>LPNX010863958.1:131246-355275 GCA_001517045.1 Pseudotsuga menziesii | reverse complement strand
TTTAATGTGGTTCACAAACCTCCCATGGGGCTGCTACATCAATGGGAAGTGATCACGGGGGGCCTCACCCTTCGCTCTGATTACAGAGCTAACCCGATGTGGACATCAAGTGAGGCCCTTATATATCAATGTATAGCCACCCGGGGATTTGACCCTGAGACATTCTACTCGCAAATTACAACACTCAATCACTTGAGCTATCCCAGTATATATATATCAATTTTGTTAACTTTCAACTAAGTAATTGGAAAATAACAAGTGTTAAGTGGAAAATATACATGCATTAAAATACATGTAGAATAGTTGATTATCCTTGCAAGCTCCTTGTCCCTGCAAGTTGCAAGCTCCCTTATACTAGAAAACTCAACGAACCAAATCATTTTGCCACCCTGTCAACTGAGAAAGTCTCACCGACTTCCGATCTCCAAGAACTATGTTCTTGGACCCCCAAGCCCAAAACCTGAGTACAACCAGACCAACTAGTTCTTTATCTTTCCCTTCTCTGGAAATTTCAGCCTCCTATGCTGAATTTTTCTCAATCCAAGATCCCCCAACCATCCCCCTTTTCCCTCCTATATCCTCCCCTCATTATCTCTCCCTGCTCGAGTCTTTACTACCTTATCCCCCCATTAATGAGGTTCCAACCATCTTCTTGTCTTCCATGTCAAGCAGTGCTCATTCAAAAAATTACAAATATTTTTTTTAATGTTTATCTAATTAAATATTTACTGCTCTTTACATGGTTTGCCGACAACACTTTCAACATAACTCTTTATTCTCGACCACATGTTTATTTTATAATCTAACTTCACAATATATATAATAAAATAAAATAGAATGTCATTTCTTTAATATTACTATATCTTATAATTAAGACTAATTTAATATTTGTTTATTTCACTCGGATGCAGGTGCTAGTTTTCCCGACCGACAACACATCGTGCCTCGGTTCGGGAGCCGACAACGTGGCACTGCGCATGCTGGGCACATTAAAACTCCTCCGCAACCCTTCAATTTTGTTGCACAGGTGGGTGAAGATGTCTAGTCCCAAGCTGGTGATGATCAAGCTTGTTCCATCAGAATTCAACCTGGTTTTAATGGTGTTTGGTATGAAGCGTGTGGGTTTTAATCATGTATAGAGGGACTGGGATAAGAGGTTAGCCATGGAAGGTGGAGGCAATCTCCATTTGCACTATGTTTTGTTTTTTCTTATGGTTTTGTGTTCACATTATTGCCTCTACACTATGCGGTCAACTCACTCTACAACGCATTCAGTTGCTGCTGGTTTCGCAGATCCACAACCACCACCAGTGACACCCACAAGCTCCGGTCTCCTCAATGTCTAGGAAATGGGGAACCCCTCGTAGGGGAAGCAGTGGCCGATGCAAATCGTAACGTGTTCTGAGTGTTAAGCCGGAGGAGGGTTACAAAGTTAGCATCTTGATGCCTGTCTGTGTTTTAATTGACGACTGGGAAGGTCGTTAGGTAAACGAGCGGCTCACTAGTAGGAGAGGCAGAGAGAAAATTAACCATTACTGGTTGATTGAAAACATGATGGGGTTATCATGGAGGACATGTTGGGAAGCTGGAGCTTAGCTCGCAATACTGTTCTCTCTATCAAGGTCAAAATGACTGATATGGATAACCATCTTAGCATCCTGGACACCACCTTTGCTTGGAAATGTCTGGGGACTAAGCAGAGATGCGTCGACACCATGGAGGTTGGGTGTGGCAGTGCTATAGGAGGAATATCAATGGATAAAGGATAGACACTGGCTCCGGAAGCTACTACCAGCGTGCCTTTTTCCATCTCGTCCACCATTGAATCTCTATTCAAACATGTGCGAGATTGTGAAGGTCCAAGCAACAAGATGTCTCCTCGCTTGCGTTCACACCGATCACTAATTTTGTCACAAATTCTAAGGAAGGGGGATGGGCCTGTCCCATCCCGGAGGAGGTTCCACTCCCTTAATTCAGCTCATGTCTCAGGCAACAACACAACCACTTCCTGGTTCAGACTGTTATGTCAAGTTTTTTTTCTATAAACTGTTATATCATTTTCTATTAAGCTTTTTGTTTATAGGTAGATCCAGTAGATTAAAAGATGGTTTTACTCTCTCTTGGCCACTAAGGCCACAAGATTTTTTCTTTTCTAGTTAGTCCAGAAGCTTATGTATTTTTGAATGGCTCGGGTGGTGGTTTCACCACCTGCGACCACCTTAGACTCTCTGTTGATTTGTAACTTTTGATTTTCTTGGTTAATAGAATGTGCATACTTACAAAAAAAATTGCTCATTATAATTATTACTCTTTGACTTTAGTGATCATTCACCGAACTATTTAATGTGTTCAATAGTGGAACCTTAACTATAATTGACCGTAGTTAACACTCATTTTTCAACACATTCTAATCAATTATAATTAATCGTAATTAATAAAAAATAATCCTAATTAATATTGATTTATTACCACATTCTGATTAATCTGAATTGATCATAATCATCATTCATGTAACTATTATCACATTCAACAATTGGATCTTAATCACGATTTAAAACTTTTAATTAATATTTATTAATCGAGTTATTGACATCATTAATACTCAATGAACATTTATTAATCATTATTATACTTTGATCATGATTCATTTCTTAATTAGCATCACATTCAACAATCATACCATGTAACTATAATTAGCTTTATTAATATCCATTTAATGATGACCGAAATCACTAATCAACCTTAATCAGAATTATACCTTTCACTAATAACTTGACGCTATTTTATCATCTCATAACTTAATAAGTAACAAGTATAATGTGACTAGTCACAATTACAAAATATCAAGGCCCAATTATAATAGCATGACACACAATTTATACAAGCATATATATATATATATATATGAGTTATGTAAACGTAGTTAATGTTTACATGCGTCATGTAGGTACACTAATAATACTCAACCACACATCACTCATAATCACATAAGTTACTATCTGTCGACACATACTTAAACATGAATTTGCAATGTTTAGATGCTAACTCATATCATAATAAGCTATGACATTAACATAATATACTGAGATACACCACACAAATCAAGCAAGGGTTTCAACACACAGTTAACTAGGTTTCCCTCTAAAACTTCCACGACATTCCTATCTACCTACTTCATTCTATCTAATTCACAACTAACTTCCACATATTATCCTTCCTTTGTTGGACTACCCTGGAGCGTCAACTACATGACCTAACTCTAGTTAGAACTCGTAAGCTTCCCCAATAGGAACCCACTAGTCATCATCACACACCTTGGGGAGTTTGCCGTAGCATAACCCTCCCATGACTTCGAGTTTCGGGGATAAACGGTGGGTAATGCCTCCACCCCCCTGATGAAACAAGGGACTATGTCTACATCGACATAGTGACTGTGTTGTGACTGTTTTACTAAGTTTTTGCCATCGAATGACCAATTTGGGAGGTTGAGTTTCCTGAAACTCCACACCAACCCACACATCATGATAATAAAAATAATCATATATAAAAAAATGATTTATTCTCATATCATATCTCTTTTGGAAATCATACCGTCGAGGTACCTCCTTTTTGTAGGGCTCAACTATCCCTTAGCTCTTCTAAATATGTTTGTTAGTCTCATAACAAAATGTCGTGTAATATCATGCAATCATCTACATGAATACATATTTTGTTAATACTAACAACAATGAAATCATTTTGTACCATGCATATGGCAGCATAATCATTTACACGATACATAACTTAAATCGATATCCACGTACCATTATCTATTAAATTTGCATGTTAGATACATAATCAAAACATGAACATAATTCATAATATTAGCATCACACACATGCACACACACATAATCTCTGCAAAATAATAAATCCATAAGTACACAGTGTCATCAAATCGACAAGGTTCCTCAATAATAAGAAAATACAACATGCAATGATAGTTCAGGTAATAAGGTCCAAATGGGGCATTACATACACCCACCTTTCAAGAAACTTCATCCCAAAGTTATAATCAAAATTGTGTGAAAAAAATCATGACATATGGTCTCTACATTCTTATATTTTGTTTAACATTTGCATAGGTCAATATCTTTGTGTGTTCCTAAAAGAGTATTATGGTTATACTCGTCCCATTGGACCTTCACTTGACCAAATAGGTCAATGCCATCTAGAGTTTTTGTTTATTTATCACAACCAATGCACTCTTATATTACACTTTACATCGTGTACACATAGCTAGTCTATCCTTCTTAAAGTTCATTAAATGCATCTTTCCACCAAAATAGTTAACATGTTATTAATTTTATGGTTATTTTCTATAACTCACTTCATATGAAGACCTTGTCTCCCATATTACATCTCTTAGGTTCAAAATTTATCCAATCTAACTCCATTACTACTTCTTAGTTGTTGTTTTTTCTTCTTCTTCTACCGAATCTACTTCTAACATATTGACTTACTTTTCATTTCTTGACTTGATTACATCTTATTTGAGATGATATGTAAAATGATACTAGGTGTAGTTCTGATCAAGGTTCATCAATCCTTGATTGGTTATTACAAGGTTCTTTAGTTTGATATTTAATTACTTGCCCAATTTTTTTCCCCAATATAAATCCTAGTTTACAGTTTAAATTTTATCACACATATTGAGTCCATTCTTTTTTTTTGTAAGTTGAGAACTATTCTATTAAAAAAAGAAAATACTGATACATAGGAGTTTACAAAGCAAGGAAGCATACCTACTCATGATGAGCAAACATAGCAGTTCAAAATGAAATTGGGCCCTCCCTCCAGGAGGGAAAACAGGTCCACAAAACCAGGACCCTCCCTCCAGGGGGGAAAACAGGCCACCAAGATGGACATAAACAAAACCCTCTCCCTTGTTCTTGGAAAAACCAAACTATGGGCAAACAAGTTAACAGTGTGAAAATTTAAAAAAAACCTGGTAATGTCATGTAGAACGACACGTAGCCGTGATGAAACCTGTTCAAGCAACCTGGTAGTGGCATGCAGAACTACACGTATCGATGGCGAACTGTTCAAGGTTTGAAGTATGGTTCCTCCACGATGGAGCAGTTGTATCCTGGTGAAGCTGGCTGTGCAGGTTTGCCTGTCTTGGCCTTTGAGTTGTCACTGGAAGTCGCCATCTCCTTGTCATTGGTGGGATTGTCTTCATCCATTGAACCTATAGGAGGCCGTTTGGTGGGTAGCGGAACAGTCTTTTTTGCCATGACAGGGTTGTACAAGAACTTTCTCGCTGAGAGGATGGAGGGTTGACGTTGAGGTGGGGAATGGAGGAGGATGGAGGGACAGGAGATGAGGTCGGGGCAACAGGGGATCTTAGAGGAGTAGACGGTGCTGGTGCAGCTTATAGGGGAACCAACAGCGGGATTTGAGCTAGAGGTTCAGAGGGGGGAGGAACCAACGGATTGAAATGGAGGACCAATATAATGAGAAAATTCTTGAAAATCCTGTAATTCTATCTTCTATCTAGGGTTCTTTCGGCCGCACTGAAAGCCCCGGACAATTCGTCCTCCCATTCGTTGACAATTCGCCACATTTCTTCAGGAATTTCCAGGTTGAAGTCATTTCCATTGGCCTGACCCGAGAGAGGGATATGGTGATCCTCCTGAGTGCCATGACCCTATCGGCCTCTGCGGGGGACACCTCGTTGTCTTCTGTGTATGGAGGAAAGGCTAAGATACATAGCAAACCATAGTCGATGAGGACGACGACTGAGAGCAGAGCAAGGTGGTGAAGCAGGAGCAAGGTGGCGACTAAGAGCATAGCAAGGTAGTGAAGCAGGAGTTGCAAATGCAAATGCATCAGCCTAGAACTCCATGTCGAACGTAATGAATGGCGCTTTGGCCCAGGCTGGCGAGTTATGGCGACCAGGCTGTGAAGTGATGACCTAGTCCCATCTGCATGCTTCAGTGTGGCCACGTCCCCTGTCGAGTTGATGTCCCGCATTGATGAGGTAGGTGGTGAGGTCACGCAAGGGGGGGGGGATGGCCTCGTCAGCCTCCCCCGTGTCCTTGTGGACATGACAAGCACCCGCATTCAAGGATATTGAGTCCATTCTTAAGACAACCTAAATTTTCCAATACTGCAACCAACTCATTCACACTACCAAACTTGCACTAATTCATAGATTTACTTAATCTCTTTTCAACATTTTTATTATTAATGAATTACATGATATTTCACAACACTCTTAAGAACTTTATGAGTTTTGCAATATGCATTTTCATTTTACAATTTTAATTGATACACAATCAACTTCCTCTAGAATACAATCCTCTCATGCTCATTATGAGTTCCAACCTATCATGCTTATATATATATATATAATCCTACAAGCCTCTAGTATTGTTAACTCTATCTAGTCTATCCCTATAGGGTGAAAATATGGTTGTACTAGAAACAATCATATATACTCCCTTCAACACAAATTACTAGACATTCATTATGCATACTCATCCTACTTCATTCAATGATTCTGTAAAGACACCCATAATCTCTCATAGATAATTTCATTTTAATTTCACTTGGGAAGTGTGTTATTGCACATAGAATGCAAATGTGATTACAACCTTTCTATCAATTGCTTAAACAACTTATTAACAAGAGTACAACCACATCCACATGCCCAAAATGTTTAGGAATTAACTCCTAGGTCCATCATTACAATCTATAATTATTACTATGTAATTCTCACTCTTATAACTACTTTTCTTCATGCTTTATTTTCTTAATTTATACCTTGCAATATTTATAATTATACATTACCCTTTATGATACTATTCATGGTGATCCCTAACCCTTTTAGGTATCTCTAGCTCCCTCATTTCTTTTTTTATATTCTTACTAATGCTTCTTTAAAGTTCAACAATGGGGTTAATTGCCCATGCTTTCCATTTTGATCTTGTAACTAATTTTAGTTTAAACAACACTATCTTATCTTTGCTTTAAGTACACAAAATTTCCCTTAGGTGAACAATGAAATTGTTATATGGACGTCTTCTTATTAATATATAGCTTAATCAAAGGTCACCTACTTATAGGACCATGAAGCAATTATTTTATCAACTAAACTAACTCTATCATCCCTTAACAATTGTAAACAATTAGTGGACCAATTGGTGGAGAGTCAAACACGTGTAAAATCATAATTAAATCTACTAACAAATTGGTCTAAATACCACATCACACACCATTATTACATTATGAAATAAATAAACATATTTACTTGATATTTAACTCTCCTTGTACTACATTCTCACTTATTAATTTTTAATATGTTTATTACACTTTTATAATTTAATTATATTTCTCCTCTCTAACTCTTCCAGAAATGCCTTTACCTTTTATTATATGTTGTACTTCATTCTCACTTATTAATTTTTAATATGTTTATTACACTTTTATAATTTAATTATATTTCTCCTGTCTAACTCTTCCACAAATACCTTTACCTTTTATTATAATTTGTACTTGATATGATTACTATATCCTTGTTAATTATATTGTGAAGTAAATGTATATTATGAGTGTTGCTTATTTTAATTCTCTCTTTGTCACACAACTATATAAACAATTTAATCAATATTACTAAGATTTAGCATGCATAACTCCACAAATAAGGTCATTCCAAAAACATAATGTCATTACGTTGAGAGGCGCTCTACAACCCAGTATGGGGGAGATCTTGTAACGTGATGTAACATGATGTAACGTTTGTAACATGTCGGCAAAAAATAATAGTGATAGTGAATATTATGGGAGAGATCTTGTAACGTGATGTAACGTTAGTAACGTTTGTAACATGTAGGCAAAAAATAATAGTGATAGTGAATATTATGGGAGAGATCTTGTAACTTGATGTAACCTTTGTAACGTTTGTAACATGTCGGCAAAAAATAATAGTGATTGTGCCTAGAGGCGCTCTACAGCCCAGTATGGGGGAGATCTTGTAATGTTTCGTAATGTTCCTCATCTAAATGTCGGCTATAAATATTATGAGGGAGATGTTGTAACGTTCTATAACGTTCCTCATGTAAATGTCGGCTATAAATATTTACTTCTATTTACTTATAATTTCAGATTATGAAGGAGACATTTCTTATTTTTGCCATTTACATAAATTTCCAAATACAACATAATACAACATTAAATAGGATGTTGTAACTTAATCTTTTAAAATTTCCAATTCGCCAACCCTTCGATATTAACAATTGCATACCACAAATTGGGATGAGGGGACGGATGCCACAATACATCCAAAATAACCCAAGTCTTTTCCAAACCGTAGGATTTAGAGTCATTCCAGGCTATACTGAACTCTTGAGCGAGACCGAGATGAAAGATCTCTTGAAGAATCTCACTTCCAATTTTGAATCTGTGGTTCTAATCGCTTATTTGGAAGATGGAGATATGCACCAAGAGTTGCAGCGGTATTGGAAGGCCATGTGGCATGGCTTTAATTTACTGGCGGCCTAGTTGATAGCACACAAGTGGTCTCCGCTAACACAAGTTGTGGCTTGTGGGCTATGGGCTTGGGCTATGGATGTGTTGTGCTGAACATCACCTAGGTTCCCTTACTCTCTCATATATTTGCAGTAAAGGAAGCTTATTTGAATTGGGATTAAAATATTCGTCCAAATCATGTCTCCTTTGGTAGCATCTAGCCTTGGTCAAAGATGGATTCTTTAGGACTTTTATTGCTCTCCAAGGGTGTAGCATATCTTTACATGGTGTAGTGTAGCATATCTTTACATTTTGGTCTTGTGATGCTTTTGAAATTATCTAAGTCATAAGTAGAGAAACCATTGCTTCGAGTTTTTATTTTCCCATGTTTATTCGCAACAATATTTTATAAGATCAACAATCAAATATTTGATCTAAGTAAGTAGTCTTAAAGGTTATAAGCATATACAACTAGTGTTTTCAATCTTTTATCTTCATCATCTAAATCTAACTTTTTTTTGTAAAATTATTGAAATAGAATTGGCTCTAATCTAGTGAAATTCAAATTGCAATAGAATTGCTGCATCTATTATGTGCATAAGTTTGGTGTGTCACTTGTGTATGTGAGTTAGGTGAATCTATTATGTGCTTGAGTTTAGTGTGTGTATTTGGTGACGATCTTAATTATTATCATCTTAATTTTGATGTGAAATGTCCTCACCTTTTTGCTTTACATATTGGAGTTAATTGTTGGTGGCTAATCCTTCATTGTCATTTTATGAAGTGTGATAAAACTCCCATAGTACCACTATGCACCATTTAGAAGGTGTAGGGATGCCTATTTCCTTCTTGTCCACTTGCCTATTTCATCTTAGATTTCTTTGGGATGTAGTGGAAAGGGCACAAATGGGAAGGGAGTTTTTAGGGGTGGTTTTATAATAACCACCCTTAAAAATAGTGTTCAATCCATTATAATTGTCTTATTATTTGTCTTATGCATAATTCCAAAAAACATTATACTTCACCTCCTTGGTGGCGTTTTGTTTTTCATTTGTGCATGGACATTTCCTAATCGCTATCAAGATGTGCCTGTGATTTAACTTCATGAATCATATTTCTTTTCTAAGGAAAGTCTCATGGAAAACCCTCTAAGTACTTCCTCATGATACATGTATGGTAAATGTGGTAAATCGATGGCCCTGATGATAGAGCCTAATCATAATGAAATCAAGAGCTTTGAACTCATGACCTTCCCAACTTTGAGGGAATTAATATCTCCTGTTTGTCTCATGACAACTTGATCTAAATATCGGGGATCGATTCATGGTTAACATGTGCATGTGCTTTAACATTATGGCCAATTTCTTCGCTTGATTTTAAATCTACAAAATTAACATAATCCATTTTTGTTCCTCCAATTTTGCCTGGAATTGTGTTGTCGTATTTGATGTAAATATGTAACAAAGATTCAAAGTGTGGAGCTCAAGTCAACTCCCCACTAGTGAAATAGTTTGGCTTATAAGAAGGAAAGCAGGTTTTATCATTCATGTGCTTGAAAGGCATGTCAAATCGTGAATATTTTGTAATAGTTAAGTAAAAGTGAGATAAAATAAAAAATTTACTATGAAAGGAAACCTAAATCGAAGGAGATATGATTTCCACATTTGAGGGGGTGCATAAACCTTGGTGGGGGATTCCTAATGGAGGGGATTATTATTCACTAAAACAAAATCTAAAGCGGGGGAGAGAGGAGAGACCACAAGGAGGATACAACCTTGTGGATATTGACATTTTTAGACTAGGGAGGCTACCTCGAATATGGCTCGGGGTGTGATATTGAACCCGTGTCCTTGTGATGTCATAGAATCAATTAGGGATGGCATCTACATTGAGAGATTATTGATTGTAAGCTTGCGTAAGGTTGGTTGGTGTGTGCCTCTCCCACAATGATTTTGGGAAATATTTCATTAAAAAGATAAGTTCCCTAGAACTTAATTGAATTATGTATATTGATAAGTTATCTTGAGCAGATAATCAAACCACCACACACACTTGAAGTCAGGATTGTGACTAAAGGATCTTGAGGACCATTCCATGGTATAAGGAAAACGCTAGGATCTTATGCCATAGCATTTTAGTATGGATCTATGGTCCATGCATGTGGAGTCTCAAACCACCACATTGGCCCTTCATAGGGAATCTTTGAACACCAAGTGGGATATGGTGCTCATTTTGAAGTTTAGAATATTAAATATGGTTCTTGGTGCTTTTGATGTGGTTCAATGCCTGCAAAATCTAGGGTATTGTACCATAATATTTGTCTATGGTGCTCATGATATATCCTTGTGTCCCTTGGGCACCATAGAGTTACTTCAAAGGGAATATTTGTCATGTTATCAGGATACGATGGTCTTTTGAGTTTGGTACATTAAGGATGGTTATCGATACCAATACATCATATATTAATCCTTAAAATTATGCACATATCTCTTTCTTAGGTAAAAATCCAAGGCCCATGTGGTGGTTAAATTCTCTATCCATGAGTCATAATTAATAGTTATATACCAATTGAACATTTGTGGAGAGTTAGTCAGGTAAATNGGGGGGGGGGGGTGGTTTGGTTTTTTTCGGGGGGGTTGAAAGAACCCCCTTAAAGGTCATTTTCAAGGCGGTTTTAAAAAAATAAATTAAAAGTCATGATAATTTGGACTTTTGGGGGCAGTGGTTATAAATCCGCTCTCAAAAGTACAATTGCCACGAATTTTGTTTTTTTTAGGGGGGATTGAAAGACCCCCCCCTAAAGGTCCTTTTCAATGCGGTTTAAAAAAAACCCTTAAAAGTAATGAGAATTTGGACTTTTGGGGGTGGTGGTTATAAATATGTCCTCAAAATTCTAATTGTCATGACTTTTGTTTTTTGTTGGGGGGGGGGGTTGAAAGACACCCCCCTAAAGGTCCTTTCCAAGGCGGTTTTAAAAAACAACCCCTTTAAAGTCATGAGAGTTGGATTGTTGGGGGAGGTTGTTTTAAAATCACCCCCAAAATAAATACCACGCACAATAAAATAACATGGTTAATTGCCATGGGTCAAAAATCCTTGGATAATCTTATAAATACATTGTGAAGGTCTCCCCTAAAACACTTTTAGCCACACTTTTGGTCACATCACACATCATTACCTTTTGTCATTTGCCATTGTTCCTCCATTCTTACCATATCATTCCCATGGTGCATGTTGATCTTACTCAATACCCATTTGGATCCATTCCCCCTATTCGACAACCACTCGTGGAGAAGACTGGAGACCCAAACCGTGGATCCGCGGGACCATTTCCTCAAACAACTATAATTGCCCACTTCAAAGAAAGGTATGCCTATTGTTGTTTCTTGTTATTAGTTAGATATAAAATAAAAATCATAAAAAATAGTCCTATTCTTGTTTGTTTCCCGTTGCTATTGTAAGTCGACGTTGAAAGACACTTCACACCATTGAAATCTACCCTATGATCCTAACGATATAGGGTAGGTTCTTTTGCACGTAGTAGGGGAGAAATCCCCACTACAGTTTTGGTGACACCACTCGTTCGATCCTTTCAGATCTTGTTTTTGCAGGTTTGTATTGGTGTGTTCTCCTTGGATACCTTTAACTGTCACAGGTTTGATCCCCTCGTGGTAGATCTAAACCAATCTTGCCATAGTGACTTCCTTCTCGCTTAAGCCGACAACCCTTTTCCAAAACAAATTCACTTATGGTCGGATCCCACTTATTTGTCAGAAAGCTGCGACCAGGTCACACCTTTTTGCTTGATAAGAGTGACCTAGGTCGTGCCTTTTCCGTCGATAAGTGTGACCTAGACTAGAACTCCAGATCGCACTTGTCTCGGTTGTTAGAGCGACCCCAGTCGCTACTATCACCCTGTTTTGTGCGAATTGTCGTGTAGTAACCTCTGTTTTGTGCGACCTGAGTCCATCCACTGATTTTCTATCTTGATCACAACTGTTTGATGGTTTTGTGTGACCTCGATCGTACCTGTTCCACCAACAAGTGTGAGATGCAGTTTTTCTGTCTTTTTCGGTGTTTGAGATCCTTAGTCTATACCCCCTATCTGTGTTCTACCCCTTCTCGACCCGTTTCTATCTAGATTTGATCCATTACAACCCCCTGGTTTGTTTTTGGTCCTACTTGACTTGTCTGTGAGCCCCTTTAGCCGAGCTTCGTAGTTGAGACCCCCTATGTGTTTCCTACAGCTCATTAGCTCCTTGCGCACTCATTTACTTAAGTACTTTTAAATTTTGGAAGAAATAGTTATTTTGCATGATATTTATTGTTATTTATTTGCATTTGCGTCTCGACTGTGAGATTCCTAGTGTTTATACACATCATTTGCACACATCTCACACCCTAAAGTGAAATGCTTGGTTCATGACCCCAAGATAGCCTCAAAATTAACTTAATTCAAACCAACATTGTAACCTCATTTTTGGACAAAAACAATATTGTAGTTAAGTTAGGACATTAGGGATAGGCATCCAAATAACACCCCTTTGTCACTTACATTTGAGACATAATTATGGTCCATTAGGGGACCAAAATCCTCTTGTAGTATTTGACACGGTCACGATCGTTCTGTCGAAGGGCCCCCCGCTCTGCGGGAGTAAGTCACAACGAAAGGGTTCCGAAAGTTAGGGTGGAATACCGTGCTCCATTCTGCACCGAAGGTTCACCCTTCATAGTCCTCCTTGTGCATGCCAGGGTATACGAGGTGTCGAGGGAAAAAGGGCTGAAGTGACAGGAAACCACTCAGGACGTGTCATGAACGAGGTCACCTAATTGCCATTCTTTCTAAGACTCTTGCACCCAGAGGTCCCTCTCGGTATTTAGCCTATTGTTCTTCCATTATGTATTGTGTGACTGGGATCTCATCACCCTACCGAGGATACAATTTCTGAGGGGATTCCAGCTTGTAGTTAGGAGTTTTCTTGCACTCTTACCCCATAGGTTAGTGCATCATTTTCTTTCTAGGTACTGTTGCTGTTGGATTTATGGCCACTTTGTTGTAGACTTGCATGTTGTAACCCATTGTTGTAGTTCGGTTTTAGATATTGATATTGGCGTGTGAGCCACCATTTGTACGATCTCCTTCTGCACACTTGGTTGCAGTTGGGTTTTTGAGCCTGTGGTTGATACTCCTATGCCTATATTCATTACACAACACACCGTCACATCATCATTTCTCCACCACGCTACTCGCATAGACTCAAGGGGCGTACTCCTTAGTTCGGTTCCTTGAATCATCATCGTCGGATCCATATTTGACATCGTTCACCACCTTCAAATACATACATTGCTTCTGAGTCTAATTCAGATTCCTATCAATTTGAACCTACTTTGTTCACCACCCCATCTAGCCTCGTGGCTGGTGCACCTCCTAATCCCCTTCAAGGGGGACGATTGATAGTGGGATTGTGTCAGTTCCACCCATAATTTTGGGTATCCCTTCTGTTGGACCTACAGGTCCTGTTCCTAGTGGTCCCTTCTCCACCTCACACACTGTTGTTGGTTTGCTACCCACTAGTGGTGGCCCCACTCCAGCCACCGTGGTTCCTACCACACCACCATTCATACATGGGGGCAGTGGCCCTTCCACTTCCATTCTAGTTATTCATACCATCCCAGTGACCACTCCTATTGTCAGAAGTCAACCTTATCCACTCCCATTTACACATGGAAACTACATTCCTACTGGTGTTGACACCATTGCTGGCCCTTCCTGATCTACTCTCGGTTCTTGTCTACCATTTATGGCTAGCCTAAAACTGCTTGATTTGGATTGAAAAATGGCTCCATCCGTCATAACCCACTATGGCCTCCCATTCTTACCAAAATCCCTTTAGACATCCCTAAGTTTGAAGGAAAGGTGGGAGAGGACCCCCAAAACCACATTATGTCATTCCACTTATGGTGTTAATTTAACATCATAGTGGATGATTCGATTCAATTGCGGCTATTCCAACACACACTCACAAGTGTTGCAACCAAGTGGTATATCGAACTACCTCATGCCACCTACCCAGACATTTCCTCATTAGCCTCGATGTTTCTCCAATACTTCTAGTTAACCGTTCGTTATGATGAGGGTGTGGAAATCCTATTATCCTGTCGACATAGCACAACTACCCATATCACGGATCATATCCATGAATGGCGTTGTCGTCGTAGCTTGTGTAAGATCCAGTTAGATGATAGGATTTTTCGAGATTAGTTTCTCAAAACCTTAATCCCCCCTATCGCCAAGGACATTGCATCCGAGCGCCCATAAATTGAGGAGGAATCCATCGTCAAGGCACAACAGTTTGATCCCATCTACACCTAATCAGGTTATATGTATACCATTATACTTGATGCTCCCGGTGTTGGCTCGTCACGTCGAGATACAACAGGGGCATCTGATGCTGCTGATGGAGTCATCGACTCTATTTCTCAGCATCCTGACTTTTACACGACCTCTCCTTCAATTTTGCCCCATTCTGGTAACACCCATAGTGTTTCCCAACCTAGTTACGCTCCTAATTTTTCTCACACAACGGCTCAGTGCAGAGCCATATCTTCTTATGCATATCCCGCACTAGTCCCTCATGTTCACAGATCGAACTATTTGGAACCTAGGTGTAATGGTTAGACAATAGGATTTGTAGCCCCTCCAGCTGCTCCTTCCTACTACCCACCACCTATGCAACCTACACCTGCTCCAACCCTGATTCTTCCTATTCCCCAAGGGGAGGTCTACGCTTAGTAGAACCCCCCTAATCAATCCACCCCAAATAATAAACAGGGGCAAGGATGACAATAGAGGGGTAGGAATCATGAAAACCAGCCTCAAGGTGGTGGCCAACAACCCAACCCTTCGAACAACAACAGAGAAAATCCCACTACATAGAATCCTTAGCATCCCCCTAGACCTAGGAAGAACCCTTAGCTACAGACTAACCATCAATGCACCATTTGTAACATTTACGACCGTTATACCCACCAGTGTCCCCACATGAATCAAGTCCTTCATTTACTACAAACCGATGCTCAACGTGATCCCAATGCGACCGCCTCGGCACCGCAAAACCAAACACCCCAAGGATCTTCACCTACGGTGCTACAGAACCCCTTACTAAACTAAGGGATGGTTGCAACCCAACCCTTGGAACCACAAAACCCGACAACCATTTATGCGGCTCCACCCATTGATCTTGGTAAGCATCACCTTATGATGTTATCATCTGATGTCAACCTCCAGACTCGATGAAACCAATATGGCTCCACCACGAAAACCGTTAACCCCTCGGTGGCATATACCTGCATTGCTCTTGATATGTCTTTGCATTTGTCGAGACTGCCCATGGACGGGACTTCCAAAGTCCTGCGGTTCCCTTTGCATCATGTCACAAAAAATCCCACTACCAGAGTTGCTTTCAACTACAGTATAGTTGACGACTTGGCCCAGTCTCCCTCGACCATCTTCACTTTGGAAGTCCTCAAAACTTGTCCTTCACAACACAAATATTTGTTATCTGTGCTAGGTGTCATCGATCACACTGATTCCCATTTGATCACTTTCGACTTGGATGAAGGAGAACCCCATATTCCATGATCTGTTGCCTTCCAGGTTTCGGTCAATATTCAGAATTTGGTCATTCATCGATGCATCATTGATGAGGGGGAATCTACTTGTGTTATGTCAACCTTTGTTTGGCAGAAACTTGGATCTCGAACCCTTCAACCTTCCACAACTTCCCTTCATGCCTACGATGGCCGAGTCACTCAACTACAAGGTGTTATCATGAATGTTCCTATTGAATTGGCTGGCAAAAATGTGTTAATTGACATTGAGGTTGTCAACGCCCAACTAGATTACAACCTTCTCCTAGGATGTAGTTATATGTATGCAATGCAAGTCATTTCCTCTACCATCTTTTGACACTTGATGTTCCCCCATGACGGGAATATCGTGACCATTGACCAACTGACGTATTATGACCCTAAGGGACCGTCTAGACTGGAACACGTCCTCCCTACTATCGACACTACCATCAAAAGTGTTTCCATAGCTTCCCTGACCACTGTTGGCCTAAGATGATTTTACAACGCTTAGTTGATGGACACCTTTTTGTCCTTACCACCTCCTCCTTTGCTGACTGACATATCATATTTGTTCACTTCCACATCCAGTAACATTCCGAACACCTCACAACCTCAACCACATCGCTCAGGGAATTATTGGGGTTCCTTCCCTACACACATGATCCCCTTCCTTTTTCCACCATCTGGTATTGTGAGTAAGCCAGTCATGGATACTCTCAACCTTCCAGGTTTCACTTTGGGTATTCCCGTGTGGTACCATGATCCCCCCACCCTTCCCTCAACTCCACAAGTCATGTTGACTCCCGTCCAACCTATTGAGACGATGTCGCACCCACGTCCTAGTACACCAATAAGTGTTTATGTCTCTACTCATGCCCCCCTTCTCCCAACATGGCTAGGCGTAAGATGCCCAAAGCGACGACATAATCACATCCTCCTCCTACATGTAAGTTATGTGATGTCTAAGGCCATGCAAAACAAAATTTTCCAAATTTTCCTATCCTTCATACCCACATGCACACTGTAGTCAAGACCGATGATGCCCCTATTGTCAATGTACCAACCATACTTGTGGTTAAGAACAAATCGATCTGAACCAACCACCCATGTGTAGTTTGTGGCCTATATGGTCATTATTCACACCATTTCCCAAACTTGCTCGAGTACCGGTCACTCCTCAATGACCTTTGGAAGCACTCTTGTGAGTCTGACATCACCATCCTTGAAGAAATCCACCCCCGAAATCTTCCTTGGATAGCAATAAAACCATTTACATGATCTCTACTTCCAGTAGTCCTTCCTCCTCTTAGACCGTGGAAGATCCCCCTTATATATCCTAGCACCACTTCCGTGATGATGGAGATATCCTTGCAACTGCTACCAATTATACCCCATTTCCCATAGTCCATTGTAACATCTCCAAAAACTCACAAAAATTTAAAACTTTTCTATGTGACATTTAATACTAAGTGATAGCCAGAATGCTAGTTTAATAACCAACTTTAGTTCAATTAATAGGTAGATTACAAGACAGGTTATCATGAGAAACTTAGGAGTTAATTCTTTTTAGTTAACTGTAACTAAATGATTTAGATTTTTACTTACTAACTAGTAAGTCACATGCTACTAACCTTATTCAATCTTTATTGATTTTTAGTCTTGAATAAAAGTTTATCAAAAGTTAAAGAGTTTTCAATTTATTGAGTTCAGATCATTGGTTTATTTGCAAGAATATGTATGATTTTGATCGTTGTTTCTTTTCTTATTGAAGGGGGCTTGAGGTTAGCCCGATGCTTACTTAGCTTTTCTCAAAGCTAACGCAGATTCGATGCTTTGTACAGGACATACAGGTAAAAATTTGCTTCTGTGTTACGATGTAAAAATTTAAAGTTTGGAAGACCAAATGAGTAAGTTAGGAAGGATTCTTAACTCTATTTAATGTCTGGATTATTGAAGTGTAAACATTCCTAGGCCTATCGCGAAGACTAATTCTACCTAGGTTTCAATCTGAGTTGGTAGAGTGATTATTTGTTCTAGCAACTATTTACATGATTGATGGTATAATTATCATAACATGCTTCTAATTGTTTAGTACTTATGAGCTTAATTACATTCTCAATGTTTTAAAACTATGACTTAAACCATGTTAACCTAGAACTTCCTAAGTCCTAAAATTATCATTATTATTTATAGCGACTAGAAGACTAACCAGAAAGATACCAAACCTAGGCATGTATTCGATGCTTAAAATATCAATTTTAACCTAATTAAATTTCCACCAAGCATAACAATGAAAAGTTTGTTTTTTTAACAAAACTAACCTAAGCTTGTAGCTAATGCATACAATTTCTTTTCAAACTTTTTGGAATAATTGTAATAGTATTATGTCTTTCACATTTCATAGGGTTACTTGCATGTTTAAACAATATCAATCACAAAATATTTCAAGTGTAGTGGCATCAACATGGTGGATTCTCACTCGAAGGAGGGTTTTGGGTGATAAACCGTATGCAAAGGCATTCAAAGCCTTACTCTAACACTCGCTGGGTTTAATTAGTTGTTTTGTTGTTTTTGGAAAGGAGTGGGCCGACAATCCCTCGGCCTTCTCGGGGCTCTGCAACAGAGGTCACCCTTGCCTTGGCCGTGGCGTTAACGGGTTGTAAACTTTGGTCCTTATCCATCATCGTTTTCTTCAAGCTCAGCTGTAGCGTTAGCAGTATTTAAGCTTGGGATCTTAGCCTTTAATGTTTCTTTGACCTCGGCCATGGCGTCAGCAGGCTTTGAAGGTCTGGTTTTTTTTCCACCATTGTCGTGTTCTTCAAGCTTGGCTGAGGCGTTAACAGTCTTAAAGCTCATCTGGTGAGTCATATCGACTTCTCAAGAAATTTATTTTTCTTTTAAAAGTGCCCTAACTATATATTAAACAGTTCTAATCAGTTGTTTGTTTGCCGGTAGGTGATGCAACACAGTCGAAGGTTTGAAGGCGAAAGCTAAAGCTGAAGGGTGTCAGCAATAAGGGTTTGGGTAAGCCTCGGTCCGAACCTTGATGTGCCCTTCATCGTTGATGTGTTTGTGGTGATACCATAGGTTCTTGTAGAAGCTTGATGTTTTGTTTGGTTTCGTTATGGAGGCCGTGAGGCCATCCTTGGGGATGACCCTTAGGGTTTCACAATGGGCTACGACTCTTGTAAACAATGATTAGGGTGAAAAAAATATTATTCCAAGGTTTGTTATTGTTTAGCATATTGTGATTTAGATGTATGGAAGCCTTCTCGTCCCTTTTTGCTCGGCCATTGTAACTCCTTCGTGGCTATGAAAATGTTAAGGAAAATTTTGGATTTATGAAGAAGACAATGTGGCGAACGTTGGTTATTTTCTTGATAATTTAAAAGACTCTGTTTAAAAATTTCTTTTGTCTTAAAATGGCATAGTTTACGGCCATAGTGTAATTATCTGTTTAGCAGTTGTTTTTCCTCTAGTAGTTTGGAATGCACAATGCATTAAGCTTGGTAAAGAGTCTTCAATGTTTTTGTTGTAATTTATTTTATGGCTGTGAATGGGTTAAAGCTAATGGCATTTTAGTTGTTGAAATTTGATTTGAGAAACCTGTGCCCTAAAGAATCATTCTAGGGTTTTATTTTTTTTCATTAACAATTTTGAGGTTTAGATTAGTTGATTATCTTCTAATTTTCAATATTTTTATAATAATTAGGTTATCTATAGATATTCGATTTGTTTGGTATAAACAATAGTTAAACAGTAAAAGTCTTCTTTTTAATTTGAAGAGCTGGAAATTTATCCTATTTCATAATAAATTCTGTAGATGGTTATGAATGGTTATAATAATGAGTAGGGTTTAGGAAGAACAATTTACAAAAATAAATAATAATATTAATGTTATACTGAATATTTACAGTTTTGGTTTCCTAAGTACTTAAGGTACTATAATACAATAGATGTTATAATATTAACCATTTTCAGTCTATGGCCTGTTCATTATGAACTTACAATGTTAGATGATTTCAAAGAATAGTTGAAGGTTTAACTGTGCATTATTTACTGTAATATATCTAGTATACTTGTTTATAAATTAGGCATTAGAATGATGGATAGTTTTTCTTTACTAAGTGCAAATAAATAGTTTGTATTTCAGTAATTATTTATTGTGTTATACTATTCACACTTTAATGACTGTGTGACCTAATCTTGCTGTAATATACTCTCTGTAATGTTCCTAGAGGTTTTTGTATAAAAAGTTAAATCCTATAATGGATTATTATACTAAAAATCTTGGAAAAAGAATAGTAAAATCTTCCAATGTTAACACAGTTATTTGATGATGCTATTGGTAATCTTATCAGAAGAAAGATTATTGATTTATTTCAATGAAAAATCTACAATTCAATATTAGTTCAGATTCATTTCATCCATGTATAACCATTCCTATCTACGGCTAAACAATCCTTTTGTACTAGAGTACTTCATCGTAAGATGAGTGGAAAAACGTAGAAAGGAATTTTACTCATTAACTAATCATTTCTAATTCTAGGTTCATCTATTATGTTAAACATTTACAAGTAAGCTTTCCTAATTAAATGCAGACTTAAGCATTCCACTAACAGATTCATAGTATCTAAACATAATAGGAAATATAAACATGACTGTTTCATTCTAGTAATTTGCTTAAACATAAATAAATAAGATAACACAATGGAACCTGATAATTTGTAGAAGAGACAAACAACCCAAGGAGCCTGTTCCACTCAACCTTTTCCTGAAGATAGCTTAAATGCTTGTCTTATGATCCCTGAGCCTGTCCACTGATCCACTAGGATGAAAGCACTGTGTGAAGAAATTGGATTAAATACCCCTGCAACTCCACAAAATTACTTAACAAAAGTACTTCTATCATCAACAGTAAAGAACTCAGCTAACCAGCTGCACTAGTTCTGAATGCAGTCTTAAACACTCAAATCACTTCTAACTTTTCCCCTCATCGAATCTCTTTTGATCCTTTCTCAAATTCATAAATTTCACAAGGTAATCATTGAACAACCTCCTACTGAATTCGATGGATAGATATATGCATGCCTAGGTCTTTTTGGTCAGTTTTTCAATTAATAAGCCACCTGCTCTGTTCCACTTTCTTGGGGAACATGACCACTAAATTAGGGAAGTTTCCCTTGTAGCAACTAGGAGTGATTGAGGATGTTGCCATGTGTCAGTTTTCTCTCACCCCAGTTTATTCCTCATAGTGGGTCAGTGGACACTCATTCAACAACATCCTTAGGCTATTTTTCTCATCCTTTTATTTATTAAATAATAAAATATCCAACATAATTAATTATAATCATCCTTGACCCCACTTGGTCAATAGTCATAAACTTTACTATAAAAATAAAATATAATGTCTTCTTAAACATAAAATGTTATTGAAATTGGGGTATGTGACATACACCCCCCCTTAAGTCCAACATCGTCCTCAATGTTGCTTTATTCATCATCCTTAGAGATTCCCTGAAATAGAATTGGATATGCTGCCCGCATATGACGCTCCAATTCCCAGGTTGCTTCTTTTGGACTAAGGTGCTTCCATTGCACCTTCACTTGTCCAATGGTGCGATTCCGAAGTAGAATTTACCTCTTGTCAAGGATACAGTCCGGTTCCACCAGAAAATCTCCTTCGGGATCCACCTATACATCATTCCAATTTATCACATGAGTAGCATCATGTACATATCTTTTTAAAACAGAAATATGAAAAACATTATGAACTTTAAGATTCGGTGGTAAGGCTAATTGGTATGCCACCGGTCCAACTCTGGACAATATTTCAAAAGGCCCACAATACCTGGGTTCTAGCTTAGCACAACTCCCTAATTTTAAGGAATGCTTTTTAGGTTTTACCTTAATGAAAACATGTTCGCCCACCTGGAACTCTTTCTGAGTTTGTTTAAGATCCGCTTGACTCTTATGTCTGTCTTGTGCAACCTTTAAATTACCTTGTACCCACTTCACAGTTAATTCCATCTCCTTTAATAACTTAGGTCCTAGTATTAACCTGTCAACAGGGTTACTCCATGAGATGGGAGTATTGCATTTTCTGCCATACAGAATTTCAAACGGGCTGAATTTTGCTGAAGCTTGGTAGTGGTTGTTGTATGCAAACTCAACCAAGTCTAAGTAGTCCTCCCATTTACTTGTGTGTTCTCTAATGTAAATCCTTAACATATCTTCCAAGATCTGATTTACCCTTTCTGTCTTCCCATCCGTTCATGGATGAAAAGATGTACTGAAATTTAAAGTAGTATTTAAGCCTTTAAATAAAGATTTCTGGAAGTTTCCCGTGAATTTAGAGTCCCTGTTAGAAATTATAAATTTTGGTATTCCATGAAAACGAAAAATTTGTTTCATAAATATTTAGTGATATTAGCAGCCTTATGAGTGATCTTTACTAGTATAAAATGGGCTTCCTTACTGAGTTGGTTAACAACTACCATTATCAAATCATTCTGGTTCTGAATTTTAGGCAAACCTGTAATGAAATCAATCCTGATTATTTCCCATTTCCAGCTAGGAATTGGTAATGGCTGTAATAAACTGGCTGGATATTGGTGTTCAGTCTTAACCTATTGACATTCAAACCATCTAGTAATATATTTTTCCAACTCATTCTTCATATTCAGCCAAAAGTAATCTTTCCGTAATATAGTTATTGTCTTCTGATAGTCAGGGTGTCCAGAATAAGGACTCTTATGTATTTCATTTAAAATTAGCAACTAAAATTTAGGTACACTAGGTATATACAGTCTATTTTTATAAAGTATTAACCCCTTTTCATTTAGACTGTGACCTGTTTTTAAACTTTCAGTTACATTTTCTGCCACTTTAGCTTGCAATTTTTGTTAATTTTCATCCAATTTTACTCCTTCGAGCTGATCTTCTAAATCTGTTTTGTAAGTGCTGATTGCTGCTATAAAATTTAGCCTTACATTTCTTCTCAAGGTATCGACTACTTTATTTTCCTTCCCCTTGATATGTTGGATCTCAAAATCATATTCGCTAAGGAAAGCTAGCCACCTAGCTTGTGTTGCGTTTAAATTTGGTTGATCCAACATATACTTTAAACCCTTGTTATCCGTCATTAAGATAAATTTTCTCCCGATCAAGTGTTGGCACCACATCTTTAGTGCATGTATCACAACAGCCAATTCTAGATTGTAAGTAGTGTAATTTTTCTCATGAATTTTAAGTTTCCTGGACTCGTATGGTATGACGTGTCCTTCTTGAGTTAAGATCCCACTAAGGTCATCATTGCATAAAACAAAATCCTTGTTAGGATATGCAATTCTTAAAATGGGTGCAGTAATTAATAATGCTTTTAATTTCGAAACATAAATTGTTATTGAAATTGGGGTACGTGACATCCATGGTGTGGAGTCGGTTCTTCCCATTGAATGCAAGATTACATCGCTCCTCCTTGGTGTCGAAATTCTATATGATATTTATCCATTAGAACAACGCCTACTTATGCTTGAACGAACCAATGAGAACCATTGTGCTTCTCTCCAAATGATTGAAGCAGCTAAGACTCAGTCGAAGTCCCATTATGACTCCCACTTCCATCAACACACGTTTAGCTAGGGGGACCGTGTCCTCGTTTACGACCAATCCCATGATAAGACTAGAAAAGGGAAGTTCGAATGTATGTGGCATGGCCCTTATGTCATCCATCGATGCCTCGACAAGGGGGCATATCTCCTTGTTGACTCTGACAGTCTCCTCTTGAAGAATCCCCACATTGGGATCTACCTCAAGAGGTTCTAAGCCTAAAGTCGCTCACCATGAGTAACCATGTATCATAGTTTTTTATTTCTTGTTTTACATCATTTTTACCACGAGTCAGTGACCCCCTACAATAGCCTCTCCACGTTCATCCTCAATGAGTCCATTGTAGCACTCTGCCTCCTCCTCTGCCCATGAGCGGGTGGATCTAAACCCTCCACCCTGCCCCTGCATCGCTGGTACCCTGTTGGAGGGTGCGGTCCCACCTTTGCACATGCACACAGTATGTCATCAGTATCTATCACACACATGATCTAGCTACCACTATGCTAGTAAACTATATATGACAAAAACCACATAGAGTCATGTATACATACCGTCAGGTCCCCAAACCTATCCTGGAGATTGAGGCATCTCCATATCGCCCTAGTAGTCCATGCTCATGTATGGACAATCCTCTATGAGGATAGGAAGTAGCTACCACTGTGCAAAAATCTCCCAGGTGAAGAAAAAACCTTCTAAATTCCCTCCCTCCCTACTTTTTTGGGCCATTTCCCGGATTCACATCGATTTGTGTGCCACCACACGCATCAAACCATGCATGTACTGACATGTTCACGAGCCATCCACTCCATCCATACTGCAAAATTGGCCTTATTTTCCTGCCATCCATCATCCCGCAAAGATGACCCACTAATGTTCCACTGTTATTCATATCATCCTTGTTTACAATATCACCCCTTTTGGTACATTAAACACTTCCTCCTTGCTTGAATGACCATTATGAAGTTTATGTTAAGCTCTTTTCTGAATCCTAAAACAATGAAAATATTATTGAGCACGTTTGCTTCCTTTCACGCTCGTTAAAGTATTTGAAACGATGTATATATGGCCTCGTTTATCTCCTTTTTTTGGACTACGTAGACTATTAAAAGAAGAGGACCACCCTATAACCTTCCAGCTAGGAACGTTCCCCTTTGTATACTTTTATGCTTTGTTAGACATTGGGACCGTAACTTATGAAAAATCTCATTATGGGTTGTCTTTAAGCTCTTTTCCAGCCTTCTCGTCAAGAAAAGATTGTTGAGCACACTTGGTTTTGTTCATGCTTGTAAAAGGATTTGAATGATCGTCCAATCAGTATCGCTTTAACCTTTTCCATGCTGGTTGGAATACCTATGATAAAGAAGTCTCCCTGCCCCTTTCGGTTGGGAGAGCTCTCCTTTGTACACTTTTATCCCTTTTTAGACTTAGGAGACTACTGTATGAAAAAGAGATACCACTAGAGTCTTCTTCCTGTTTTCAGACTTTCTAAACATGAAAACATCATCGATCATTTACCATCCCAGGCTCGACAAAAATCCATGAGATAGTATCATATTGAGCATAATTATATCCCTTCTTCATACTCCTTAAACTATGAAGAAGTCCCACAATGATGTCTTTAGGCGCCATCACATATGGTAGCTTCCCCTTGTTGGGTCACCTTTGTTCAAAGTACTCTACAATGAGTCTCCTTTGGATCCCTTGGATATCACTAGTCCAGTTACTTCCCCCAGTATCTCCCATTGTAGTCATCTTCCTAGTTTCCCAGCTATGGTCCCCTCCCCATGAGTCAGTATCACTTGCTTTCAGGTCAACCTTGCCGTCATACTCTCAACAAAGAAAGTTTGAGTCTCTTGTACTCCCTTGACTTTGTTACCCAGTCATTACCTTACTCCCAGTATTGTTCCATATATCTGGTTGTCCCCCTCATGCTTCTATAAAGGAAACCTCATTGCCTTGGTAGTTGCAGGTATCCCTCTATCGACGCCAACACATATATTCCAGAGGATATACCCAGAGGTCCCTATATCCTGGTTTCATCCACCTCATTTATGAGTTCCTTGGACCACTTGAAAGGAGTCATTAGTTCCTTTCAGGTTGGTTTTGTCTCACGTGCTCGACTTCAGCTACACTATCACACCATTGAGATTCATACAGGGTATTAGTCCTTTCATTATTTGGTCGAATACCTCAGTTATCACTTGACTCTAGCACCTTGGTGAGTCTATTTTTGGAACCCATACAGTCTCATGTCCCTTGCGATTTCTAGGCTGCGTTGGAGACACTATTTGAAAGCCCCTCAGTTTCATGCTTCCAGGTATCTCCCGTGCTTGATGTTGTATATTGTACCACATAAATTCTGACTCTTAGTCATTGTGTCCATCTAGTTATGTACAAACCCAACTTCAATAGAGCATCAATTGTGATGATATTGCATGCCATTGTTTCTATGTACCAGTTCTTCAGATCATTTTATTTATTCAACCTCCCATTGAGGCCACCATGTTGAAATACCAGTTGTTTATATGTATTGATCGGCTCCCACTATTTGAGCCTTGATCCCTATTTTTATTTTTGAGACATTGTTACGAGCATGGGTGTGCCTACCTTGTCCATATGCATGTCTGATATTATATGTACCTCATTCAATTTTGAGAAGAAATACAAACCAAAAGCCATTGCAGTTCGAATGAGGAGACTCCCCTCCTCTGCAGTCCTCTACATTCTCTCCACCACTATCATCGTTTTCCTTGGTACTATGATGTATATCGTTGTTGGCCTTTATGTCCTTCTTGTCTCGACCCGTGGTTCAACAACAACACAATACCAACAAGACACCCCAAGACATCGGCCCGACAGAGCAAGCTCAGTCTGCAACACCTACAAGGTAGGTGAAGTCTCACCTGAGATATCTAATGGGTAACTGCCATAACCATGTTTTTGCAGTTGGCGAGGGATTATAGTCCCTTTTCACGTGGCTAATGCGCTCAACAAAGGAAATAGGATGATAGAGTCTATTACTGCGTGGCTGGGCACAACTGTATGTCAACGCGCATGCGACGCGACCTTGTTCTTAACCTCAACAACTGGTGCAACTTGTGCGACGCAGCTGATTCCTTGCACTGATAGACAGGGTGACATTTATGCTTTAACTTAGGAAATTAACCATAAACTTATACACAACATTCCAACAATTCTTTAAACACATTCATTCACTGATTAATAAGATGGCGCCATACATTCAACAGTAACTCAACAATATACAGTAATCAGATACTTGACATTCACATAAACATTCAACATCAATTAATCATTCAACATAGGAAATAACGTGGAAACCCATCTGGGAAAAACCACCAAGGTGCTCTTCATCTAGCATGAGAAATGGGTATAGCACCTTGCAGTCTGTGACCTACAAACTGTTCTTATTATGTCTTTCTAACTCAATATTCTTGCTCTCATGCTCTCTGGTTTATTCTTCTATCCACTCCTACTAATCCGCACACAACTTGGATAGACTCTTCTACTTACTAGCGGTCTGCACACACAGTTGCAAGATTCACGACTCAATAACCTTCTACCTCTACTAGACTCTGCTCTGAGTCTTTCCTTCTACTAACCCTCACTTCCTTAGCAAAACTCGACAAAACAACAAAATGGTGGACCACACCAGCGACCAATAGCCAAAGGAACCATGAACCACGAACAACCAAACCTTATACATAACGGATTCTTCCTATTTATAACTTCTACCAGACCACACAGGGTCGACTACATACAGTTCATCAGTTATAGGTCGTATTCAACCGTAAAAAATGGTTACAAGATGTCATGGGTTGACACAAGGCACTATCAGCATGACTTACATATATTCCTTCATACGTGCATTGTCCACTGGATTACACCAAATTTAGTAGCCATGATCTTCCTAATCTATCACTTTCTAACCGTTACCCACTTGTACTCTTGCAAGCTCACCTTTCCTCTGTTGCGTGCATGTTATATCCCTCTATGCCAGTTCCTTTGCTTCCTTTGCGACATACTTTCTGTCTCATCAAGCACGTAACTTTCCTTCCTCGTGCACTTTTCTTGGCCCAATAGGCCCCAAACACTCACATGTGGTTCATCCTGTGCCACTAAGCAAAAATGGAAGTCTCTTCAAAATTTCCTGCCACAAAAATTCATGTTTCTCCCCCAAAAACTTATGTCTATGGCGCCGGCTGCGCCACATGACCAACCTTGTCCTGAAATTCCTTCACTATCTGTTGCACCCTAGCAACTTCCTCTGTTACTTATTCTTCCTATGTGGCCAACTGCTCCACTTGGTTGGAACTGATATGTTTCGACGGACTTGCCTCTATTGACTGCGTAATGGTTCCAAGTTTCTGCTGCAACAGCTGAATAAGGTCTATGATCCATGCGCTTCTGAATGGTGCGCTTCCACTTCTGCTTCCCTAGTCCTCTCTTGGTCACGAAGAGCCTGGACTTCTTGCTGCAGTCGTTTGATCTTAGTCATCTTGGTCACTTTCTGTTGAAATGACAACTTCTTCATCTTTGCCTTTTTCGTAGGGATTTCTTGTTATCTTTGCGCATGTTTTCCCTTATGATTTCTGCAATCGCATCCTCTAGAAGCACTTCCCATATCGTTGAAATGACTTCTAATTCCTTAGCGTAGAATGTTTCTCCTTCACTTATCTTCCCAGCAGCCTCAGACGCTTCTCTTCTTCGCTCCTCGAGCACTTCAAGAGGTGTGCTTGGTACCTGTCTTGTGTGAAGCTCCTCAACCTGCTTCTTTAGTTTTGCTGTGATTTGCACCAGGCGGGAAACCTTAACTGTTGAATCCTCCTATTCGTGGCCCGCTTCAGGTGGGAACTCTACGATCGTGCTTTTAATAGTTTCAGCTAATGCGATGTTGCTTTTCTCGTGCACAATAATTTCTTGTTCTTTCTCTGCAAGGAGGGTGATGCACCCCCGAAGTTCTTTCTCTTTTTCCCTAAGGAGGGCCTTGCGTGGCTTCACCTTCCTTTGCTATTTTGTTGGATGATACACAACAACATTTTCCCTTAGCCATATTTCTGACACGATTACCTATTTTATTTCATAGACTTTACTTAAGGCCAGCTTGGAGAAGTCGATCTGCAGTGTGTCAAACTCCTTGACAACATCATCAAATGCACTTGTCTCTATCCCTGTTTCCAGTGTGCGCCCCTTAATTTTTACTTTGATCGATGCCACTAGCTCTGGTGTGACTAATGGGATGCTGGGATCCATGCCATATGTCTCAGCCTCAACAGTGGATTTGACCTCGTTAATGGCCTCTATCAACTTATTAAGGTGGTTCCCAACTTGATCAGCTATGCGTACCTATTGTGTCTTCATACTGGCGAGGCTGTCCTTTGCGACCTTATCAACAACATTTGCTAGCTCCTGCACATCATCCTCAGTCAATGTGCTTACATTAGTTGTTTTGTCGGCTTTCCTCTTTTTTTGCTATGACCCGAGCTCTTGTTGTTGCGTTTGCGCTTGGATCTAGACATTTTCCTGACTAGGGATGTGCTCTGAATCAC
Organism: Pseudotsuga menziesii; assembly: GCA_001517045.1. Classification (NCBI taxonomy): domain Eukaryota; kingdom Viridiplantae; phylum Streptophyta; class Pinopsida; order Pinales; family Pinaceae; genus Pseudotsuga; species Pseudotsuga menziesii. The sequence continues at coordinate 325,955 of LPNX010863958.1, read as the reverse complement.
CATGATCAGAGCCACCATCACCACCATCATTATCTTCTTCTTCCACTTCTTGCGACTGATTATCCTGGTCATCGCCTCCCTCGTTTCGTTGACCACTTCCTTGGCCAATTCCAGCATCACCGCCCGCACCAAAATTTGTACCTTGGTTATTTGGTGGGTCTTCTTGGTTTTGGTATGCAGGCATAGGCTCCACCAGTGGGCCGCGCCATTCATACATCCATTCTTAGATAATTGCGTCCACATCAGTGTCAGTGATCATGAACCCAACATTATGCACTTGCTTTGCTGAGTCGTTCTTCGGCTCCAGAATCATATTATGCATGCCATCCTAGAAATTTATGAAGGCTGCATACCCAAGCACTACCCAAGCACTATCACGTGCCTTATTCTATGGGTTTTTCTGATAACATTGCGCAACGCCTCGATGTGCAGAAAAAACTCGACGTTATTATCTGTTTAGTGAGGTTTGTTCTTATTCATTTCCCATAAGTTTTGATACTTTTCACCAAGGAAAAGTAGTGGGAAATCCATTTGCTGGTAGTCTAGAGGGGTTGACCATAGAATGAACGATATGAGGATGAGCAGCCATGAGTAGTGAAACTTGTGATTAGGCTCCTCCTATGCCTGCTGCGCATCGCCTATCAGTTCATTGAGCATAAACCGTGACCAATTGAAAATCACTTCTTATTCGCACACTTCATCAAGCTCCATTGCTCCATGAGTACATTGAGATTCCCTCATCTTGCGCAACAGTTTACAAGAGAGGAGATTTGCAACGAACCGCACTATGTTGTCCTCAATATGGAAAATCCAAAATCCCCTCCCCCCGCGCTAAAGGTTATACTTATGATTCATCTTGGTCGTGTCTTTGCTATTCAAATACGGCATCAAGTCTTTTCCTCTCTTTGGTAGACCTGTTATTGAAGAAATAAGCTCGACGTCAACTAGGTATGGTCGATCGAGCCATAAGAATACTCTATGGAAACAAAACAAAAGTTGTTTCACATATGTATTAATCTGCAGACTGTGGCCTAAATGTGGCATGAACAGCGCAAGTCCAATAGTCCTACATTGGCGACGCCAGTAGCCCACTGCATCGATACCAGAACCTGCGCCTCAGTAGGTCTGACTTGATTTGTAGTCATGTAATTGTTTACTTCCAATCCAAATTGCAGGCGAGTGTCAACATCTTCGAATGTCAAGCTGGTGATTTTTGGAATTAGGTTCTTCAGTAGGGGTACATCGTTAGGGATTCAGGGTGAGACTAAAACTATGGATTCTTTCTTCGGAAGCGTCACCTCCTCCACATCAGGTATTCTTGGCTGGACATAGTGCGGGAAGTCTTCTTCCTCCCTCCCAACATCCATGTCTCTATGATGTGGTGAGTCCTTGTCCATAAGAGCCTCCTCCTCTGGGTCTTGCTCCATTGGTTCTTTACCAGGGTTGTTGACAATGGCCTTGGCCTTGCATTTCCTCGACGGTGGTGGTGCGGACGCCTCTCTAGCCACTTTCTTGCCAGCCTATCTTGGTTCCATGGCTGGTGGTGCAGTTGCAGCTGGTGGTCTTTGAACTAGGTTCGACACACGACGCGAACCAGGGGTTGGGATTTTGGCAAGGGTTGTTGCAGGGATAGGATTCTTCCTTGTTCGTGCTATCCGATCAAGCTCTGGTTGTTGGTCTGGTTGCTGTATCTCAGGTGATTGTATTTATTCCTCAATTGGGCAACCTGAGATAAATGGTGCGTCGAACAACTTGCTATCACTCTGGGTCTCTATAACTATGGGTGTCGTCTCACTAATAAAGGAATGACAGGCTTCGACTCTGCAAACACTCAGCTCTGGTTCTCTCTTGGTTTCTCTATGTTCGTAAAAGAATGCTTGATGGCGAAGCCTCACACTTATACTCTCCAATGCGTCCTACAGTCATCATGCAATGGGAGGTTGATGTATAATCAATCACATGGGCTGCTCGGCCAACGCGTCCCTTCATTAAGTCGTTAGCTTGAGTACTGCGCTGTACTTGTCAGAATCGTTGGATGTGACCCTAAAGCACGCTATCATTCTCCTTGTATCTCGTCGAATTAATGATGCTTAGTTGTCATTAGTGCCTCAATCTTCGTCGGATATTTGCACTTTAATGTCATCCAGCATGTCATTTCCGATTTTTGCAGTACTTTCCACATTTTACTGTGCTTCTCATTTTTTCGTGCTATTCTGCATTGGTTCCATCGCAGACGTGTGGCCGAACAATTTACGTCTTTTGGCCTCTCTTTTGCTTTTTTTTCGTTGCACGGTGCGATTCTAGCCAGGGATGCTATGACCATCATAGTATGGTTTCAGGCAACTGCCATTCACCATACCTGTGACATGCGTACCATCTAGTTTATGCAGTTTTACGGTGCCCGTATCAGTGATGTGCGCGATCACATATGGCCCTAGCTAATGCGTCTTCAACTTGCCCAGATGTTTGAAAAATGTGCTGTCATAGAGCAACACAAGTCCTCCGACTTCGAATGACTTAACCCTAATATGGTGATCATGCCATGCTTTCTGTCGCTGCTTCTCAATTGTCTAATGAAATTCTGCGACGAAGCATTCTTCTTCCATCTCTATGAGTTGTGACCTGTTCAACAACATCTCCATCGGTCATCTCCGTTAGCGCAACAATTCTTAGGCTTGGTTCAATGTACTCCATTGGCACAATAAATTCTTGTCCATATACTAGTCTAAATGGAGTGTGCCCTGTCAGTTGCTTACAAGTTGTGCGATACGCCCATAGCACAGCTGAGACTTTCTGATCCCAGCCATCTCGGCACACATCGCATACCTTGGTCAATGGATTCTCCAAAATCTTGTTGAAAGCTTCGATTGTTCCATTCACCTGAGGATGATAGGGTGTCATCTTCTTATGCTGGATCTGAAACTCTGCAGTCAGCTTAGCAATCACTTTGTTAACAAAATGCGTACCTTGGTCACTTAGTAGTATTTTTTGATAGCCAAATCTGGGGACTACATTTTCAAACAAAAACTTTGCCGCAGTCGCAGCGATACAATATTTAACAGGTGCAACTTTAGTCAGTCTAGTTAAGTAGTCCGTCGAGTGATAATGTAGCGCATGCTATTTCTCTTTCTTGGTGGAGTGATCAGTCAGACAAAATAAACCACCCACTTGTCTAATGCTTGAAGGGTTATTTGCGGCGCAAGCAACATCTCGTCGCAGCGTGATGGTTTTCCTGTTCTTTGGTAGATATCACAACGCTTGCATAAGCTCTTAGTATCCATGTGTATGGTTGGCCACCATAATCCTGCCTACAATATCTTGCGCACTGTTGCTTTTCCCATGTAGTGTCCTCCTGCGACAACAGCATGTGCTTCACTCATTACCCAGGGTCGTTCATAGTAAAAAACACAACGACGTAGTGCTTCATCAACGCCCAGCTTATACAGATGCCCCATGATCAATGTATAATTAGCGACTTTGATGACCAAGTGTTTATTCTGATTAGTTGACATTCCTCCAGGTGCATATCCTGTGTTCAAAAAGTGAATGATTGTGTTAAACTCATGGTTTTGATCGTCCATCATGTGGATCGCAAATAGTTGCACGTTAGACAAATTATCTTCCAGGTTGGTTGGCTCTTCACCAGTTTCTATCCTTGACAGGTGGTTTGGTGTGAAATTCACTATGACTTCAAAGTCAAATTCTTGAAACATGAGAAGCCATCTACATATCTTCCCCCCCAACATTGGCTTATTGACTAGGTATTTCAGCGATGAATGATCAGTGTACATCTGAAAATGTCCACCCAACAAATAGTGTCTGAAATTTTGAAGAGCATAGACCATAGAGAGGCCTTCTCTTTCTGTCGTTGTGTAGTTCTTTTTTGTTGTTGATAGTTTCATGCTAGCAAAAGCAATAGGGTGGTCAAGCAGACCCTCTCTTGGTTGTGTCAAGACTATGCTGGTATGCTCTGCAATCTTTCTCTTCATTCGCTACTAACTTACAAAATTTACAGAAGAGGTTTTCTGGGTGTTGAGGTCTGGAAAATCGTAGGCGACAACAGCAAGGGATTCTCCCCAGTAAATGTTCCCAACTAGCCCGTTACTGTTTGGTATGGGGAATCCGTTCGGTTTACGGTTTGGCTATCGTAGGTCAACTAACCAAAATAAAGGGTTTTATCGGTTACGGCCCGGTCCACCGTGTATCTTTTTAGTTTTTTAGTTTTAAGTATGATATGCAAGTGCCTATCTAAGAATGCAGATTGATAGAGAATACGAGGAGTGGTCACAATGTGATGCGCAGGTTCTTACCTCTCATCTTAAACTCTCTCGCATCTAAATCACACACAACAAGTAAAATAAAACTAACTTAACTACACTGTCCCTAGGGAGCGAGATTATCATTTAATGAGTAATGTATTACTGTTCATGCATTAAGAAAAATCACAGGTAGCTGTTCTTTATTACAAAACACATAAACATGAATAGATAGATGAACAACAAGATAGCTCATTGTTTATGAAAAGCATTCATTACTCATAGTGGAAATTCCATAAAATAAACTAGAGAGAATTCATACAAGAACATAGGTTCAACAAGTTAGAACGATCTCACAGTTAATGGATAAAAGCTGAAAACAAAATAGTTCCCCTTCAACAACATCCATTCCATAGCATTTGAACATTCCGCCAAAGCTTTCTCCAACATGCAAAATTGTAATTATCTATTGCAAAAGGAAATAGTTCTTCTTACAACATGTTCTCACAATTCTAACTCGGAAAAAGTCCTCTTCCTATGTAATTCTCCTATACTTATACTACAAGCAAACTCTTGGGATGCCCCTCGGTGACCTTTGGGCTCCTCAACCATTTAATCTCATATTTTTGTCCTTTTGTGAGTGCTCATGATTTAGACAATACATTGCATTTCATTAAAAGTTAATAGCACTTTTATAACGAGAGACCAGCTTGATCAGTGATCAAGTTTTCCTTGAGCCTCTGCTGCTATCAAATCCACTGGTCCTATTTTTTTATCTTGTTTCTCTATGCTTCAGCCTCTTCCTTCCTTGCTGCCTCCCTTCCACTTTGGCTTCTAGATATATCTTGTTGCAGCAGTCACCTTGTCATGAACATAACATATTTCAGACCATCAAAGTAACACAAACTGCACTAATACATGCATTCTATAAAATGAACTATAAACAATGTGTTGGGGCCTGGAAATTCGCAGGCGACAACAGTAAGGGATTCTCCCCAATAAACGTTCCCAACTAGCCCGTTGAATGTTTGGTATAGGGAATCCGTCCGGTTTACGGTCTGGCTACCGTAGGTCAAAGTAACAAAAACAAAGGCTGTACCGGTTGCGGCCCGGCCCACCAAGTTTTTTGCTATTTTTGAATTAATGTATGATATGCAAGTGCCTAACTAACAATGCAGGGTGCTGTAGATGCGAGGAACAGTCACAATGTGATGCGCAGGTTCTTACCTCTCGTCTTAATGTTCACAAGCATCCAAAACACATACAACATAACATAAATAAACTAACTACCTAAACTATCCCTAGGGAGCAGAGTTATCATTCATTGGTGAGTAATACATTTTGTGCGTGCATCATGAAGAGTTACAGATAGCTGATACTTCAATCAAGACACATGAATGATTACAGATATTTAAACAATCAGATAGCCGATTATTTTATGAACAACATTTATTACTCACAGTGGAAGATATCCCAAAAAATACTGAAGAACACTCAACAAGAACATAGGTTCAGGAAGTTAAATACTCTCACAGTAAATGAAACACGACTGAAAACGAAATAGTTCCCCTTCAACATTATTCATTTAGTAGCATTGATACATTCCACATTTTGCTCTCTCCAGCAGGCAAAAGTTGCACTTTCTGACTGTAAAACGAAATAGTTCCTTTTACAAGCAAAAGAGTTTACAAATTTTTCAGGGGAAAAAGCCCTTTCTAAGTTCTGCCTTTCCCTTATTTAACTACAGTCGCCCATCTTTTGGGCTATCTCCCAATGTATGACTTTTTCGTTCCCCAACGCTTCATATCCTTCAGTTTTGTCTTTTCTTGCATACTCATGATTGGTTAAGTAACTGCTATATCCTTCAGACTCGCGCTTTCGTTGTCTTCGAAGTGGTTTTGGTCAAACCACCATCAACGGTCCGCCTCCCTTCTTGCCGTGGCAGTTTCATCATTTTCCAGGATTTCACCTGCAATCAACAACGAGAGCCATTCATTGGAAAACATAACTACAAAAATAATGCGAACTGAAAATACCAATCCACAGGAAATGACTGGGTGCATCTCTATAATCGACAAGAGGCTGGATTAAGCCTTTTGGGCGGGAAGATTTGAAACGACCCTCAGAAGGCTTTGACATCGGACAAGAAAAGGCTCTCCTAGCTGCAACGGCGGAAAGAAAAGAGCTAACGTGGTGTGAAAACGCGGGCTGGAGAAACTTAAAACGGAAGTCGGACGGCTTTGGACATCAGACGCGGGATGACTTTCCCAGCCGCAACGGCGGAAGGGAAAAAGGTTAATGCACGCGAGCGGGAGAACTTCACATCGGACATCGGAAGATTTAGGACATCGGAGGCTGAATCGCCTTAGGAGCCGCAATGGCGGAAAAGACGGTGGTTTAAGACCTTTGATTCGCGGGCGGGACAGGCTAAATCGGAAATCGAAGCACTTTGCGCTTCGGATGCAAGACCCTTTTGGGAGCCGCCACGGTGGAAGAGAGAAGGATTTGAGCTTCCGATTCAATATAAAAAGACGCCCGACTCAAGAAAACATATGTGCCTTGAACAGTTAAGGATCAGCAACAACTAAAGTCGTTCTTCCTGCGAAATGGAGGCCTTAAAGGACAAAGATTTGACTTCTCCTAATTCACATCTTCGATCCAACACGAAAATCAGACACAAACGATCTCTGAAAACAAGTCGCAATCTGATATTCAGAATCAAAGCAAGACCTCACGAGATCAAACAATCTTTAAATGATAAGGAGGGGCCCAAAATTTAAGAAAATTGGGGAGAAAAGTTGCAGCTGCAACAACTGGTGATTACCTGGTGAACCTAGATCTCTGGGCGATCAACCTTTGAGTGATAGACTGTTTAACAACAAAAACATCATATTGAATTCTTCCAGCAATATGGATTTCTCAAATGACAGCAGTGTGTACCCTTAATCATTGATGACAGTCCAATTAGGGAGAGTGGAAACCAAAATCATCAAGTCCAGATAACTATGCTGAGGCCGGAGGATGAATTTCATTATTACCTTTGTCTTCAGGTGGCTAAAAGCTTTGGACACCATAGGATTGGAGCATATGGTAAACATAAATATTCATTTGTTCCTCATTCCCATGCCATTTTAACACTTTTCTTGTGCTTTCGGACTTTTGTCCTATTTCATATGAGTTTGCTTACATGCCTTTCTTACTGAATTTTGATTCAGGATCCTCTATCCCATAGTGTCCTTTTATGTGAGTGGTGTACTTCAAGTTCAAACCCACGGACGGAGAGGATCTTTCGGCAATTAAGTATTGTAATTCAGCATCTGCTTTGATGTATGATGTTTCCATAGGAGTTCTTTGATTCCTATATGCCCTCTGGCATTCATTTCTTGGCATGGGATCATTTATATTTAATATACTGTTCACCTTGCTTCTTTCCATGGGTCCTCTGCCGTCGTCCCCTAGAAATTTTAAGTGTGATGTGGATGGGGCCTCAACATAGTATTCTGGACTATTTGAATCTGGCTTATTTCACAGGGGTTAAGCGGGACTTCAATGCACACAAAGTTCTTTGAGAAAACTGCTATACTGGAAGAAATTTTTTCATATAAATTAGCAACACACAGTCTGACACCAAAACGTTTATCAAACCCAAAAATTTCGGATGTATTCCATGCAACCACAGGTTTGCTCCCTTTATTGAAATCAACGAAACAAGCTAAAACGAAATCAACAGAAGCAAACTAGAAACATGACTCAAAAGACAGCCGGGCGGATTATTTATATACAAGACAGAAAAAATCAGACAGACTCAGGAAAAATAAGGTTTGAGAACTAAACTATTTACTGGTAGGTTCTGCTCCCACCCCTGCAGATCTTGAAACTTGTAAGTAGAAGGACCAAGCTTGGCTGCAATCTGAAAAGGGCCTACCCACAACTGCTGGAACTTGGTATGCTTTCCTTTCTCATCATGGGGATGGTCCCATTTGAGGACTAAGTCTCCTACTTCAAAGTATTTTGTCCCAGCTTTATGTTTGTCAAACCATCTCTTAACTGACTCTTGTTGCTGCTTAAAGCGTTCTTTGGCTTTAGACCTGGCTTCTTCAGCTTTCAGGAGATTATATATTCTTATTTGTAAAAATTCATCATCCGACCCCCTAGACTCTTGAGCTAGAATGGAAGATGGTAGCATGATATTGGGAGGAAGGATGGCCTCTTTACCGTAGACAAGGGTATACGGAGACACTCCAATCGCAGACTTGGGGGTGACTCTATCAGCCCAAAGGGAATTTGGTAAGGCTGAGTGCCAACTCCTCTGGTTTTCTATTACAGTCTTCTTCATAATTCTAATGAGGTTTTTATTAGAGGATTCAGCTAGGCCATTCCCTTGCGGATAGTAATTAGCAGAATAATGCAAATTTATCCCTTTATCATGAGCAAATGCAGTCAATGTAATTGATGAAAAGTATTTAGCATTATCAAATACTAACGAAACTGGAACTCCAAACCTGGTCATGATATGATCTTGTAGGAAGCTGATGACTTTGTCTTCATTTATCTTGCGTAGTGGGATAGCTTCGACCCAGCGAGTGAAATAATCAATCGCAGTAAGAATGTACTTGTGCTGCAGGGATGAATTTGGCTTTATTTCTCCAATAATGTCCAGCCCTCATTGCTCAAATGGTTCCATGATCATCACAGGCTTTAGGGGTGCTGCTGCTTTAGGCTGTCTTCCACCACACCTTTGGCAAATATCACACTTTCTGACATGTGCATGTGCATCCTTGAAGAGTGTAGGCCAGTAATAACCAGCTCTGAGGACCTTGTGGGCTGTAGTGTCCCCTGAATAGTGTCCCCCAGCCGGACCATCGTGCAATTCAGACATTACTTTCTTAGTATCTTCTTTCTCCAAGCATCTCAGAAGGACTCCATCGTAGTTTTTCCTGAATAGTATGCCTTCGATGATTTGATAGGAAGCTGATTTCAGACGCAGCACCCTCCTTTGCTTAGAGTTCCAATGTTCCGACAACAGTCCTAACTGTAGATAATGTACAAGGTCTCTATACCAAGACTCAGGAGCTGTAAACAAAGGACATACCTCTGCTAAATGTAATTCGGCCTCATCTTCCCAGGCGCTCTCTTCATTGTTCCTATTTTCAGTCATCAATTTGCACAACCCCTGACCTTTAACTATAGATGCTGGCTTGAATTCAAGATCGTATTCTTGGAGGGCTGTCACCCAGTTGCCTCTTCTTTCCCCTAACTCCCTTTGTATAAGAAGGGATCTCACAGCTGGGTAGGGGACTATTACCTTGGTTCGATTTTTTAATATATAAGGCCTGAATTGCTTCACTGCCTTAAATACTACGTAAGCTTGCTTATCAATGGCTGGGTAGTTTAATTCAGCCCCTTGTAGACCAATGCTCATAAAAGAGATTGGGAATTCATCCCCCCCATCCTCCTTTTGCGTAAGCACAGCTGCCAGTGAATCATCGGATGCGAATGTATACATAATAAAGTCTTTATCAAAGTCTGGGCTTTTCAGGGAGGGCGCATGTGCAACAATAGTATTTATTTTACTGAAAGCATTCTTTTCAACTTCAGTCCACTTAAATTGTGCATTTTGCTTGACCATCTGCTGCTGCGGCTTAACAGTTTGAGCAAAATCAGGCACAAACCTTCGTACAAAATTTATGGTTCCCATGAAGGACTGCATCCCCCTTTTATTATGGGGCAAGGGTATTTGTTCAATAGCCTTAATTCTTTCTGGGTCAATGGAAATTCCCTTCTTTGAGACTATGTGTCCTAGCAACTTGCCCTCTGTGACCGCGAAAACGCACTTCTTAGGATTGAGGGAGATGCCATATTTCCGACAGCGTTCAAAAATTTGCTTTAGGTGAAAAGCGTGCTCTCCTCTTTTCTTCGAGAATATTGTAATGTCATCAAGGTACACCACAGCACTTCGTCCAATTAGTCCGCGGAAAGCTATGTCCATAGCTCTTTGAAATGTCGCTCCAGCATTAATCAGTCCAAAGGGCATCCTTCTATAGGCAAAAGTTCCCCATTTTGTCCTGAACGTTGTCTTTAATATGTCTTCTTCGGCTACCAACACTTGATTGTAGCCAGAGAACCCGTCTAATAATGAAAACAGTTCAGAACCTGAAACCATTTGTAGCAGCTGCTCCATGGGTAGCACAGGATAGTTATCTTTATTCGATGCACGGTTTAAGTTCCTGAAATCCACACATAGTCTGATTTCTCCTGACTTCTTTCTGACCGGTACCAGATTTGATACCCACTCAGAGTGTCTGACTTTAAAAATGATTCTAGCATCCAACAATTTATTTACCTCACTTTGAATCAGCGGTTCCAGTTTTGGATGCATTTTCCTCAAGGGCTGCTGATATGGCTTGACTCCCGCCTTGATGGGAACAACGTGCTTGATGATGCTAGTATCGTATGTCTTTAACTCTTGGTACGTCCAGGCAAAGACATCTTTGTCTTGTTTAAATAGACTGATAAACTTGTCTCTTTCTGTCGGCAAACAACATTTGCCGAGATTCACAAACTTAGGTGCCGTTTCAGTCCCCAAATTTATCAGCTCGAACTATAGAGTTGAGCTGTGAGTCTTCACGTTGGCGGGTGTCCTAAAATTTTCATTCAAGTCAAACATCTTTTCTAATGTTCTGACCCCTTTAGGGATGAAATTATCAAATTTCATCTCGGCCTGGTGTTCTTCATCATCAATAATCGCTCCTTTGAATACCTCGTCATTTGTTAAACATTCTATAATTTGCTGGTCATCATCGAACACCCGCAGGTTGGTAATCATATCAGGTACTGAAGGCCTGAAAATCAATTCAACAGTACATTGATTATTTGAGGGTACAAGCCTAGTGGCCGAAGTAGCTAATAAGTTAGCTGCTGCGTTTTTAATTCTTGGGATTGAAATAATGTTGAATGCATTAAAAAATTTAAGAAGGTCCCATACCTCATTCTGGTAAGCTTTTAAGTGAGGAGAAACACAGTGGATTTGATTCCGGATTTGTTTCACAATAATTTCAGAATCCCCAAAAACTTTTAAATTGCTTACCTTCAAGTCAATCGCTTTTTTGAGTCCCTGCACCAGTGCTTCATACTCAGCTGTATTATTAGTACATTCAAACTCTAATCTACATGAAAGGAAATGTTTATTCTTCTGTGGGTCAATTAGGACACAGCCGACCCCTGACCCTTCTAATGTCTTAGAGCCATCGAAAAATAAAGTCCAAAAATCATTAACTACTGAAAATGAATCTACTCCTACTGCTAAGTCTACTATTTTACAATCAATCTCGCCAGCCTGCGAGAATCGAAGGAGATCAGGCTGGGTATCAGATGGGTTGCTGGTTTCTTGCGCTTGATAATTCCCTGGTTCCAACTGAAGAAAATAATTTCCCAATACAGAATCCACAGGTATATTCTTCTCATCCAGTTGGGTAACATTGTATTTCATGTGGGGTTCTCTTAGAATCTTGATCTGGTTTGGACTCCCCTTGTATGGAAACCACAGGTGCGACCAATCTGAAGTGAAATATCCATTTAATTTGGCTGACCAATCTCTACTCAGGACCAGACCATAAGCGTCTGGTATATCAGCCACTATGATGTTAATAACTTGGCATAATTTGTCATTGGATGCCAGACGGATTAGGATGTCTTTCATCTCACCAATTACCTTAACGTTTGTCCTATCCAACTGAACCACCCTCCACGTGGTTGGCTTTGGCTGCCCATTTATCTTCTTACATACTGATATGGGCATGACATTAATGGACGCCCCCGAATCTACCCGAAAATTGTGCACGTTATGATTAAAAATTTCAAACGTTAGGAGGAAAGGTAGATGTTTAGCTTTAGACTCACCTCCAACGCTGGTTTCTCCAATTTCTTCTTCGTCCTAAGGTTGATTGTCAGCAGGCAGCTTGTCATCTGATGCTTCAAGTGCTTTCAACAATCTCTCTTTTTGATGCGGCACTTTAGACATTTTGAATAGTGGAACATTTGCTTTTACCTTTTTCAAATCCTCCACAATGTCATAATTCATCGGCTGTCCAATTGGATGTGGTTTGTCAGCATTTCCTTCACTTGGCTTGGATGTTGTATCATCCTGTCTAGGACTTTGGCTGGTAATCATGAATTCTGGAATCTTATCAGCCAAGGCTTTATTTTGAAAGCTCTTCTTAACATTTCTCTGCAGCCTTCTAATCTTTGGAAGAATAAGACTGTTGTCCTTAACCGTTCCTTGGCTTCTTGTGGCCACGTTGGTCTCCATAACGCTCTTGTATCCCTAAGTGTTTCCTTCTTCGGCATCAAATAATGAGACATAATTCCATAATGCCAAGGTCTCCTTTTCCTGATCTTCATTTGACGTAGAGGTAGAATTTTCTTTTCTTTCTTCATCTCCTTCTTTTGTTAACCTAGAATCCAATAGTTGTTTCATCACTAGCGTCATAGAGTTTATCCATTGTAGACAATTCTTTTCAGAGTGTGGCTGTTGGTGGAAAGTGCAGAAATTATCCATGTCGACCTCTGTTAGATTCATGGATGCATCATTGTGAGGAGGAGGATTAGAATGATCCTTATCCTCTCTTTTCTTGTAATATGGCTTATAAAACCTTTGTGCCTCCTTTTCTTTTTCCATATCTATGATCTTGTTGGAAAGCTTCTGCATCATCTTGGCCATATTTTCCAGATCTGGCGACTTTTCTTCTTTAGGCTTAGCGAACAATAAGGCTTTTCTCCCCGCACCTTTCTCTCCTAATTGTTCTGGATAATATTCAATACTTTCTCTTTCCGCTTCCACCACTTCTGCCTCTTCATAGGTCTCTGTCAGAGTAGGCTTGGCGCTACCTTTCGCAAACATGGCCAAATCAGGACCCAAAGCTGAAGTATAGTACTCAATCAGTACTTTGTCTGAAGGCTTATCTGTTTCAGAGAAGTTCTTAAGATATGCTGCAAACCTTTGTGTGAAACTGTGCACTTTTTCCTTTTTCTCTTTCTTCAATGCACATAGTCCTTTCATGAGGGCAGCATGAGTCTTTTGGGTCGCATACTTACTTCTAAAAATCCTCTCAAAGGTGTTCCAGTCCGGAATTGAGTTAGCAGGCAACCCAAAATACCATGAAGCTGCAGCTCCTTTAAGTGTATGCGGGAAAAGTCGACATACTACATCTTCATGCTCCCCAGCCCTTAAACCCTCTATTGGCAAGTAGAAACTCTGTAGATGATCATCCACTAGGATCTTCTCATTGGGGTCAAATTTAGGCAGCAATTTTTCGAAGGATTGGGGTAAGTCATGTAATGGAGGTGTTAGATTTAGAGGTGATCTGGCTCTCCATGCAGGTGGTGGATTTGGTGGGTTGGGGGGTTGGTTTGCATTTACGCCGGCCATGAGTCGGGGTGGAGAGTGAGGGGGTGAACCAACAGGAGTTTGAGCAGGAGAACTGTAAGGGGTATCTAGGCCTTCTTGGTTCAAAGGTAATTCAACCTCCTATAGAGCAGTCTCTACAAGTTCTTCCCAGTCTCCAACCAACACTGAATCTTCTGCTATAGGACGGTCTTTCTTCTTGTATTCTCTTCTAGGCAAGTCAGGGATAATTGGAAACCTTCCAAGCTTCTTTACATATGCCTGAGTGTGTCTTCTTAGGTCATTAACCACTTCGTTACCAACACCATATAGATGTTCTCTGTTTTCTTCCGGGATTGGATTATGGAACCCACTTCTTTCGAAACTGTCACCGGTGGAAAAATCTCGGGAAAATGGGTTTCCTCGGCCAGCCATGCACTGGCGACCCTCCTTCTACCGCCAAAACTGTTGGGGCTTGGAAATTCGCAGGCGACAACAGTAAGGGATTCTCCCCAATCAACGTTCCCAACTAGCCCGTTGACTGTTTGGTATAGGGAATCCGTCCGTTTTACGGTCCGGCTACTGTAGGTCAAAGTAACAAAAACAAAGGCTGTACCAGTTGCGGCCTGGCCCATCGTGTTTTTTGCTATTTTTGACTTAATGTATGATATGCAAGTGCCTAAATAACAATGCAGGGTGCTGTAGATGCGGGGAACAGTCACAATGTGATGCGCAGGTTCTTACCTCTCGTCTTAAGGTTCACAAGCATCCAAAACACATACAACATAACATAAATAAACTAACTACCTAAACTATCCCTAGGGAGCAGAGTTATCATTCATTGGTGAGTAATACATTTTGTGCGTGCATCATGAAGAGTTACAGATAGCTGATACTTCACTCAAGACACATGAACGATTATAGATATTTAAACAATCAGATAGCCGATTATTTTACGAACAACATTTACTACTCACAGTGGAAGATATCCCAAAAAATACTGAAGAACACTCAACAAGAACATAGGTTCAGGAAGTTAAATACTCTCACAGTAAATGAAACATGACTGAAAACGAAATAGTTCCCCTTTAACATTATTCATTGAGTAGCATTGATACATTCCACATTTCGCTCTCCAGCAGGCAAAAGTTGCACTTTCTGACTGTAAAACGAAATAGTTCCTTTTACAAGCAAAAGAGTTTACAAATTTTTCAGGGGAAAAATCCCTTTCTAAGTTTTGCCTTTCCCTTATTTAACTACAGCCGCCCATATTTTGGGCTATCTCCCAACGTATGACTTTTCCGTTCCCTAACGCTTCATATCCTTCGGTTCTGTCTTTTCTTGCATACTCATGATTGATTAAGTAACTGCTGTATCCTTCGGACTCACGTTTTCGTTGTCTTCGAAGTGGTTTTGGTCAAACCACCATCAACGGTCCGCCTCCCTTCTTGCCGTGGCAGTTTCATCATTTTCCAGGATTTCACCTGCAATCAACAACGAGAGCCATTCATTGGAAAACATAACTGCAAAAATAATGTGAACTGAAAATACCAATCCACAGGAAATGACTGGGTGCATCTCTATAATCGACAAGAGGCTGGATTAAGCCTTTTGGGCGGGAAGATCTGAAACGGCCCTCGGAAGGCTTTGACATCGGACAGGAAAAGGCTCTCCTAGCCGCAACGGCAAGAAGAAAAGAGCTAACGTGGTGTGAAAACGCGGGCTGGAGAAACTTAAAACGGAAGTCGGACGGCTTTGGACATCGGACGCGGGACAACTTTCCCAGCCGCAACGGCGGAAGGGAAAAAGGTTAATGCACGCGAGCGGGAGAACTTCACATCGGACGTTAGAATATTTAGGACATCAAAGGCTAAATCACCTTAGGAGCCGCAACGGCGGAAAAGATGGTGGTTTAAGACCTTCGATTCGCGGGCGGGAAAGGCTAAATTGAAAATCGGAGCACTTTGCGCTTCGGACGCAAGACCCTTTTAGGAGCCGCCACGGCGGAAGAGAGAAGGATTGGAGCTTCCGATTCAATATAAAAAGACGCCCGACTCAAGAAAACATAACTGCCTTGAACAGTTAAGGATCAACAACAGCTAAAGTCGTTCTTCCTGCAAAATGGCGGCCTTAAAGGACAAAAAATTGACTTCTCCTAATTCACATCTTCGATCCAACACGAAAATCAGACACAAATGATCTCTGAAAACAAGCCACAATCTGATATTTAGAATTAAAGCAATACCTCACGAGATCAAACAATCTTTAAATGATAAGGAGGGGCCCAAATTTTAAGAAAATTGGGGAGAAAAGTTGTAGCTGCAACACAATGTTAATACATGAAAAGAAAATGATAAGGCAAAGAAAACCTTGCAAGCTGGGTCCGGAAAACTTCTAATCCCACCGTCCTACTAAAACCACAATCCTAACCAAAAGAATATTCATCTTAGAAAAACTTTAACTCGACCAGCACCCATGGGAAAACTCTGCCATCCCACAAAATAGAGTAACAGCACAACCAAAATGGCAGGAAAAACCCTACCAATAGTCGGAAGCAAAACAGTAAGCATCGGGCAGGTAATCCACTTCGACGGGTGGAAGTAATAAAGCATCAGACGATTAGTTCAATAAGAAGCCACAATGGTGGGCGACAGATAGACTCTGGTCTTTACAATGTCGGTGAGGAAAAACACTAAGTGCCGCTGTAGTTACGCATCGGATAACGGAGTCACTAAGGTATCGACAGATGAATCAACTCAGACGCCGAAGCGATAGTGTATTGCGCAACCACAACGGTGGGAGCCATACAACCTAAGAGTTCCACGGAAACATAAAACATATCGGCGAGAACCATAACAAACCATCGATGAGAGGAAAAGTTATATGGTGGATGTGTAGTTGGCTTAGAAGCCGCAATGGCGGAAAGCAATCAGGCTACAGCTTTCGATCAAAGTCATAAAACTTTCTGATAGCCAAAAGAACAACAATAAAACACGGTATCGGTGAGGATTAGCCCTAATCCATCGGGATGTTCATTACTGATCCTCTGAAATGGCGGCTACACAGATAACTACAATCCGAAACAAAACTCAAATGACTTCCGATAGTGTTAAACAAAACATCGCAAATTAAACAGTTGATCAATAAACCAAGGAATCAGTGACAATCAAAACTATCTATCGGGTCGTTCATTGTTCAGCTTCTGCAATGATGGCTGCATAGAGAACTATGGTCATGATTCACTATTCAATAAACCTCTGATAGTGAAATTATTCACAAACCAAAACTTCAAGTTCAAGTCAACAACATCAGCAGACAAAGATAGTCATTCAAGCTTCAGAAAGTGATCAACAATTTTCCTTAAATCAACCTCAAAAGATCAAACTCGCAGTAGAAAAACAACAAAGTTTAGCAATCCCAACAAATCTAAGTAAGACAAAATTAAAAGGAGGATCCAAAATTTTTAAAAAATTTGGGAAAATGTTGTAGCTGCAACAATTGGTGACTACCTGGTGAACCCAGATATCTGGACAATGTCATCCTTAAGTAACAGACTGTTTCACAATAAAACCAACATGTTGAATTCTTCTAGATGTCTGGATTTCCCAAATGGAAAATATATGTACTTTTAATCATTGATGATGGTCCAATTTAGGGAAAATGGAACCCAAGATTTCAAAGTCAAGATAACTCTTTAGAGGCCAGGAATATGAGTTTCATTTATTACCTCTGTCTTCGGGTAGCTTCCAGCTTGGACACCACAGGATTGTAACATATGGTAAACAAAAATATTCATTTGTTCCCCATTCCCATGCCATTTTGCACTTTTTTGTGCTTCTGGACCTTTTGTCCTTTTGAGTCCTCCTCATGCCTTTCTTTTTGAATTTTTTATTCAGGCTCCTCTATCCATAGTGTCCTTTTGTGTGAGAGATGTATTTAAATTTCAGCTCACGGACGGAGAATAAATTTTGGCAATCCTGTACTCATATGATTCAGTACTTTGTTTTGATACATATTGCTTTCTTGGGAGTTTTGACTCTTATTAGCCTTTTGGCTTTCAATTCTTGGCATGGGATCATTTATATATAATATAATGTTTACCCTGCTTCCTTTTCGTGGGTCTTTTGCTGTCACCCCCTAGGACATTTTTAATTGTGGGATGGATGGAGCCTCGAAATAGTATTCCAGACCTTTTGATCTTGAGTTATTTTACAGGGATTAAGTAGGACTTCAATGTGTTCACAACCATTTAGGAAAACTGTTTAAACTAGAAGAAATTCTTTCAGATAAAATAATAGTACACAATCTTATAATCAAGGATCTTAATTAATCCAGAATTCTGATGCTTTCCATGCAACCAAAAGCTTGCTTCTTTTTATTGAAATCAATCAAAATATAAACTAAAGCAAAATAGAAATAAAATAAATCAAAATAGACAATCAAATCAGTTTATTTATGTACAAAACAAAAACAAAAAATCAGGAAAAATAAGGTTTGAGAACCAAACCATTTACTAGTAAGTTTTCTTCCCACCCCTGTAAGTCTTGCAATTTATAGGTTGAGGGGCCAAGTTTTGCTGCAATCTGAAAAGGGCCTACCCATAACTGTTGAAACTTCGTGTGATTCCCCTTCTCATCATGCGGGTGATCCCACTTAAGAACTAGGTCTCCCACTTCAAATTCCTTTGTTCCAGCTTTGTGCTTATCAAACCACCTTTTCACTACTTCCTATTGTTGCTTAAAATGTTCTTTGGCCCTGGATCTAGACTCTTTCGCCTTCAAAAGATTTAGATTCTAAGTTGCAGGATTTCGTTATCTGTGCCTCTAGACTCTTGGGCTATTATGGAATATGGTAGAATGATGTTAGGAGGAAGTATAGCCTCTTTCCCATAAACAAGGGCATACGGTGACACACCTAAGGAATTCTTGGGTGTCACCCTATCAACCCAAAGAGCGTTCGGTAGTGCTAAATGCCAACTTCTCTAGTTTTCTATCACAGTCTTTTTTAAGATCCTAATCAGATTCTTGTTTGTAGATTCTGCCAAACCATTCCCTTGGGGGTAGTAGTTGGCAGAATAATGCAACTTAATTCCTTTTTCATGAGCAAATGCAGTTAATCTAATAGAAGAAAAATAAGTAGCATTATTGAAAACCAGGGAAATTGGAACCCCAAACCTGGTCATAATATGGTCTTGCAAGAAATCCATGACCGCATCTTCATTGACCTTACGTAGTGGAATGTCCTCGACCCATCTAGTGAAGTAGTTAGTTGCCGTTAAAATATATTTGTGCTGCAAGGAAGAATTTGGTTTTATTTCTCCAATGATATCAATTCCCCACTGCTCAAATGGTTCCGTTATCATCACAGGCTTCAATGGTCCTGCTGCTTTGGCTTGTCTTCGCCCACACCTCTGGCAGATATCACACTTTCTAACATGGGCATGAGCATCCTTGAACAACATGGGCCAATAGTATTCGGCTCTGAGAATCTTGTGGGCTATCGTATCTCCAAAAAAATGGCCTCTAGCAGGCCCATGATGTAACTTTGTTATGACCTTTTTTGCATCTTGTTTCTCTAAGCATCTGAGACTCCATCATAATTCTTCCTGAATAAAATTCCATCAATGATCTGATATGCAGCTGATTTAAGGCACAAAGCTCTTCTTTGTTTAGAATTCCAATGTTCTGGCAACAATCCTTCCTGAAGGTAATGAACAAGGTCTCGATACCAGGAATCTGGAGCTGTGAAAATAGGACATACATCCATCATATGTAATTCAACTTCATTTTCCCAATCATTTTCTTCATTATTTTTACCTTCAGTCATTAATTTACACAGTCCTTGTCCTTTAACTATGCATGCTGGTTTGAATTCGAGGTCATATTCTTGTAAAGCTGTTACCCAGTTGCCTCTTCTTTCTCCTAATTCCTTTTGTACAAAAAGAGACCTCATAGCTGGGTGTGGAACTATTACCTTTGTCCGATTCTTAAGTATGTATGGCCTGAATCGTTTTAACGCTTTGAAGACTGCATAAGCTTTTTTTATCTACCACTGGGTAATTCAATTTCCCCCCCTGCAGACCAATGCTCATAAATGATATGGGGAACTCATCTCCCCCATCTTCCTTCTGAGTAAGCACCGCTGCTAGTGAATCATCAGAAGCGAAAGTGTACAAAATAAAATCCTTCTCAAAATCTAGACTCTTGAGAGAGGGTGCATGAGAAATAGATGTCTTTATTTTACTGAATGCATTCTTCTCTACATTAGTCCACTTGAATTGTACACTTTGTTTCACCATTTGCTGCAAAGGTTTAACAATTTGAGCAAAATTCGGCACAAACCTTTGCATGAAATTTATTGTCCCCATGAATGATTGCATCCCTTTTTTGTTATGGGGTAAGGGGACCTGTTTAATAGCTTTGATCCTTTCTGGGTCTATGGAGATCCCCTTTTTAGAAACCACGTGACCTAGTAGCTTTCCTTCTATAACAAAAAACACACATTTCCTTAGATTCAGTGAGATGCCGTATTTTCGACAACGTTCGAAAATTTGTTTTAAATGGAATGCATGTTCTTCTCTCTTCTTTGAAAATATTGTTACATCGTCAAGATACACTACAACACTACGACCAATTAGACCATGGAAAGCTATATCCACAGCCCTCTGGAAAGTAGCTCTAGCGTTAATGAGTTCGAAGGGCATCCTTCTGTAAGCAAAAGTTCCCCATTTTGTTCTGAATGTAGTCTTAAGTCTGTCTTCCTCAGCTACTAACACTTGATTGTAGCCATAGAATCCATCTAATAACGAAAAATAACTCAAAACCCGAAACCATCTGCAATATCTATTCCATGGGCGGGACTGGATAGTTGTCTTTGTCTGAAGCACGATTTAGGTTTCTGAAATCCACACATAATCGGATTTCTCCAGATTTCTTCCTTACTGGTACCAAATTTGAAACCCATTCTGAGTGTCTAACTTTGAATATAATTCTGGCATCCAATAATTTCTTCACTTCACTCTGAATTAATGGCTCCAGTTTTGGATGCATCTTCCTCAAAGGTCGTTGATAAGGCTTGACTCCAGATCTAATAGGAATGATGTGTTGTATAATCTTGGTATCATATGTCTTAAGTTCTTCATATGTCCAGGAAAATACATGTTTGTACTGTTTGAACAAACTAATGAACTTATTTCTTTCACCCGGGGAGCAACACTTTCCCAAATTTACATATTTGGGTTTAACTTCAGTTCCCAAATTTATCAGCTCAAATTGCAAAGACGAGCTGTGAGTCTTGACATTTGCTGGTCTTCTAAACTTGTTGTCTAAATCAAACATCCACTCTAAAGTCCTGACCCCTTTAGGAATGAAGTTGTCAAATTTTAACTCCACTTGGTGTTCTTCGTCATTGATAATTGCCCCTTTGAAAGTTTCATCATTCATTAAACATTCCAAGATTTGTTGATCATCATCAAAAACTCGTAGATTAGTAATCATGTCTAGAACCGAAGGCCTGAAAAGTAATTCAATAGAACACTTGTTATTTGTAGGCACAAGCCTTGCAACCGAGGTGGCTAACAAGTCAGCTGCTGCATTCTTAAGTCTAGGAATGGATAAAATATTAAAAGCATAAAAAATTGTCAGCAAATCCCATACTTCATTCTGATAAGCTTTTAAATGAGGTGAGATGCAATGTATCTGTTTTCGAATATGTTTTACAATTATTTCAGAATCCCCATATACTTTCAGACTTTCTACTTTTAATTCAGTTGCTTTCCTTAGTCCTTGAACTAATGCTTCATATTCGGTTGTGTTATTGGTACATTCAAACTCTAATATACATGAAAGAAAATGTTTATTCTTCTTTGGATCAATCAGGACACAGCTAGCTCCTGATCCTTCCAAAGTTTTAGATCCATCAAAAAACAGTGTCCAAAAACTATCTACTTCTGTTGTACTTGAATCAACAACTGCATCTGAAACTAATTCTACTATTTTACAGTCAAACTCATCAGCCCGTGAAAACCGAAGGAGATCAGGCTATGTGTCTAGTGTGCCGCTGACTTCTTCCGCTTGGTAGTTTCGAGGAAATGGGTTTCCTCAGCCAGACATGCATTGGCGGCCCTCCTTATAGCGCCAAAAACTGTTGAGGCCTGGAAAATCACAGGTGACAACAGAAAGGGATTCTCCTCAGTAAACGTTCCCAACTAGCCCATTATTGTTTGGTATGGGGAATCTGTCTGGTTTATGGTCCGGCTACCGTAGGTCAAGTAACCAAAATAAATGGTTTTACCGGTTACGGCCCCGTCCACTGTGTATCTTTTTAGTTTTTTAGTTTTAAGTATGATATGCAAGTGCCTATCTAAGAATGCATATTGATAGAGAATAAAAGGAGAGGTCACAATGCGATGCGTAGGTTCTTACCTCTCGTCTTAAACTCTCTCGCATATAAATCACACACAACAAGAAAACTAAAACTAACTTAACTACACTGTCCCTAGGGAGCGAGATTATCATTTAATGAGTAATGTATTACTGTTCATGCATTAAGGAAAATCACAGGTAGCTGTTCTTTATTACAAAACACATAAACATGAATAGATAGATGAACAACAAGATAGCTCATTGTTTATGAAAAGCATTCATTACTCATAGTGGAAATTCCATAAAATAAACTAGAGAGAATTCATACAAGAACATAGGTTCAACAAGTTAGAATGATCTCACAGTTAATGGATAAAAGCTGAAAATGAAATAGTTCCCCTTCAACAACATCCATTGCATAGCATTTGAACATTCCACCAAAGCTTTCTCCAACAGGCAAAATTGTAATTATCTATTGCAAAAGGAAATAGTTCTTCTTACAACATGTTCTCACAAGTCTAACTCGAAAAAAGTCCTCTTCCTATGTAATTCTCCTATACTTATACTACAAGAAAACTCTTGGGATGCCCCTTGGTGACCTTTGGGCTCCTCAACCGTTTAATCTCACAATTTTGTCCTTTTGTGAGTGCTCATGATTTAGACAATACGTTACATTTCATTAAAATTTAATAGCACTTTTATAATGAGAGACCAGCTCGATCAGTGATCAACTTTTCCTTGAGCCTCTGCTGCTATCAAATCCACTGGTCTTGTTTTTTTATCTTGTTTCTCTATGCTTCAGCCTCTTCCTTCCTTGCTGCCTCCCTTCCGCTTTGGATTCTAGATATATCTTGTTGCAGTAGTTACCCTGTCATGAACATAACATATTTCAGACCATCAAAGTAACACAAACTACACTAATACATGCATTCTATAAAATCAACTATAAACAATGTTAATACATGAAAAGAAAATGATAAGGTGAAGAAAACCTCGCAAGCTGGGTCCAGAAAACTTCTTAGCCCGTCGTCCTACTAAGACCACAATCCTAACCAAAAGAATATTCATCTCAGAAAAACCTTAACTCGACCAGCACCCATGAAAAAACTCTGCCATCCCACAAAATAGAGTAACAACACAACCAAAACGGTGGGAAAAACTCTACCGATAGTCGAAAGCAAAACAGTAAGCATCGGGCAGGTAATCCACTTCGGCGGGCGGAAGTAATAAAGCATTGGATGATTAGTTCAATAAGAATCTGCAATGGCAGGCGACGGACAGACTCTGGTCTTTACAATGTCGACGAGGAAAAACACTAAATGCTACCGTAGTCATGCATCGGATAGTGGAGTCATTAAGGTATCGACAAATGAATCAACTCAGACGCCGAAGCGATAGTGTATTGCACAACCGCAATGGCGGGAACCATACAACCTAAGAGTTCCACGGCAACATAAAACATATCGGCAAGAACCATAACAAACCATCGACGAGCGGAAAAGTTATATGGTGGATGTGTAGTTGGCTCAGGAGCCGCAATGGCGGAAAGCAATCAGGCTACAACTTTCGTTCGAAGTCATAAAACTTTTCGATAGCGAAAAGAACAACAATAAAACACGGTATCAGCGAGGATTAGCCCTAATCAATCGGGACGTTCATTACTGATCCTCTGAAACGGCGGCTGCACAGATAACTACAATCCGAAACAAAACTCAAATGAATTCCGATAGTGTTAAAAAAAACATCACAAATTAAACAGTTGATCAATAAACCAAGGAATCGGCGACAATCAAAACTATCTATCGGGTCGTTCATTGTTCAGCTTCCACAACATCGACTGCATAGAGAACTATGGTCGCGATTCATTGTTCAATAAACCTCCGATAGTGAAATTATTCACAAACCAAAACTTCAAGTTCAATTCAACAGCATCAGCAGACAAAGATAGTTATTCAAGCTTCCGAAAGTGATCAACAATTTTCCTTAAATCAACCTCAAAAGATCAAACTCGCAGCAGAAAAACAACAAAGTTTAGCAATCCCAACAAATCTAAGCAAGACAAAATTAAAAGGAGGATCCAAAATTTTTAAAAAATTTGGGAAAACGTTGCAGTTGCAACACCGGGTTACTTACAACCTTTTGCAAATATAAACATTCTTCATCGCAATGGCCTCTAGAATGGCATATGCAGCATAAGGTTTTGTATAGGACATTTCACCCTTGTAAGCTAGGGTTTGGGGTTACCAAATTACTATAAGACTTGCAGACAATCAGATTTTATAGAAACTGGAATGAGAATAGGAAAATATCTTGGCTTACCCGATTTATGACGGTTGATCCAAGCTTGGTCTTCTCTCGCTCCAATCCTCTCCAAAGCTTCTAGGGATGCTTCTCTTCAACTGCAAAGAGCTAATTCTTCAAGCAATATCTCATATATATATAAATCAGAGGTTAGATGAAAAGCATATTAATATCATCATTGAACATATTCATTAAACCAATATACGTGAGACAAGCACAATACACGATTGGAAGAATAATTATCTTTATTAACAAAATATGAATAGGTAAGAATACAACCTAGCTTCTGACACAAGGACTCCTCTGCAACCGAGGACTCTGAGTTCTATTGCTCCAAGACTTTGAAGGTATACCACCAGCATAAATTTTCTCTTCAAAAATTGATTCATTAGCCCCATCCTAAGGCCTTTATTTATACTTTGGGAAATAGAGAGGTTTCGAAGGTTAGGATGGTTGAGACAGTTGGGATAGTTATGGATTAGGGTCCAACTAATATCTTCTAATCATGATTTATATTTTTTAAGGTCGAATTAAGGTATACATGAGTATTAATATAGGCAAATTGTGTATGATACGTGTGTTGCTGAAAGGGAACTCACATATGCAAGGTACACGTGGGTTGCAATGCATATACTCGCGTATGCAATGCACATAGTCACGTATGCAACCCAAAACTCTGAATAAAAATATATAAGGTTGGTTTGATGATAACGCATCAAAGGTCATGCACATCTATAGTGTTTTGGCCACTTCAATCCAAATTTTCCTTTTGTGTACTGACATGATGAATGTCATCACTTGGACGGAGAAGTTCCATTTTGGCTGATAACGGATGCCCCCTAATGTGTAGGTCAGAGGGAAGTGATGGCTGAAATACATTACAATCTTAGTATTGAAGAACTCAAAAGTCCAAGGAAGCAGAGGAAGTACCTGAAACAAATACATATCAATGTCATATACAAAATCATATCTGAGGATACCATGTTGAATATACTGGAACACTAGCTCCTTTACAATACTTGATTACATCATATGATACGAGTACAATACCACGTATATTACAAAAGTGGATCGAAGCCACAATATACAGTGATGAGTCTTCAAAATTTGGAAGTCGTGTAAGGTGAACACAACATAATCTTGTGCAAGTTAGGTTATAAATGTGAACCTAAGGTCTTCGTCAAAATCCAAATGAACCAGTACAATCCAGGCTATGTGAATAGATGTGTTGAAGTCAAACATGGAAAGGATTCAACATATTGTCAATCAATAGGTGAAAATTGACAACTGCAGCAAAGGAGTTCACCAATGATGAAAGTGAATCCTAAGGTACCATCGTCAAAACTTTAGGTCTTTGTCTTCAGGAAGTACTGATGAGAAACCATATTGTGATGAGGAAGGAAATAGATCCTCCAACGGATCACGAAAGTGACTAGGAACTGGATAAGGGAAGGTAGACATAAGTGATTTCAGATAGGATAATGATGGAATCAGGATAATAATAAGATGCAGGGATAAATCCTTGAATAGTGAGCACGAAATAGAGGTGACCCAGGGCAGCTTTTAACTTTGCAGATAGGACAACTAGACTTATCTGTCATGTAGGAGACATGATCAGATTCCCCATGTATAAAGGACAAGTGGAGGAGTAAGAAAACTTGAAGTGATAGCTGAAATTGAAAGTGTACACTGAGACATGAGTATCAGAAAGTTCAGGAAGTGTTATGTTCAAGGAGGACATGCTGCCACCATTTGTAAACCAAAAAGAAAACTTCTTCCTTATCTTTCTTGTTAAATTTTACGTCTAGGAAAGTCAACTCAGGTCTCTCTTCATTTTTGACAAGCTTGAAGAGGGGAGAGAATAATGCTTGATAATGTTACTGATTCATGGATTTTACGAACCCGAACTAGTACATGCTCGTTGGTGTTTTAATGTTTAGAGAGTCTGAAAACTCCAAAGAAGACTCCAGGGGGTTCCTTTTTTGTCCAATTTAGTCTCCTGAGGTCGAAAAAGTAGAAAACATACCAAAGAAGAACTCTCTTAACTTCCGAAGAAGAAAAGGCACATCTTTTTCGTACTTAGTCAGGGAGGTCCAAAAAAGGTTAAATTACCACCTACCCAATGCTCCTTCAAGAGTAGCTTATAGCTTGAGTTTTACGAGTGTGAAGGAAAGCAAGATCACTTCGAAAGATCCATTTGGTTACGAGGAATGGGGCATACAACAGTACACTTGATGCTTTGTTCTTAGTGTTTAGCGAGCATGACAAAGACATAAAGTACACTCAAAATCTTTTTCATGTTTAGGTCCAGAGCACGAAAAAGAGAAAAATAAGCTCATACTGGGCGCTCCTTTTCCATAAGTTTAGTCCCTCAGGTCTGAAAAAGTGATAAATCTATGTCTGAGAGTAATCTTCTCAATTCCTTAGAAAAGAGAGCGATCCTTTCTCGTGTTATTCCACATTGTTCGAGAAAGTGATAACCTACCACCAATGTGGATGCCCATTCACATATTCTTAACGAGTTTGAATGGACAAGTTTACTTGGCAGTTAAGTCTATTTTGAAGAGTTTGACCTGGGCCTAAAGAAACTCCATAAGGGCAGGGAGCCTTAGAAAGGGGATAACTTGTAAAAAGAGACCAAAATGAGGCCCAATTTGGCATGAAAAATAGCTAAGAAGGCTCCGCTAAACCTACGATAAATGCGGCATGAGTACCGAAAGACAAGCAATGTGTTCTAAACTAGGGTACTCATGGAAGGAAATCCTTATCCACGGAAGAACAATGGTATAAACAAGGTAAAAATGGTTAAAAACCATAGTCCATGGTCAAATTAGTGATCCTAGGGTTAAGGTGGATTAGGTATAAATGCAAAAATGCATATAAATGACCAACATCCTATCCTATATGAGTGAAAAAACAACTTTGAGTAACCGTGGACCTGTTGCATTAGGAAAACATGGCATGGCATTAGTTTGATTTTTAATAGAAATGAAAACTATAGGTTAAAAAACCCATATTTTGAAATTATTTTTATAAATAGTTCAAAATTAGAAATAAAAATCACCATTTCATATTTTTACCCAATATAGGCATTTTTTACCTCTGATTTCAATCGCTTGGTGTGGACAAACTAGTGGATGAATTTCAAATCCGCAAGTGCCAGGTAACTTAGCTCTTCGTGCTCTTCCATTTCATCCATTCAAATTTTCAATTTTATACAAAATTTTAATGTTTTAAGCCAATTTTAGGAAGGTCGCACTGTATACGCGGGTATGTGACTTACACAGTCACGTACATGCATTTTATATGTGAATTGCCCGAAGGCAACCCATGTATGATACACGACATGTCCAAAGGATAGTTGTGTATACTGCGCGACATATAAAATGTATGCCTAGGGCCAAAATCAAAGTTTTTAAATAAATTTTAATGTTTGATGGTGGCTTTATGGACATGCGAAAACATGGTGTTGGATTGGAGGGAGAGGGAACATGAAAATATGGACCAAGATGCACTCTGAAGTGCCCCCATGGTGCACGCATTGCGGAAAAGTGGGTTGCTAAAGTTCCTTTGTACCTCACCTATGCGATCTAATGTCCGCTTACTGGAGTTTTTGATTAACTACTGGGATCATGATCTAGGTGCATTTGACCTACAAGGTGAGATTCTAGAAATTGCACTAGAAGGCATCTATTTCATTGCGGATTTGTCACGACAGGGAACACCTGTCAACTTGGAGGGTACCAGTAGAGGTGGTGACCTTCGAAGTGCTTAGGACTATATCAACACTTACTACATGCCCGGTACTCAAAAAATGGGTACTTGCATCCCTATTGCACATATTCATAGCTTGCTATTACAAGTGTTGGTAAGCACAGTAGTGAGGGTTGCAGGATCATCGTCACTCCATCTTGCAACTCGAAACCAGATGAGAATTGCTGTAGAATGCCTACATGGAGCTGTATTTGACTGGTGCTCGGGAGTAATCCCGATAATGTAGAAGCAACTCTCTGATTGCAAGAGAGGCCGACGGAAGAACTTTGGCAATTATAGTACATTGGTGTGCTTTTTCTTTGAGAGAGTGCCCGCTCTCAGCCCTGCAGTACCTCTACCAACTTTCTCTCCCCGTTAGCCTAGACTGAGTAGATGGGGATAAAGTTTCCTTTGCCAGGGCGACAGTGGCTCAGTTCAGAGTGTCTACGATGATGGCTTCTACTTATGGCGGGGATGACAACTACCAACATTGGAGAAGTTTCCATATGCTGGGATGGATTTCCGGGGTGACAATGACCTTGTCCTCCCTCCTGGAGGAGCATGGGGAGCATCAGGTATTTTGGTTTTTCAATTTTTTAAATTTTTTTGAATTTTTAATCATAAAAGCTATATACATATGTGTAAAGTTTTTAATCCTTTTAATGTTTAAAATACAGATATTGGACTAGTCCACCCTGATGGGCATCCTCGTATGTATGTACAACCAGTGGCAGGAGAGGATTAGGGTTTGATCAGGGTTCTTGAGGGGAAGTTGGCTAGGCTTACCCAAAGAGTCCCTACTTTACGCATTGAGCAGATCCCTGCCATTATGCATGAACTAGTAGTTGGTATTCCACCCACCTGGATACGCCTTATGAGGAGGGTAGCCAGGGCAGTACTTGTTTACATAGAGGCCGCAGAGGCTGCTGTAGCTGACGAAGCTGAGGAGGCTGGGGAACAAGATGACCAGGGTGACTAGGGTGGCCAGGGTGGTCAGGGTGGCTAGGGTGGTCAGGGTGACCAGGGTGGTCAGCATGACTAGGTTGGTCAAGATTAGAACTATTAGCATTTTATGGATTAGGATCCAATTTTTGTACATTTTTGTATATTTATACAGCTATGACTGGATCTGAGGATCAAGAACTCGACCTATCTATATGGACATATATTCACACACACACACACACACACACACACACACACACATATTTTTCCGGTTTATTTACATGTGTTTTATAATGCATTTGTTGTGTATTTTTATGAAATATGTGTTAAGTGCCAATCCAAGATATAATTCGCATAAGCATCAGTTAATGAATTTTGATTTCTTGGAATATGATTAAATGTGATAAAATCAAAATTTCTTTCCAATAACCTAACTTGCATGAATTGACGTAATAAAATAGGGTTTCACACCTGATAAGCTCGATTGAGCTAGGAAACCACTAGTTGAGAGTCAAGTCTGACTTCCAGCTGGGTGATACCACATGACAAGGCATCCCATAAAAGCTCAATGACGGCCCTATGTTCGGTCACATTATTGGTAGAAAGACCTAGGCAAGCGCCTCTAGAGGCAACTAGCTGTCATGAGGGTGAGTAAATAACCCATGCGGCTGAAGCCAAGTTGCAAGTGTGATGACTAGCGCCATCTGCAAAACCTACAAACCCGTCAGAAGACATCTGTAACAACCAACATATGGTATAAGAACACAAACCGATGAGATATTGTACATAAAGTTACACACAATAAAAATACAAGAAAAAGTGCTAAGCCTAAGCATAGTACTTCTTCAAGTAGATCCCATTTCTAGGCTCAGGCAGCTTATCCCCCTCGAAATCAGTTAATTCATATGCACCTTTATTCAAAATTTTTGACACGACATAGGGCCCTAACCACATAGACCTAAATTTCCCTGCCCCTAGGGGTTCTTTGTCTTGGTCCTAGAGCAAGACCAGCTCCGCTTCAGAAAAAATCCTAGGTTTGGCTGACTTATCATATTGATTTTTCACCCTATTTTTATGAGCCTCATTTGCGGTCAACGCATCTCTACATTGATCATCTAGATGGTCTAAGTGTAACAAACGTTCCTCTAGCTCAGTCGTATCAGGTAACACATGAATGACAATTTTTAAAGATGGGATTTCACATTCAACCGGGGTTACTGCTTCCACCCCATGAACGAGTTGGAAAGGAGAGAACCCCATGACACTTTTTACATTGGTTTGATAAGCCCAAAGTGTAGGATACAAAATAATGTGCCAATTTGATCGGGCTTCATTAATAGTAAACTTGAGAATAGTCTTCAAGGTCTTATTGACTGCCTCGACTTGACCATTCGCTTGCGGGTAAAAAGAAGATGAGTGTTCTTGTTTAAACAAACCCTAGCATAGTAGCCAATTCCGTCATCATGTTGTTTTGGAAGTGATTGCCATGGTCAGTGACAATCTCTTTAGGAATACCGAAACGTGCGATAATATGGTTAAAAATGAAAAAATCTACAGTTTCCCCGTTAGCCTTATAGGTGGGCATTGCCTCTGCCCACTTCATGAATTAATCCATAGCAACAATGATGTATTTTTGCCCCCCAACAGAAACTTAGTTACACGTCATGTAATCTATCCCTCACTTGGTGAAGGGGCCCACCATGATGACGGGAAATCACGGAGTAGGATGTGACTGCATCTTTCTGGTGTAAAGCTGACAAGGATGACA
Organism: Pseudotsuga menziesii; assembly: GCA_001517045.1. NCBI lineage: Eukaryota > Viridiplantae > Streptophyta > Pinopsida > Pinales > Pinaceae > Pseudotsuga > Pseudotsuga menziesii. The sequence continues at coordinate 295,187 of LPNX010863958.1, read as the reverse complement.
GTGCTTCATGGCTTCCACACAATCTTTAAATATCATGGGACAGAAATAACCGGCACATAAGATCTTATGGGCCGTTGCTAATCGAGATAAATGACCCCCACATGCTTCGCTATGGGCATCATTTAGGACAATCTCAGCCTCTTTGTGGGTGAGGCACTGACGCAAACTAGAGTCTACCCCTATACGATATAAAGTATCTCCAATAATGAGGTAGTTTTTCGCATGTGTGCATAATTTGCGTCGTTCTTCCTGCGAAAAGGCTGCAGGACACTTTAGAGTCTGGAGATAGATAAGTATATCTCCATACCAAGGGTCAGAGGTGGAAATCAAGAAAATGTGATCGTTTGGGAATGAGTCTTCTTCAATTGCTATATCTTCTTCAACTAGAAATTCTGCAATGAGCTCTGCAAAAACTAAGGATTTTTTGGATTTGGCGGATTGAAAATCCAAGTCAAACTCCTGGAGAATGACTATATACTTATTGAATTTGCCTCCAACTATGCATCAGGACAAACCATACTGGAAAGGATTGACATCTGCCACTACTACTGTAGTCCTCAGTAAGATATAGTGACGTAACCTCTGAACGACATACACAGCTGCGAAGGGCAACTTTTTGACATGGGAGTACCTAAGTTCAGGACCAGCTAAAGCATGACTAAGATAGTAGATAGCATGCTCCTGGAGCTTCTCATCCTCCTGGACTAGCACTACCCCAATGGTCGACTTGGATGTAGCCATATATAATATAAAATAATGAGAGTAATCTAGCGAATGCAATAAAGGTGCTGACAACAAATCTTTCTTTAATCCCTCGAACATAAGTTGTGCGGAGCCATCCCATACAAATGGGGTGTCCTGCTTCAACAGGTGCATGAAACCTTTGGTGATCTTGGCATAATTCACGATAAAATGTCGAAGAAAGTTAGACTTCCCTTGTAGGCTCTGAAGTTTCCTGATGGAACGAGGAGGAGGCAGATTTACAATGGCCTCAACTTTCAAAGGATCCACCTGAATACCTTTGTTAGAAACAATGAACTTGAGTAGCCTACCTAAATCGACATAGAAAACACACTTGTGGGGATTCAAGCATATTTTGTAATGCCTGCATCGTTCAAAATTTTTATGCAAGTGATATGGGTGATCGATCCTCTTACGAGAATGTGCTGGCAGATTATCTAGGTAGGGTTCGACAATAAACTTGATGTCATGAAAGGCAAAATTCATTGCCTGCTGAAAGGTAGCCCCTGCATTTTTCAATCCAAAAGGAATTTTCTTGTACGCAAATGTACCCCAAGGATAGATGAGAGCCGTTTTATGTTGGTCTTTCGACTTGATTTGAATTTGATTATACTTGGAGAAACCATCCATAAACGAAAAATTTCACTCCCCGCACAAGCATCAATGATTTGATCTATGAATGGTGTGGGGTGATTATCCTTTGGACAATATTTTTTTAAATTGAAAAATTCAGTATAGAAACATATGGTTCCTTGCTTCTTATCGACATGAACAGAGTTGGATAGCCATTCCGTCAAAGCAATCGGGTAAATAAAACTAGCTTTCAACATCTTTTCAATTTCAGCCTTGACGGTTGTCGCTTTACGCGGATTGACAGTTCTAAGTTTTTGGTGAATTGGTTTAGCATCAGGATAGGTTCGGATTTCATTTTTGACTATCGATGGATCTATGCTTGGAATCTCCTCATATGACCAGGAAAAGACGTCGTGGAACTCCTTAAACAAGGCCATATAGATAGCAATCTCCTTCAGAGAGCAGTTTACACCAATATATACATTTTCCACAATGTTGGGGTGTCCAGAGATGTTGATAGGAATAGTAACATAAATGTTTTCCATATTCCCCTTGGCAAAGATTCCCTCCCTTGATAAGGGATTGATTGGTATATTAGCATCACCTGCTAGTCTCACATGGAACTCTTGGTTTTCAATCCTGCTTAATTTTGGAAGGAAGTAGGATCTATGATGAATATCTTTGTAGATCTTATCTTGCCTGCTCATGGCTTCCAAAATGGCTTCATCTGAAGGTAAAACCATGTTTAAGCAATCGTCAGTATACAAAGAGTTCTTTGCCCAAGTAGGCAGATAAGCTTCTTCCAGCTCCTCTAAGACTGTAGGAGGAACCAAAAAAGGATCAACAGTGGTGTTAACGATAGCTTGATAAGATACTTCCACTCCTGATAAGGGCACTCTAGGCTCATGGTGGGAAGGAAGGACCCAAGGATCCCTTCTATCGCCAACCGTTGCAATAGACTTCCCTACACTAGTAGAACCTTAGTAGTTAATCGAGGTTGGGATATCGAATGTGCCCATTAATGATGAATACATTCCAGCCCCTAAGCTCTCTGAATTAGGTTTGAACTAATCAACCAATGGCATGATGGACTCATTAGTTTCCATGCGTCCCTTTCGAGTGAAACTGAGTTTGTCAACTGTAACCAACTTCCCTTTGTGCGGAAACACTACCACCCGAAGAACGGCCAATGCAATAGCAGACATGGCATAAGTCCAACTTCTCCCTAGAAGTAAGTTGTAATCCAACGACGCATCTATTACCTCTACTTCAATAGACATTGCCTTCCCTGCCAACTTTATCTTGAAAGCTGGTAGGATACCATGTGGACGAAATGAACTTCTATCGAAAGCAGTAAGTACGGTGTTCGATGGAACTAGCTCTAGAGATCCAAAAGCCTTCCATCAAGATAAGGACATGACACATGTGGAAGCACCCTCATTGACAACTAACCTTCCAATGGTTTTTTCTCCATGGATGATGTCTATCGACAAGACCACATGATGCGACGGGAGAATTTTGACATCTGACAAATTAAACTTCGCCATGAGGCTCGATGAATACATACTACCTAAGGCAGCTAAGAGTGCATCTCGCTGGGAGGGACAACTCTGTAACACCTCCAAATCTGACATCGCACAAGGGGTTTGGGATAAATCTTCAACTATAGAGTAATTGGCTGTAGCCCTAGCATCAAGATTGTGCAATGATTTCTTGAAGACACCTTTTGGTATCTTAGGCATAGTTTCGACAGGTTTTTCAATTGTGAGAGGGTTTGAAGTTTCACCTATAGACTTACCCTTCTTAGGAGCCTATGTCTCATAGTTCTTGTTTCTAGTCCGAAGCAATGTCTAGGATCGAACCATGTTGATATAATTTTGGTCAGGGGCATTAGCAGTGCCCCCTGCTACATTAGAAGATGAAGCTGAATTTTGTCCTTGGGGAAAAGGATCCTTTAGGACAGCCGGTTGTTGATTTTTGAGTAGGTTCTAAGCTTGATCCATAAGAGGGCATTGATGGGTTAGGTGATCTTCCTGACACAAATTACAGGGAAATTTCACCTTCTTATTCTCTTCCCCCCCCATCATCATTATTTGTGGGTTTTGGCTTGTTTTGGTTACCCTCGCATTTCTTCCCTTTTTTCTTTTTCTCATCGGGCTGCTGATTGTCCTTTTGGGAGGATTGAGAAAAAATGTTTGCATTTTGGGATGAGGGGGCAACCTTTACTGCCTCCATTGTAGACTATTTAACGGACAACTCATGAATTTGTTTTGCCAAATATTCTACAGTGGGAGATTTAACGGAACCAACCACACCATCGGCATGGGGTCCAGGCTTAGGTTTCTCGACACTATGTGTTGGCCTCGGTGCATCAGGGATGATTTCATATAGAATCCCAGACTAAGAGTATATCAAATCCATTTGCTGGGCCCTGAGGATAGCCTCTTCCTCATTAGTTACTCCAGAAGTGGATACATCCTTAGATATATATGGTAATAAGGACTTAAGGAACCATTGTAATAAAAACTTGGGAGGGATAGTGGGCTTAATGAGCCTCTTTCGCCTTCGCCACACTTGGATGTGGTTCAAAATATGAGTGGCTTTGTCCTGCCGAAAGGTGGAAAATAAGTCTGTGCTGGCATCATACCGGACAAGAAGTTGGAAATGGTTAAGGAACACATTAGCTAAGTCCCAAAAACTACCAAATGCAGCAGAGGGCAGTTCAATATACCACTTCATTGCGGCACTAGTGAGAGTTCTTTGGAACAACATCAACTGAACATTGTCATCATTCAGTGAGTTGGAAGAGCACCACAAGTGAAAGGTGGTGATATGAGCCCTTGGGTCTTCACCAACTTTGCCTTCGAATTTTAGAATATTCGAGGGTAACTTGGTAGGGACAGGTGGCCAGGTGGCATCATGTCTCACCGGTTCATTCATTAACTTGGACAAATTTGGAAAATTCAAATTTGCCAGGAAAGGAAGCTTGGGCCTAACCGGAGCTTGAAAAGTACCAGCTTGGGAAGTAGAAGGACTTGCCCCTTGGTTCCCAAAAGTAAAGGTGAGGTTGCCCCCATCTACCGGTTGTGAAGTAGTCGGATTACTTTGAAAAGGATTCCAACCATAAGCCAGTGGATTATTCATATGTGGTGCAGTGTATGTGGTTTGAGCTGCTCCAGTTGAAACCAAAGTTTGGAAAACAGGAGTAGGTATCCCTCTGCTAAAAAGCGAGAAAGGAGAGCTCGTGAAAGGAGCTAAAACCGGCATTTGAAAACCTTGACAATAAGGGTTAGTGTTTCCAAACTGAACCCCTACATAAGCATGTGTGGAGACTACATATGGAGTGGATGGGGGAATGTGCCCCCCATTCCAAGGAAAACCTTAGAGAAATGAAGAGGATCCAAAAGGACCACTCTGAGCAGTGTGTGTAAAAGAAGGTGAAGCATAAGCCACACTAGGAATCCCAGTGACCACCCCACCAGAAATTCCTGCCACATTTGTGGAAGCCGGTGGTTGAACCACCCGAATAGATGGAGTTAAGGGAGTAGCATGTATACTTGTTCTAGGAGTACCAACCAGGGGAGGTGTAACTCCTTCAGCCGGAATAGTTGAGATGGGGGTAGAAGGACTTTCTCCTGCACTAAACATTAGTCTGCTCACAGGAGCACCAATCACAGGTGAATTGAAAGGAGGAACCTGGATGATCACAAGATCGTTTAGGTCAGTAAGAGGTGAATTAAATTTTCTTACAAACTCATCATATTGCTAGTCTTCTATCTCTACTATGGCTGTATCAACCTGGTTTGTCCTAAGTTCTGGTTCACCCAAAACTTCACTAATTCCTACCAGTTCAAAGGAACCATCTGTATCTAATATCTACCTTTGAGGGGGCAGTGGAGGCTCCACTGTAGTAAATGGAGGAAGGTTTTGCAACCTTCTTGGCCTTCTAATAGGTTGGTCCTCCATGATTGAAATTTGACTCAATAAAATTCACACACCCTAAGGTCGGCTAAACACAAACAAACCACACAACAATCACTATAAAATTTCCTAAAGTCACAGCATACACAAAGGGTAAAGATATACTTTCTAGAAGAAATATGAGAGACAATTACTTGATGTCCTTGTAGATGTTCTTAGGCACAAGCGGAGGAATCACCCACTGCCCTCCCACACCTTCTACCAGGGTTACCTTCCAAGCTCGTCCAAGGTCAACTAGAGATAGCCTTCCGATGTACCTAGGTATGAACCCTAGATTTCAAAGAGACTAAATGCTACCTCAACTATATTGACAGTCTGGGGGGACAGTCGCAAGCTTGGTTTGTATGCATGGACGGGGTAGAAAATCCTGAAATCCTGTCGACACCAGGAACCACACAGGGCCGGGATGGTGGTGTTGACAGAATTCCCCAGATGCGCAAAAAACTTGGTCTACACTTTGACAAGGAATCAGAGGATTATCTCCTCAGTCCAAGCCTCCATGCGACCTTGTGCTTAACTCCCATTTGAGAGGAGCTTCCCAGATACAATCAACACAAAAAATGGTTTACCTATCGATTGGCCAACTACGTCTGAATTTAAACACTTGTGGAGAGTTTAAACTCCCTATTCCACAAGTCTAGCCTAAGCTAGTTGGTGTATGAGCCTATCAAATAAAACTTACTAATAATTTTTAAATTATATCGTTCATTTTAAGGGCTGTTCTTAGTCAGAAGGTAGATGGCGTGAAATACTGTGATGTTATAGACTTGATAAGAAAAAGTAAAATGATGTATAAAGCAAATTCCAAAGAAAATTGCAAATACTTAAACCAAATTTCTTTTCTTTTTGCAAATATAAGCTAATGAAATTGAAACTAAGTGCGAGAAAAACTAAGACTTCTTTTATAATTTTTGAAATTTCACTTGAAAAGTACTGAAAAGAAAACGACTAAATGCAACTAAATGCAAAAGTATAAAATGTTTTTTCTTCACTTTTTCCAAATTATTCAAAAACTACAATGAAACTAAATGCAAATTATTTGAGCAAGTTTGAATAATCAGAACATGTGCTAAGTAAAATGAAGTAAAAAGGACCCAAAATAGCCAACTTCAACCAATCAAGAAGAAGACTCGGAAAAAACCTAACTTGGAGAAACTATTGAACTCGAAAAGTCCACTAGATTCACAAAAGAACAAATACCAAACTGCCACTACAACATGCAATACAGAATATAAAGTATCCAAAGCCTTGATCACTGACCTAGACACAAAGCATTGAACTTATCAACCGAGCAGGAGGACCAACTTCAAATCACTAAATGAAAGAAAATTCAAACAAAGAAAGCTCAAAGGATTGAAAACAAGCAAAAGGTGTGACATGCAAGACTTTAGACTCACAGAGTCATGCCAACAACAGAAGATCCGCAATCAAGAAAAAAATCAAACAAGACAGGGACAAGCAAACCCTACCCAAATTTTATATTTCTACAGGATATACGTGATTGTGTATGCAGGAATCCCGCGTACCATACGCAACTGTCTTATAGAGAAACCCGCTTATACAAGGTGATATACGCGACTGTGTATAACAGCAACCCGCGTATACAACTATTTTTTTTTCAAAAAAGAAAAAAAAGAATAGTAAAGGCTTCTAGGCACACTACACTGTAAATTGAAAGTAAGATAAAAAGACCACACCCAGAATCAGAACAAATACTAGTAAAGAACCTACAAGATAAACTCACAGCAGGCTGGGCTCCCCAGTGGAGTCGTCAGTTTTGTTGTACATGACATTTGACCCTTGTAACCTAGGGTCTGGGGTTACCAACTTACTATTAGACTTGCAGACAATTAGCTTTTATAGAAACTGGAATGAGAATAGGAAGATATATTGGCTTACCTGGTTTATGACGGTTGATCCAAGCTTGGTATTCTCTTGCTCCGATCCTCTCCAAAGCTTCTAGGGATGCTTCTCTTCACCTGCAAAGAGACAATTCTTCAAGCAATATCTCATATATATATAAATTAGAGGTTAGATGAAAAGCATATTAATAATATCATTGAACATATTCATTAAACCAACATACATGAGACAAGCACAATACAAGATTGGAAGAAGAATTCTCTTTATTAACAAAAGGTGAATAGGTAAGAATACAACCTGACACAAGGACTCCTCTGCAACCAAGGACTCTGAGTTGTACTGCTCCAAGAATCTGAAGGTATACCACCAGCATAACTTTGCTCTTCAAAAATTGATTCATTAGCCCCCTCCGAAGGCCTCTATTTATACTTTGGAAAATAGAGAGGTTTCGAAGGTTAGGATGGTTGAGATAATTGGGATAGTTATGGATTAGGGACCAACTAATCTCTTCTAATCATGATTTATATTTTTTAAGGTTGAATTAAGGTATACACGAGTATTAATATAGGAAACTCACATATGATACATGTGTTGCTCAAAGGGAGCTCGTGTATGCAAGATACACATGGGTTGCAATGCATATAGCCGCCTATGATACGCGAGTTGCAATGCACATAGTCGCGTATGCAACCCAAAAATCAGAATAAAAATATATAAGGCTGGTTTGAGGATAATGCATCAAAGGTCATGCACATCTATAATGTTTTGGACAATTCAATCCAAATTGTCCTTTTGTGTACCAACATGAGGAATTTCAGCACTCAGACGGAGAAGTGCCATTTTGGCTGATAACACCAGGGTAGCCCCTAGCCATTTAATGGGTTTGGTGCACTGGATGAGATATAATTCATGAAGGTTGGATAATTATCCTTGGTGTTTCCGTCCATTCTGCATTTTGTGCACCATAAATCTTCTTGTGATTCCTTACCCTTATTAATGTCCTGCAGTTGTATCGCCAGATTATCCAACTGTGACTGAATTTGCACCATTCCTGTGGCAGCTTCGCCAATTGGAGAGGCCTCTAACTTCATTTCCAACTCTAGTGCTTCTGTCTACAACTCAATCTTTTGTTGCATCAATGACCCTCGGATGTGTGGTAATAACGTAACAATAAACCACTCTTTATGCTCTACATCCGACATTTGGAAACTTACCTTGGACATCAAAGTTTTAAACTACTGGTCAAAGTCCCATACTGATTCTTCCAGTGCTTTCTTTATCTCTTTGATCTCAGTAATGCACTGTGACTCAGATTTAGGTTTTTTGAAATCAAAGATCATTGCAGCTTGGATCTCATCAAGGGTCTTCTATGGAGTTTCGGTCATTGTGGCACAAAACTTCATAAACCAATCCAACGCATGACCCCTTAGAGTCGTGATCATTTGTGCCTTTCTTATGTATGTGTTATGGACTAAGCGAACCATCCAACCAACTTCATAGAGAAACCAATGTTGCTCTGAATATTCTATTATATTCCCATTAAATGTGGGTAGCCGAATATCCGCCCCAACCATTGAGTTGGCATCAGGGTTCTCTGGTAAGGGATTCAAAGGGGGTGAACCCTCTTTCCTGCTAGTCATAGTAATAGCACTATCAGTATTAGCAGTCCTTTATGGGGATGAGACTCTAGATATTACCTCCAGTGATACTCCTAGTGTGATGTAGTTACGTCCTAACCTTGGTGTCTCCTTAGACTCTTCATATTCCTCTGCTCCTTCCGATATCAGGCTATAATCCTCCTCTTCATCGCAAGACCCTTCGTCTTCCTATGACCGAAGTTTGTGTTCACTCGTCTTAAACAGACTAGGAGCTCGTTGACCTTCCTCTGTCTTTCTTCTTTTCCCTGATCTGAATCTCCTTCCACTCCTCAGGAATCCAACTTCTAGTTTAGGTTCTATGCTCCCTGGGAACATCTCAACTCACCATTTCCCATTTTCTTGACAAGTCGTATGTGACATAGCCTTCTTCCTGGATATGTGACTCAACTATTCAACTGCAAGATACCCTCCTCATAGACGAGCATCTTGATCCATGTACTGATAGATAGAAAATATCTTCTTCGGGGTCCTTGGAAAAAATTTCTTTCAACCTCACTGTATGAGGTTATAAGTTCTACTGAAAAGTCAGTAATGTATCCTTGCAAAATACTGTCAACCTAAAAATTAACAGCTCTAGAGACGACGTTACTTACGCTGGTTACTTCACGAATCAACTGATCATTCCACTTGACCACTTCTCTTCTTTGAAAATTCATCTTCCTCCTTTCCATTCTTGATAGCCACTCATGCAGTACAATGGGGAACTCTGCAAAGAAGACCTCATGAATATCAGAATATATATACTCATCCACCCAGTTTTCTGCGCTCAACCGTGATCCTGCGATCTCTTCTTGTGCAAATGCTAGCGTCTTAGATTCCATCCAGTCCTCTACCTCGCTCTTGTCAGATACCACAACATGTCTCTTGTCTCAAATGGTTAACAATATCGGCAACGAAATTTGTTGGCCTCTATTTCCTTCTTGACTCAACCCATAGTTCAACAACAACTCAATACCAACAAGACACCCCAAGACATTGGCCCGATAGAGCAAGCTCATTCGACAACACTTGCAAGGCAGGCACAGTATCACCCGAGATATCTAATGGGTAACTGCCAGAACCATGTTTCTGTAGTTGGTGAGGGATTATAGTCCCTTGGCGTGCAGCCAAGGCACTCGACAAAGGAAACAGGACAATAGAGTCTATTACTGTGAGGCTGGGCACAACTGTATGTCAGTGCGTGCGACGTGACCCTGTTCTTAACCTCAACAACTAGTGCAACTTGTGTGACGTAGCTGATTCCTTGCACTGATAGACATGGTGTGACTTATGCTTTAACTTAGGAAATTAACCATAAACATATACAAAACATTCCAACAATGCTTTAAACAATCATTCATTCATCGATAAACAAGATGGCGCCATACATTCAACAGTAATTCATCAATATAGAGTAAGAAAATACTTGACATTCACATAAACATTCAACATTAATCAATCATTCAACATAGGAAATAACGTGGAAACCCATATGGAAAAACCACCAAGGTGCTCTTCATCTGGCATGAGAAATGGGTATAGAACCTTGTAGTCTGCGACCTGCAGACTGTTCTTATGATATGTCTTTCTGACTCAATCTTCTTGCTCTCATGCTCTTTGGTTTATTCTTCTATCCACTCCTACTAGTCTGCACATAGCCTGGATCGACTCTTCTACTTACTAGCGGTCTACGCACATAGCTGCAAGATCCATGGCTCAACAACCTTCTACCTCTACTAGGCTCCGCTCTGAGCCTTTCCTTCTACTAACCCTAACTTCCTTAACAAAGCTAGACAAATCAACAAAATGGTGGACCACACCAGTGACCAACAACAACCAACCAACCCTTATACAGAACAGGTTCTTCCTATTTATAACTTCTACCAGACTACACAGGGTCGACTACATACTATTCATGGAGAATACTGGAGACCCAAACCGTGGATCCGCGGGACCATTTCCTCGGATTGATATAGTGGCCCACTTCAAAGAAATGTATGCCTATTGGTGTTTCTTGTTATTAGTTAGATATAAAAAAAAATCATAAAAAATAGTCCTATTCTTGTTTATTTCCCGTTGTTATTATAAGTCGAGGTTGAGAGACACTTTGCACCATTGAACTCTACCCTATGATCTGGACGATATAGGGTAGGTGCTTTTACACATAGTAGGTGAGAAATCCCCACTGTAATATGAGTCAGAGTCAGGTATTCCTGCATGAATACTATAAGCTATGTAAAACTGAGTGTCTTATCTATTGCATGGATTAACTGAGCCATGTACCACTACATAGAAAATCTGATCCATATACAAATGTATGGCTAACCGGTGTCTAAGCCATGTACCACAGTATGGCTTATTGGTGGGGAAAATTTTAGAGTCATGTCCCACATGAATAACTCGTGGGGATTTTATTTATCTGTTGTTGTCTATGGAGAAACATCAATAGTCCCTCTCAATTGGAGGAGGCATTTTGTATTACACCAAGCTTGTCCTGTAAGTACTCAACTTTACTTTGGACAAAGGATTAGTAAGTATATTGGAAATATGCTCATCTGTGGATATTTACATTAGTTGCACTACTCCTTTCTGCACCATGTATAAGATATAACATATATGAGTCCATATCCAATTGTACTACGTAGGTACCTCATCATATGTTTTGTTGTACATGTCTATGTATTGACTGCAAAGCATATATACACCTTGTTTCTAATGATGTAGATATAGGATCTACTCATATGTTTAAGAGATCCTCCAAAATTGAAGAAGAATCATCTTCATATTAGTTATCATATGTGTGGCCATGGTCTTACAACCCATTGTCCCAAATCTCTTTAGGATCTCCATTATGTATTTTCCTCGACTAAGGAAAATCTCATCATGTTTCTGCCACACCTATAATCCCAAGAATCGTACCAAGATTCTTGAATACTATAATTTGATTCCTTTTGTATATGAGCACCATGCATATCTCCTTTTAGCAAGAGGTTTATCAACCAGTTCTACGCATTCTTAGATATAGTAAATCTGAGGACACTTATGGATTATCCCTCTCAACATATGAATGGGGAGAACCAAAATCTAGCTCCTCTTCTCTTTCGGGACTTGCCATCAATACTTGTCATTCTCTTCTTGTAGGTCATAGCATTTGGTATTTCCCTGCAAGCCAAATTTAGTCAAGTGATTAGCAACCTTACATAATCATGAAATTCGATCATATGAATATCTCAATGCAATAACAAATAACTCACACAGTCATGCAAGCATTTTATTCAATGTTTCAACACAGCTTCCACCCATATCTCATGGAATGTTATTCAACCCCATATGATACGTATTTAATCATAACACGTACTACATGAGATTTACTATTCACCAATAAAAGATAACTATAACATATGCTCATCATGTTATACATACTTCCTAATTCTAGGAATACAAATCTACATATAATTGTAATTAAACATATTAAAAAACATTCTGATCTGATTTACAATACTAATTAATAATCAAAAAAGGATTGTTGTTTCTTTTTGAGTTAACTCTTTGGTTTCTGAGAGACAGAAGAGGAAGGATATGTCAGAGATTTGCGAAGGGGGGCATAATGACGAAAGTATGGAGGAAGGAAAAGGGGGGGGGGAGGGAAATACTCCCTGGTATCTTCCTCAATAGGGTTGTATATCAGGGACATCTATATATCCCTAGATCAGCCCCAGTCTCGGGCAGGAAGGCTGACATATTGAAATCCATGGCAGTTCATGCCCAAAGTGGCCTTTATTTCGACTATGCATATCAGATCTTCAAAGATCAGGGATCACACTCGATATAACCAGGATCCTGCACCGATCAAAAAGTTTGTGGGAATTCAGCCTTCAGAAAAAGCACTAGTCTGGTGGATTAAGCCCTCCTAGAAACCCAAGGGTCATTATGATCTTCAATTGGGTTCAAATGTTTTTTTCATAGTTTCCTTTATTAACGTGGAAGATAAGAATAGAGTCGTGGATGGAGGTCTGTATTTCTTTTATTCAACATGCTTATTCCTGAGAACCTCGAAGGAGAAGTTTTGCTTGGAAAGGAATACATGAAAGTAGTGCCAATATGGATCAGGTTGTACTCATTATCGAGCGAATACTGGGACCCATAAATATTGGAAGAACTAGGGAACACTTAGGGTAAATTCATCAAAATATCATAACAGACCAGGATCCAAAGATACACGACATATGTGAGGATTTGTGTCTATGGATCTCATCAAATATATACCAGATGCAATCATAATGTCATGGGAATATGAGGACTGGATGCAAACCATAGATTATGAACATATCCCATTTAGGTGTCGATGGTGCCATGAATATGGCCACCTATTTAGGGAGTTCCCCATGAACAGTCCAAAACCAACACCTGGGAAGGAGGAGGAAAAAAATGAGCAAAGGTTTACCTTGGTATCCTCATGAAAGCAATGATGGCCGAATCCAGACAACTAGGAGGTGAGTAAGAAAATCTATGTATCTAATAAATGCAATGTTCTAGATGACCTCTCGGAGGAAACCCTTGACAAGAAGCCATAAGGCAAGCAGGGGGATCAGCCCCACTAGGAGACAATGGAGACAACTTTCTAGATGAGGGATGAGACCACAGAAGAGAGACACCAAGAGGTTGTGGATCGAGACACATGGGACAAATCAAAAGATATGGAGATAGGAGATATGGACCTAGAGAGAATCGAGCAAACCTATGTGGATGTACAAAAAGGATATGTCCCGCAGGAGCAAGTGATCATGTTAAAAAATTTCATCCTCAAAGCAAGGGCCACAAATTGGTTGGAGATTACACAGTATCTCACAAGGAGAACAAACGGAAGTACGAAGTTCCAAGTAAGAAGATGGGAAGGAAATCGAACAAACAGAGAGTAGCAAAGGCATGTTGATGATTGGTAGAGTCAGGGCAGTACCCTACCATTAAGGAAACCCTAGGTTTGTAAGTTGTTTAATGAATATCATATCGTGTAATATACAAGGATTAAATATCTCCTGAAAATAAAAGATCGTGAGCAAGAAGATCAAGAGAACAAATCCGCCTATAGTGTTTTTGCAAGAAACTAAGTGCCTGATGAATTAGATCCAGGAAATTGGAAAGAAAATTTGGAAGGGAAGAAAAGGGATAGGTATCGATGCAAGAGGCTATGCGGGAGGCCTGGGAATCTTATGGGATCCCATTAGTGTGAGCCTGGGAGGATTCCAAGGTTACCAGTGCTTCATATCAATATAATTTAAGGTAATAGGTTTCTTAGTATAAGGAGTGGTGACAAATGTATACGGACCTCATAACGCTGGAGAAAAGAGGGGTTTTATCAATTCACTCTGAAAAACCCATGAAGGGATTGGAGGGAAACACTGGGTCTTAGGGAGGGATTTCAATCTCATAACCTCTTTGGAGGAGAAGAAAGGAGGTTGACGTCAGCTGGAGGAAGAATGTGAGTCCTTCATATACACCATCAAAGTAAGACTAGTGGACATCACCCCAGGGTAGGGATGGTTTACATGGAACAAAAAGAGGATAGGGGACAAACACATTGCTTCTCTCCTTGATAAATTTTTGGTTTATAAATCCATATTAGACTTAGGAACTAAAATCCATTCAACTACTCTTCCAGGAGAAGGATCAGATCACTGGCCAGTTGAATTAATGTGGATTAGGTTGGGTTCAGAATTCAAAAAATCTTCCAGGTTCAAACATTTTTGGCTAGGGAATCCATATTTTGATGATAATATTAATACTTGGTGGGATGAGTTGAGTAAAGGATCAAGCTAGAGTATGTACAAATTCCAAAAGAAGCTAAAAGGACTGAAAGAAAGATTTAAAAAATGGAACGAGGAGTTTGGCAATATTTTTGCTGATAAGAAGCTCCTGGAATCCCGACTGCTGTTATTCTGAAATATTGTCACCTTAATGTTATGATATATGTATTCCCTTGACTACTCCAATCCCTCAAAGTTTTCCCTAGAGAAATGAAGGAAGAAATTAACCCCTTTCAGTTTTTCCCTGTGTTGAGCTGGTAACGCTCCTCTCCCATTGACAAAAAGCGTTACCCAAGTCAGCACCGCTCATGATACATGAACAAAGAGTGGTGCCACCACTCCTGCCCTTACTGCAAGAAGCGGTGCCCCCTTAGCACTACCTGTTTGCTTCATTGGAAGAGCAGTGCTCGAGTTTCAAGGCAAAAAGAGAAGCTTCGAGAGGATTCTTGAACTTGACCTCCATGGAGCCTCATCCCTATGGTTTAGGAACCAGTTGAAGATCGAGATCCTCCCTTTTACGATCTTATATCCACCTCACCCATGAGATACTCAACCATACCTATCCTCCCATGCCTTTAAATACTAGCCCCCCCCCCCCATGGGAAAAAAGAGGAATAATTGTGTTGCATACCCAAACTCTGTCAAAATCATTCTTGAGTCTTTGGAGGCTAGGTGAAGTTAGAGGCAAGGATCCATTGGAAGGAATTGTCAACACCAAGGCATAAAGGTTGTAGTCTCTCCAATCATTTATTAATAAATAATGTCTTTTCTTTCCCATATTTACTGTTTCATATGTATGTATTTCTTGATTCCTTGGTCACATGCATAGATCTAGTTGATTATATTGTATGCTATCATGTTTTCTTTATTGTTTTCCATATTTTACAGGTTCTTCTGCAGTAAGCTTCAAGGATAGCGAGGAAATCCTTTGAGAAAAGTATCATGGCATTTCATTTAATTGATTAATCAGATATAGGGAGAGTCTAGCATTCCATGTTTGTCTTTTGTTCTAGGTCTGAACCATTCAGACTGGGGAACCAGCTCTTGTCCGCAGGAGGTGTGTATTTCCAGTTAACAAAATTGGCTCTAGCCTCTGGACATCATAATGGAGTTTAGTCGCTATCTTCTTATGTAAGGAGGAAACCCACCAAACTATGGACATCATGTTGGCTTAATAACTTCCTTTTGAGCATAGTTCATTTTCTATTTCAATCTCGTTAAAAAATGAAGTAGGTTTCCTTAAACAAAGTTTACCTTTTGGTTTCAAGCTTGCATAAAAATGAAACCATGTTTTGAGCATAGTTTATATTCTGTTTCAAGCTCGTTAAAAAATGAAATAGGTTGTTTCAAGAAAACTTTACCCTTTTGGTTTCAAATTTGCATAAAAATGAAACCATGTCTAAGAGCATAGTTCTTCTCCTGTGTCAAGCTCATTAAAAAATGAAACAACACTTGACCATCATGTCAGGTTCTGACCATCATGTCAATTTTCTCCAAGCATAGTTACTTTCTGTTTCAATCTTGTGTAAAAATGAAACAGATCCCCTTCCCCTGAGTCAAGTCTTCCCTTTAGTGTTAGAAATTGAACCTTCTTTTCACCTCTTTGATTCTCATTCTTTCTACTCCCTTGGTGAATATTTTCACACTAGTAACCAGGTTTTGTAGGTTGGGTACAGAAGAAGAATCGTTAGATGAAATGAAGTTTGGGGGGCATGTCGAGCCCCTAGCAACCATTCTAGGGGTAAGGTTCGCTAGAAATCATGCTGAAGGCAAGATTCCAACCTCTGTATATCATGTAAATGGGATTTTTCAAGCATAGTTATTTTCTGTTTCAAGCTTATGTAAAAATGAAACAGGTCATTTTGAGCATAGTTCTTTCTCTGTTACAATCTCGTTAAAAAATGAAGTAGATACCATGAGCATTCTTTCAACTGATCTTCGAGCTCGTTAAAAATAGTAAGATGGTGTTGAGCTTACTTTTCATTTTTCGTGATCTGATTAAAACATGAAAACTGGTTTGAGCTTACTTTATCGCTTTTTTGTGCTCTGGTTCAAACATGAAAAAGGTTCCAAGTGCCTTTTATACCTTCGACGTGCTCGTTAAAAACTTAGTGAAGAGGTATCGAGTGTACTTTTACTATTTTTCAGACTCATTAAAATTGGATCATGAAAAAAGAACCCCTTAATAGTGTCCTCTTTAAGCTCTTTTCAGACTCTTAAAATGTGAAAATATTGCCGAGTGAACTTGTCTTCGTCACACTCATAAAAGGACCTAAAGAGTCATATTCCTGGTGATAGTTTACCCCTTTTGGACTAGGGGGAACTACTTAGGAAAAAGGTACACTCCATCCAATCATGATTGGAAGAGTTCTCTAAGGTATTATTTTATACTTTTTTGGGCCTTGGGGACTAAATCATACGAAAAAGGACCCTTTCAGAGTCTTCTTTAGTTTGTTTAGAATCTATAAACATGAACTACATTGAGTTTTCTTTCATTGGACTCATTAAATTAAACATTAAAAGACCCTTTTTGGGAACAAACCCCTCCTTTCTTAGGTTCGTAAAACATATGAATTTGGACTTGTTTGAAGGATGAGCCATATTGAGTGTTTTTTACCCTCTTTGAACTCGTAAAAACGAAAAGAGGCACTCATCAATCATGATGGGGAAATGAAGGGAAGGGATATACATTTCATTTGCAAATAATGGCAGTTGTTAGTCACCTTTGAACATGGCACTTGTCTGCATTTCATTCAGTCAATTGGGTATTCAGCTTGTCTCTGAGTCGATCCACTTTCATGAGTCATGCCACTCATTTGAGTCATGTCCATTGTCGCATTGTGTTCCACCTCGTCAAGTCAATGCTGCCAAGTATTCGGTGATGCTGCCCGATGTTTAAATGGAAATCATGTTGAGATTTTACACCTGTAGTTAAACAACTTTTGTGTCAGTTACTTTTGAGTCAGTCCTATGGTTACATCATAGTCAAAATTCCTGAACTTTGTTCTGAGTTTCATGTCGTCGATGTGGGATTCATCATGGACCTCCTTCAATGAGACTATTCCTGTCGACTTCAGCTCATCATACAAGAATTAATATTAGAAATAGAAAGATAGTACCTTGAGGTCTGTATGCCTTAATGACAGATTCTCTCGCTCTCGACATAGGTTCACATAATTGACCTTTGATCGAAAGATTCGACTGAGTGTTCGACACCAGATAATCTATTCACACTTAGGATATTGTACTAGGGTACCTTGGGAATCATTGAAATCAATGGTGATCTACCTCGTCCTTGTTAACGGTTCACATCATTGACCAATAATCAAGTGGTTTCTACCATATTCGCCTTCATATCATTGTAATCACATGGATAGAATCGTACTTTGTGGAAGACAAGACGAAGACCCTGGGTATCTGTTAAAAGCACTCATTGCTTTTCCCAGGTTGCGATGGAGTATATTGTATGAAGTACCAGCATGGATCCACATTTGTATGTTCGTGGTTGTGCTCAGATTTGCGTCAGCATGACATAGATCTACATTGTATGTCTGGTAGCTATGTCCAAATTTGAGTCTTCTTCGCATGGATCTACACTGTATTTTAGTAGCCATGAATTTTTTGTATCTCAGATGGATCTGCATTGTATTGGTCGGAAGCCATGTTGTGAGTCATTTGGGACATGTATCAAAATGTGCTGCAGAAATTTTGTGATGCTTTAGAAGTTCCGACCTTTAGAACTTTTCCTTGATACTATACCTTGTTCTTTCAAAGTATATTGCCTATCATTTCCCTCTAGCCATTATACTTTTGGGGGCATTCTGTTATACTAAAATCTTGTCACCTTCATGTTATGAGATAGGTATTCCCTTTACTACTCCAATCCCTCAAAGTTTTCCCTAGAGAAATGAAGGAAGAAATTAACCCCTTGCAATTTTTCCCTGTGTTGAGCTGGTAACGCTCCTCTTCCATTGAAAAAAAGCGTTACCCAAGTTAGCATTGCTCCTAATACATGAACAAAGAGTGGTGCCACCGCTCCCGCCCTTACTACAAGAAGCGGTGCCCCACTTAGCACCACCTGTTTGCTTCATTGGAAGAGCGGTGCTTGAGTTTTGAAGGCAAAAAGAGAAGCTTCGAGAGGATTCTCGAAGCTGACCTCCGTGGAGCCTCATCCCTATGGTTTAGGAACCAGCTGGATCTCGAGATCCTCCCTTTTAGGATCTTATCTCTACCTCACCCATGAGATCCTCAACCATACCTATCCTCCCATGCCTTTAAATACTAGCTCCCCCCCATGGGAAAAAAGAGGAAGAATTGTGTTGCATACCCAAACTCTGTCAAAATCATTCTTGAGTCTTTGGGGGCTAGGTGAAGTTAGAGGCAAGGATCCATTGGAAGGAACTCTCAACACTAAGGCATGAAGGTTGTAGTCTGTCCAATAATTTATTAATAAAGAATGTCTTTTCTTTTACATATTTACTATTTCATATGTATGTATTGCTTGATTCCTTGGTCACAGGCATATATCTAGTTGATTAAATTGTCTGCTATCATGTTTTCTTTGTTGTTTTCCATATTTTATAGGTTCTTCTGTAGTAAGCTTCAAGGATAGTGAGGACAAACTTTGAAAAAAGTATCATGGCATTTAATTTAATTGATTAACCAGATATAGGGAGAGTCTAGAATTTCGTGTTTGTGTTTTGTTTTAGATCTAAACCATTTAGACTAGGGAACCGACTCTTGTTCGCAGGAGGTGTGTATTTTCGGCTAACACTGCAGGTGATCCAGACCATAGGGATGGATAGTCGGTACACCACCAATTTGAAAATGGAGGAATTCAACCTCTGTTCTAAAATTGAGGAGAGGGAAAGGAAAGAAGAAATTATTTGGCACCAAAAATCAAGGAATCGATGGCTAAAAGAGGGGGAGAGAAACACAAAATTTTTCTAGTGTTTAGTCATCCAGAACAGATTGTAGAACAAAATCTTCTAAATTAAGAATTCCATGGGGGAAAGGTTGGAAACTAGGGAGGAAATAGAAACAACCTTGAACCATCATTTCAAAGGCATAATGTCTAATCCAAGACAGGATATAAGGGGGGAAATTGATCAAATAATGAGGCATATGAAATCTATATCCCTCGTTGAGGTTGAAAAAGCAGTTTCCCAGATGACAAAAGGGAAAGCTTTGGGCCCAGATGGATTTACGGTGAAATTCTTTCACCATTTATGGGACCTCATTAAGTTGGAAGTTTGGAATATAGTCGAATATTCTAGGGTCTCAAGGAAGATTCTACCAATGTTCAACGCTACCTTTCTCACTCTAATTCCAAAGTGTGAAGGATTCGATTCTCTAGACAAATTTAGGACCATGAGCCTATACAATGTTATCTACAAAATCATAACTAAGGTGATTGTTAACAAAATCAAACCCATCCTACCCTGTCTGATCTCACTCAAGCAGTTGGGGTTTGTTAAGGGTTGTTAGATAATAGATGGTATTATCTTGGTCCATGAAATGTTTCATTCTATAAAATCCAAGAAAATAATTAGAGGAAATTTGAGGTCTAAAATGGGCCTACCAAGGAAAATAATAAAATAGTAGTTAAAATAATAAAATAACATTTATTAATTTTGGAGGAAGAAAGTAAAAAACTACTCTTTTTGTTTGTATTTTCAACATATCTCCCTGTGTTTTTACTCAAATTTCAAGCGGGAGCACTCATTGGATGCAGATTTAAATTCTGCATCCAATGAGTACCCACACTGCATACTTTTGACATAACCTACTGATACTTGAAAAAATGTGATGATGTAAATTCTGCATCCAATGAGTGCTCCCTCTCGAAATTTGAGTAAAAACACAGGGAGATATGTTGAAAATACGAACAAAAAAGTATATATATATTTTTTAATTTTTTATGAAAAATATGTCAATTAAACCATTATGGTTGAATCATTTTATTAAAATTCTATTGGTTCTTGAGCTCCAACTCATCAAAAAATTATGGTTGACTCGTTTCTCATATGATGGAATGTTTTCTTATAAGGCCCATTTTAGACCCCAAATTTCCTCTAATGCTCGGGAATGATGGTGAAACTAGACATAGCTAAAGCCTACGACAAAATTAATTGGCAATTCATGAGAAATATGTTAACAACATTTGGTTTCAAGGATGGGTGGATCGAATGGATAATGAACTTAGTGTCCTCAGCCTTCTTCTCCATTCTGGTAAATGGAGTTCCCTCAGGTCTCATTAAACCATCAAGGGGGATAAGACAGGGAGACTCCTTATCCCCTTTTCTATTCATTCTTATTGCAGAAGGTTTGGGAAGGTGAATTTTGACATTGAGGGGAAAAAATGATCTCAGAGGGATAAGAGTCCACCCAAGGGAAGATAAACAAACTCATCAATAGTTTGTGGATGATACAATGTTCATGGGTTATCCCTCGCTCCAAGAATCCAGGAAGCTCAAAGACTATCTTTCCAACTTTGGCAAAGCCCCGGGCCTTGAAACCAACGACCAAAAATTTAGGTGTTCTTCTCTAACACTCCCCGGATCTCTTAAAGGAACATTTGTCGGATCTTAGGCTTCCACGAGATCTCCCTTCCACCCAAATATCTAGGAACACCTTTGGTGAATTCAATAGTTAAAAAATGATCTTGGATGAAATTGATGGATAGTTTGAAGAAATGGTTAACCAACTGGACCCTAAGGCCCCTTAATTTGGCAAGCAGACTAGTCTTGGTAAAATTAGTCCCGCAAGAAATGCCAACTTATCTATTTTCCACCTTGGCGGCTCCAAAGGCCATCTTGAAAGAAATAAGGAACCTGCAACGAGAATTCCTGTGGAAGGAAACTAATGAAAAGCAGAAGTGGGATTTGGTTAAATGGGATATGGTCTGCACTCCTAAACACCAGGGGGGATTAGGCCTTAGGGACCCCGAACAAGAGAATGTGGTAAGTGGAGCCAAGCTATGGTGGAGATGGGTTAACCATTTTGAGGAACCCCATGCAAATATTTGGCATATCAAGTAAGCAGAAGATTGGGACAGGGGAAATCTCATATGGTTTTCATAAGATATCTCGGTATCTCACAAATGGAGAACTACATGGATGGGAAGGAGGTTGGTCCAATACCACATATTCTGGGAGGTAAGGAATGGCTAAACAACCCGATTATGGGAGGACTCATGGCAACAATCCCCCCCTCTAGAGTGTGGAGTGGAATTTCAACGACTCATTGAAGAAAGTATTAACCAAGGAATTACTAAGGTCAAAGACATATGGATGCACTAGGTAGATGACCAACACTTCTGGTTCTCGGCAGACAAGGAATGGTGGGAACGTCTAGGTCTAGGGGAGGAGGTGGATAGATTTGAAGAATCCCTCAATAATAGGAAAATTAGAACACAATCAGAGGATGACAAGATCTAGTGGGGATACTGCAAAAAATGTTCTTTTACAATGAAGGAAGCTTACGACTTATTAACAGGGTTCCACATCTAGCCAACAAATTAGAAGTGGAAGAAACTATGGAAGAAAAAACTGTGGCCCAAAATTACGGTCTTCAGTTGGATAGTGATAAGAAAATGGATTTTAATAGGAGAAAATTTCAAAAAAAAAGAGCAATGGTGGGACCTTACCAGTGCTACCTGTGTGAGCTTGAAGAAGAAACAATCAACCATTTCCTGGAATTTTTCCCCTTTGAATCCTCCATGTCGGATAAAGGTGCATCGATATTCAGAAGATTTGACCAGGTTAGGAAAAATACGGACCAAACACTCACAGAATGGACTAGCAACCCTTTTCAGAATCCCACCCTGAACTGGTTATGGGATATTTTTCCTCATTTTGTGCCTTGGGAAATCAGGCGGGAGAAAAATTCCAGGAATTTCCAAGGGAAAATTATGACCTCGAGCAAAGTATGGGATATCATCACAAACATGATGCAAGAAACCATAAGGAAGGAAGCATGGGATAGCTTGGACTAGGAGGCTATCAGAGCATAAGCTACAATTCTGAAGGCTTGGGGACTATCAGGACCCTCGCAGTTGAATGATTCTCAACACAAAACAAGACGAATGATGACAGGTTCTTAGATATGGATGCCTCCTCCCTAGGGATTTTACAAACTCAACTTTGACGGTGCGTCGAAAGGAAACCTAGGCCCAAATAGCTATGGATGTGTCATCCATGATTACAAAGGTAGTATGTTGGACTTCAAATATGGGTTTATCGGCTGGGAAAATAACAACGCGGAAGAGATCGAAGGGCTCATGTAGGGAGTGGAAATGGTGAAGGAGAACCGATTGACTCCCATAATTATTGAAGGAGATTCCTAGGTGGTGATCCAAATTGCCACCAAAATCCATTATGGAACCCAAAGTTCCAAGGTGGCTCACTCATGGAGGTTGGAAGGAAAGATGGAAAAGATTAAGGAGTTCTTAGACTCAGGGATAGAAACTCACTTTAACCATGTCAGAAGGATGGGGAACAAGGTGTATGATAGGTTGGAAAACCTCAGGATGGAAACCTACAGAACAATTAAGGTGAAGAATTGGAGTGAGGTGATGGATGTGGTGACCAAGGACAACTGTATCAACCTCACTTACTAGGACATGCGAAGTAGTAATTAATTAGGGAGTGAAGGACACCGAGCGGGATCGAATCACTAATCGGGCATGTGGACTGATAGGTAGTTGAGACGTAAGTTCAGGCAACTGACATGATGGATTTAACTCCACTATGGTTCATGACCAGAAATCTATCTTTTCGAATGATGGCATATGTGCATAAATGAATGGAAGAAATGGAAAACCTGGGAGTATATGTGGGATATATTTGCTCTGGACTATGGAACGAGTGTAGAGCATCATAGTATGTACTTCATTAATCATGTTCAGAAAAAGGAAGATGCTATTTAGGGAGAGACAGGGTGGCAAAAAAAATCACATAGGCCATTTGTGCACTGTTTTGGTTGTTACCTGGGAAAGTGGAATGTGGGGGTTGCGATATTTGGTAAATTCTTAGAAAATAAGTGCATACAGATACATGGAAGGGCGTAAAGGGAAGGGGAAGCAAGATTTAGGCCATAAGGAAGAGTTTGGGAGGGCATACAGGGCCCAAAAGAATGCCATGTGGGAATCCAGAATGTTTAAACTAGAGCTTCCCAAGGAGATTCCATAGAAGATAAATGATATAGAGAAGCAACTGTGGAAATAAATAGATAGAGACACTATACATGAGGAATGTACTAAAGTGAAGGACTGAATCCTAGATCATGGCCACAATGCAGGAAGACTCAACCTTTACGAGAGGACCGTTGCTGTTACGGAGAGAAATTCCTCTAGCTT
The DNA here is from genome assembly GCA_001517045.1 of Pseudotsuga menziesii. Lineage (NCBI taxonomy): Eukaryota > Viridiplantae > Streptophyta > Pinopsida > Pinales > Pinaceae > Pseudotsuga > Pseudotsuga menziesii. The sequence goes on along the minus strand of LPNX010863958.1, from coordinate 271,230 downwards.
GGGGTACCACAACAGACAGCTTGACTCCAGAAATCAATCCTTTCCAATATGCAAGAGAAATCAAATATCTAACACTAAAGGATCAAAACTCGTACCTTATTCCGGACGGTTGAAGGAGATCCCCGTTGAGCTTTCCAACTTCAACTTGAATTGATGAATCACTTCCTCAACAATAATTAAACAAGACAAGCATACTATATATATTGGTGTTAGATCTACTCTAGCATATATAATCAACAACATATAAGAATTTGAAATCATCCATGGATAAAATATTCATTCAAACATACATTATTGGACAGGAAAATATATTTCTATTAATATAAAATCAGAGATTACAATGAATACAACCTCTGTCGGCACGTCTGCGAATCGGAGAAACTGAATACCCCACTTGGGCCTCCACCACCTCAATCCTCCATCTCTCGATAGCAAGATCACAAGCAAAAGGAAAGCTTGGGAAGAACACCAAAGTGCTCCAAGGGACAAAGGGATGCAGACTCAAGCACAAGTTCTTTGCTCTCAATTCTCTTATGCCTTCAATGTATCCAAAGGGTTCCTTATATAGCTTTTCAATGGGGTAATGAAAGGTCGAATCCGAGCGATCTCAATGCATATGGAAGGCTAGGGGACAAGTGAGTCGGATCCATGTCAAGGAAAACTCCAAAAGGATTTGGATTTTGTACATATCCTGATGTACGCGGTTTTAGAGGTCAAACCTGCGTATATACGTGATAAAAGGTTTAAAAGTAACGTATAGCAATTTTCACATGTTTTAAGGGATGGTATAGGAAACATAAAAGGACAAAAAATGGTCCAAGGGGTTTAAGGAGTTTGCAGAGGGATAGGGGAAGGCCATACAAGTGTGATTCACCTAGTGTGGTAAAATATGCTATAACAGATGCCCCTAAGGTGTGAGGTCAGAGGGGTCATACGATGGCCGAAATACATTATAAGTCCATCCCAAAAGTGGAGTGATGAAGAATCCCAAATGGAATACCAACCACCTAATCATCATAGTACAATGATACAACTCTGCATATAACTGCAAATACATATAGCAGTCCCAGATACATAAGAGTACAATGGCCATGAATAGGCATGATACAAAATATGACTTAAGTGGTCATTGCCACGTACATAGATAAGAATCTCTATGATGAAGATATACAAAGGATCATGATCTCCATGAAAGCTGAAGATATATAATAGATCAAGATCTCCATAATGGCTGGAAATGTCTGACACATATTGGAATCAAGTCACGAGAGCTGAAATCTCATGAACATTGGCACGATCAAGGAGGTAGCATATAAGAGGTGCCACCAATCTGGAAGGTCTTCTACACAAACTACTACGAGTACAAGTCCTACTATGTGAATAGAGGTGTCGAGGTCGAACATAGTAGTCCATCATTTGATTACCGATCATTGATGTATACCATTAATAGACGCGAGATCACCCACCGATAATGATAATGGGAATCAAGGTACTAGAGTGCAAACTAACAAGTGTGAATAGGTGTGTTGAGGTCAAACACTTGAGAGGATGCATCGATTAGGGGACATTGATGTATTCCCAAAAACTGTCGATGGCGGGAGAACCTGCCACTGATGAATGCAAGTCTCAAGGCACTCAAAAATGACTCTAGATTCCAATCCCAGAATAAATGATCTAAGGTCGATGCGATGAAATCCGTTGGAAAGAGGGAATTAAGGCATCCCCCATCATCCAACACGAGGTACTCAGCAAAGTTGTATAATGTGGAAGGACTTGATCATAAGGTGCATGAACCAGTAACTGTACTGGGAATGGCCGACATGAAAAGTCAAGATAACTGAGGAATGGCTAACTTAGGTTTCAACTTCCTTTGAACAAGAGCATAATGGCGAATGGTGACTGAATAAAGGCAGCATAGACTTGATATACAAAACTGGGACATCTCTGTGACACAGCAGGCATCGACAGAGGCTCCATGGGGACTGGAAGCTTAACTAGTCGGTGGAGATAAACTCAGATAAATGAGTATAGCTCCTAAAGTCAAACTATAAACCCAACTAGTGGATGTGATATACAATGCTCTGTTCGAAGGTGACACGACTCGACAACTGCCAAAGATAACATCTTTCCTTGTCCGGATTTTTGGTTTTTAAAATTTTTATTTTGGACTTTTTCAAATATTTAAAAAGCTTGAAAAAGAATAAAACTGCTTTATAGTTACAGACTAGGAGGAGACGAGTGTCATAATGGGAAAACAAACTAGTTCCAAGCAGTGGAACATACCTATGCTCAATGCAAGGATATATGTGTAGGATGGCGACACTCGGGGGAAAGTCCCCTCCCGGCAAAAAATAGGGAATCAAGCTGCAAAGGATATATAAAATGGCTCTGCATGGCTAGACATGAGACAAGCTCAGGCTATATGGCTAAAAATTCAAAGTCAGGGAAGTCAGCATAAGGCTCAAGAAGGAAGGCAAAGCTCATGATAATGCAATTACAACTTGACATAAGGGAGTCCTGAGGGAAATAGGCCAACAAAAGATCAAGAGGAGTATGAGGCTCTTGCGAAATGTCATGGAAATACTATACAACGAACTCCCACACCCTAAGGGACAAAATGTCGTCATGGGCACTAGATGCAAATAAGGCGCTAACTAGGGTACCCATGTAAGGTCAAGCTCTACCATTCACATAATGCCACTTCTAAAGCAACGAGAAGGTTCCGTGACATAATAGAATGGGTTCGTACCTAAGGCTATAATGAAATGGTCATAAGGTCATGCAAAATGCAATCGAAGGTGATCCTAACCTATATGCTAGTTTAAACATCATACCTATAACGGGCACGAACGGGTCAAAGCAACGATCGAAACGACACTCAAAATGGTCTTCTACATCGTAAATTAGTCCAAAAACGGTCTAAAAGGATTGAAACAGTCCAAACTATAGAAAATGAGGTAAAAATTTTCAAAAATTTGAAGAGTTTCTATGAATAGTAAAAAATTCAAAACATTATATAACATTTGAAATTTTTACCCAATTGAACTCAGAACTTCCACAGCGAATTCCAGGAGATCCAGCCGGCAGAATCCACTACCGTTTTTTCCAGGTACTTACCCATGCTCTACTTTTTCATTTTGATGCAAATTTTATCAATTTCCATGGTGTATTTAGGATTCTAGGCCCATCTTAAATGCGCTCCTCGGCCCACGTGAAAATCGACGATTTTTCCGTGTATAGGGCTGGATATATGCGGAAAATGCCCTCAAAGTTGTGTACATACGCAGCTGTTTAGCAAGCAGTCGCGTATGCGGCCGCGCTCAATGATTTTTAAGTATTTTAATGGATCAAACTCAAATTTGATGTGCAGGATGATTCTAGAATGGAGAGAACGTGAGCACAGTGATGTAGAAGGGGCAATAAGGGCAGATCTAATGGCTCAACAAGCTTTACGGTCATGCGGGCTCTAAAAGTTTTGGCAGTATACGGGCCAAACCAAGACTGTTGTAGATCCTAGTAGACTATTGGGATCCATACTCAGAGTCGTTCTAGATAGATGGGATGTCCCTCACCATAGAAGTGGAGGACATATACTTTATTACTGGACTTTCCTGACGGGGGGAAGTGGTGAACCTACGCTCTCGTGGGCCCGAAGGTGGCCTAACTATAGATGAGTACATTGTGGTGTACTACTATCCGGACACGGAGAAGGTGGGGAGTTAGATTCCAACTAACTCCATACAGGTGCTAGGCCTAAAGGCCATTCTACTGACACTAGGCAGGATAGCGGGTCTAGCCTCACTCCACTAGGCCTCATGGCCATTGATTTTCTATGCCATGGAGTGCATGAGGCCCACAGTTTATGACTGGAGTACGACATTGTTGAGCAACATGAAACAACAACTCAACAACTGCAAGATGGGTAGGGTGCGAAACTTCGGTTTTAGCAGCATACTGAGCACATTCTTCTTTGAGCGTGTTCTGGGATTGAGCCCTAGAGTTGACGTTCCTCTACACGGGGTTCAAGATCTAGCCCAATGGGGTTGGGTGGATGCGATGCGCAGACTGGGTGGAGGTAGGGTGTCCAACCCATATCCAGTTGATTTCTTTCTATGGTGGCGATGATAGATAGTTGCCATCGATGACTACCCCTATGCGGGGATAGATTTTTGGGGAGACCCAGACATGCCGCTACCACCAGGATCGGCATACCACATTGGTAATGAATCTCGACCCTCTTCTAATTTTTTTTGTTTTTTTTGTTTTTTTTTGTTTTTTGATTATGTGGAATCAAAAGACATGTTTTTGGGTGATAATACATAGTGAAATCTACCATATGCATGCACATGTGGGACCATGATGGCCTGAAGGCTTCCCTCGTCATAGACAGAGGGGAAGAGGAGACGACATCACGGGTGTGGATGCGGAGCAGACGCTCCAAAGTATTCATACCAACTTCATGAGACTGACACATAGAGTACCCATGGCGCAAGTTGAGGACTTGCCTAAGGCCATGCAGCGCCAGGTGGTGGGTGTACCACGAGCATGGGTGCAACTATTTTGATGGCTAGCTAGAGCCGTGGTGACATTCCACAATCACAACCCCCCTCCTCCTCCACAGGCTTAGATACCTGGGAGTGATACATTTTGTACTACCATGTATTATATTTTGGTGGCTCGAGAGCCCTGGTTTTGTATTATGACACTATGTATTACCACATTTTGGATGTTTATAAAAACTTTTATGATGATCGATTTATTTATTTACATGTGTAAAAATTTATGTTTGTGATGAGCTTATTGTGTATGAAACAAATGCCAATCTAACACGTAGTTAGCATATGAGTCAGCAACTTGATTATTAATTCTTGGAACATGTATGTATGTTATACTGTCAAATTTCTGTTCTAACAATCTCACACATAAGAATCTTCTTAATAATGTCGTATCTCTAACATGGTACAAACCATTAAGCTGTGACACTACTAACTCTGAATCAAGTCGTACCTCAAGAGAGAGAACACCATGTGAAATGGCATCCTGTATAAGATCAATAACGACACTATACTCAGCAACATTGTTTGAAGAGGGCCGTAAACATACGCTTCCTGAAGACAATACCTGACCCACAGGAGTATAAATCACCCAAGTAGCAGAAGTTGAGTGTTGAGTGTGACGGATCACACCATCCGCGAATCCTATGAAGGTGGAAGATTCCATTGACATCTTCCAAAAGAAATGGAAACTAATCACAAACTCGATCACCATAAGAAAAATACCTACCTATGCAAAACTGTACAATAATATACAATAACCAACCTTGGCTAAAAATCATGCATAGTACTTTTTGAGATAGATCCCATTTCTAGGCTTCGCCAAGGCCGTTCCCTTATAATCCACTAACTCATAAGTGCCCTTCTCTAACACACGTTTAACGATGTAAGGACCACACCACATGGGGTTAAACTTTCCTACCCCCAAGGGTTCTTTTGGTTGATCCCACAAAAGGACCAATTCTCCCTCACTAAATCTCCTTGGACGGATAGACTTATCGTACTGGACCGTAACACGATGCTTATTCACTTCTAGAGCCACCAAGGCATCTCGGCGCTGCTCATCAATTTGCTCTAGGTGGACCAAACGCTCCTCCAATGAGGAAGTGTCTGGTAAGAGCTCTATGGCTAGCTTCAATGAGGGAATCTTGCATTCAACCAGCAATACCGACTCCACTCCATGTACAAGCTGATATGGAGAAAAACCCGTGGCAGTCTTAACAACGGTTCTATAATCCCACAAAGCAGGATATAACATAATGTGCCAATTAGTCTTGATTTGTGCGATGGTTCATTGGAGAATAGATTTGAGTGACTTGTTCACTGCCTCTACCTGTCCATTCGCTTGAGGGTAATAAGAGGAGGAATGATCCTGCTTATCTCCTAACTTCGATGCCAACTCTTCCATCATACGGTTCTGAAAGTGCGAGCCATGGTCAGTGACAAGCTCCTTCAAAATACCGAACTGAGTAATAATCTGGTTGAATACGAAGTGCGTGACTATCTCACCGTCGGATTTAACTGTAGGCATGGCCTCAGCCCATTTTGTGAAGTAGTCGACAGCCACTATGATATGATGATTCCCCCCAGTTGAAGCTGGGTTGCAATCCATGAAATCAAGCCTCTAGTTAGTGAAGGGACTGACAGTGATGATGGGATGTAACGGGGCAGGTCACAAGCGCATATTCTGTGCAAACACCTGGCAAGGGTGGCACTTCTTGACCGCATCTACATAATCTTTAAAGATTGACGGCCAGAAATAACCCGCTCTCAAGATTTTTTGGGTTGTAGAAAGCCCAAATAAATGACCACCACATGCCCTTCCATGGTAATCATTCAGCACAAGCTCAGCCTCGTCATGAGTTAAGCAACGACGTAAAATGGAATCTATCCCACGGCGGTATAAGGTATTATCCACTATGAAGTAATTCTTGGATAGGTGATGTAATCATCGTCGTTCATCCCATGAGAGGTGAGTGGGGACCTTCAATGTTTGTAAATATATAATAATATCCCCATACCATGGGTCCAAAGTTGAGATTAAGAAGATGTGCTCATCGATAAACGTATCTTCACAAACCATCTCCTCGGCTTCGCTTGAGAAATCTGATATAAGCTCCGCAAAAATTAATGATTTCTTTGATTTTGTCGAAACAAACTCGAGGTCGAATTCTTGCAAGATGACAATCCATTTATTATACTTTCCCCCAATCATCCTTCGATTGAGGATGAATTGAAACAGATTGACATGGGCTACAACCAAGGTCTGGCGAAGGAGAATATAATGTCTCAATCGTTGAACCGCATGTACGGTAGCTAAGGAAAGCTTCTCAACATGGGAATAATGGATCTCCACATCAATAAGATTCCGGTTCAGATAGTATATGACATGCTCTTAGAGCTCCTCATCCTCTTGAACCAAAACCATACCAATCATCTCCCTGGACGCGGCCACATAAAGTAGAAAATCATGGCTATAGTCTAGGGGACTAATCACTGAGGCCGATGCTAGGGCTCGCTTAAGCGCATCAAAGGACTCTTGGGCTCGCTCATCCCAACAAAAGGTGGTGTCCTTTTTCAATAGACACATAAAGCCTCTAGTCAAATTGGCAATGTTGACAACGAATCTCCGTAAGAAGTTTTCCATGCCTTGCAAACATTGAAGATGTCTAATGTTCCTCGGGGGAGACAACTAAAGTATTGCCTCAACCTTCAAAGGGTCGACTCTTATACCCTCCTTGGAAACAATGAACCCTAATAAGCAACCAGACTTCACACAAAAGATGCACTTGTGAGGATTTAACCTGACCAAATAATGGCTGCATCTTTCAAATACTGATCTCAAATGATAGGAATGATGCATTCTCATATGAGAATGAGCAGCAAGGTCATCCAAAAATACTTTGATAATCAATTTGAGATCATGGAAGATCAAGGTCATAGCCCACTGAAAAGTGGCTCCGGCGTTCTTAAGGCCAAAAGCCATTTTCTGATATGCAAAGGTTCCCCAAGGACAAATAAAGGCGGTCTTATGTTGGTCCTCAGGTTTAATTTGTATCTGATTGTATCTGGAAAAGCCATCCATAAAAGAAAATACCTCGCTACCCACACACTCATCCAATATTTGATCTATAAATGGTGTGGGGAAATTATCTTTAGGACAGGCACGATTCAAGTCACGAAAATCAGTGCATATACGGATCGCTCCCTGCTTCTTATCTACTGGAACAGGATTTGAAACCCACTCTATCAAGGGAATGGGATAGATAAAACCGACTTTCAACAGTTTCTCTATCTCCGCCTTAATCGCGGGTGCTTTCCTAGGATTCACTGCACACAAGTGTTGTCGAACAGGCTTAGCATTGGGATAAGTTTTAATCTCATGTTCAACAATGCATTTTGTCGTACGACCAAGCAAAGATATCATGAAATTATTTAAACAACTCGGTGTATTCTTGAATCTTAGCATGGGAACATTTTTCCCCAATATAGACATTCTCAATCTTGCTAGTATCGCGAGAGATATTGATAGGAATGGTAGGAGATATATTTTCGATGTTCCCATCAGCCATCGGACCAGGAGAGCTTAATGGAACCATGGGACTACCAATTCTCTCACTAAGAACCTCCCTAAAGTCCTCACGCTCCAAGCGGTCAAGCTTGGGAAGAAAATAAGATCTATGATGCAACTCTTCCCATGGTGGCTCAACCCTTGACATGGCCTCAATAATCACTTCGTCTGAAGGAAAAACACTATCAAGGCATTAATGCACATGAGAAGACTGAACTGCCCATGCAGGCAGCACATATGGGTCCTCCTCCTCCATCCGCGAAGAGGAAGGACTAGGCTCTGCAACACATCCAAGATTAGCTTGATAAGCTACCATAGTTGTAGGCAACGACACGTCCGTCACGATGGGCTCACTCAAAGTATTCAGTGTGGGAAGAATCCATGGATCTTCCATATGACTCATGCGAAAAGACATCAATCTCACAGATGTCGAAGCCTCACCGGAACTAGACCCTATCATAAGGACAGGTGCATGACAACTAAAGCTTCCCATAAGGGATGGATACATGCCCACACCCACACTCCCAGTTGCTGGCTGAGAGTGCTCTACAATCAGGATCAAAGCTCCCAAAGATGCGGTAACCGACGGATTCTTGAATGGCGTTTGATGAATCGTAACTATCTTCCCATTAAATGGAAAGCATATAACGCGAAATAGAGAAGAAGCTATGGCTTGCATACTGTACATACCCAGTAAGAGATTATAGTCAAGAGGCGCATCTACCACCTCAACCTCTATCGCAACGGTCTTTCCTCCCAAACGGACCTTAAGGGAAGGAAGGATCCCATGTGGCCTAAACGATCTCCCATCAAATGCGGTCAAAATGGTAATGGATTTAGACAACTCAGGGGAACCTAAACCCTTCCAACACGATAAAGCCATCATAGAAGTAGCAACGCCTTCGTCAATCACAGTGCGCTTGATGGTCATGTTAAGACATTCTACATGTATCAAATGAGACACATAGTAAGGCAAGCGAGGCTGAAGTCCCGCGGTTTCAAATTTAATCACAGAGGAAGAATTATCATAATTCACACCAAGGGCAGAAATAAAAGCCTTCCTCTGTGAAGGACAACTCTGAAGTACTTCTAGTGCAGACATCGCACAAGGAGTGTGGCCCAAATCCTCGATAACAGAATAGTTCTGGGTGGATCGGGCATTAGGATTGTGCCTCGAACGCTTAAGGACTCCCTTAGGAATGCGAGGTGCAACTTTAGGTTTATCCACAGGTTTTTCAATACGCAAAGGAGTCCCTGGTGGATCAGGTTCCTTTCCTGGGTTGGGTTGTGATGAACCATAGTCCTTCGCACGGGTCACAACCTTCGTAGCACGCACCATGTTAATGCAACCATGACCACTACCCTCCGGCGGATCTTGATCACCACCAAACTGATCATGGGTCCTTGAGTTCATGTTTTGATTGTGAGCTAAAGGGTTGGTCAGCACAGCTGGGTCCTGTGCTAAGAATCTCGAGGCTTCATTGATACAAGGGCACAAGTAAGTGAGGTGATCCTCCTTACATAACGTGCAAGGAAACTTAACCTTATGTTTAGATTTCTTGTCCCCCCCAGCATTACGAGAGTTCTTGTCATTAGTATTATCATTTTCATTCCTATTCCCACCCTTACAATTGTTCTTACCCTTCTTTTTATTCCTTCCGGGTTGTTGGTTACCCTTCTGGTCCGACGATTCCAACGAAAGCACACTCACCGTTTGGGTGGGTTGAGACGAAGCCGTGGCTTGTCCCGAAGCGGATTGGTTGATTGACAATTGACTAACCTATTTCACAACTGAATCTGCAGGTTTAGCACTCGCACAACCAACAATGCCATCGGCATGTGGTCCAGGTTTAACTTTGGGGTCGAAACTAGAACGCGGAGCATTGGGGATGATCTCATATAACAAATCGGATTGAGCATAAATCAACTCTAGTTCCTGCGCCCTAAAAATTCCTTGTTCCTCATTTTGCACTCCGGATGTAGAAACATCCTTCACTACATAAGGCAATAACAACTTAAGGAACCATTCGAGGAGGAATTCCGGCGGTATAAAGGATTTAATCAACCTCTTCCATCTATGCCACTCTTGGATATGGTCTGAGATATTTGTGGCTTTATCCTGCCAAAATATCGACAAGAGTTCCGTACCAATGTCATAACGCACTGGCAGCTGGAAGTGGTTAAGAAAAGTCATCGCTAGGTCATCGAATAAAGCGAATGCCCCCCAGGTAACTCTATATACCATTTCGCGGCAGGCCTTGTAAGGGTGTGTTGAAACATCCTTAAATGGATCGAGTCCTCATGTAAGGAATTTGAAGTGCACCATAGGTGAAACGTTGTAACATGTTCACTCAGATCCTCTCCAGGTTTGCCCTTGAACTTAGGTATGTTTGAGGGAAGCTTAGTAGGGATAGCCGGCCAAGTCGGGTCATGAGATACAAGATCGTTCTTCAATATCGACAAGTCAGGAAGATTTAGTGTTGTGAGGAAAGGGCACCTAGGATGAGCACCGTTCCCTGATAGTTTTGCTTCACATAGGTCTGATTACCGTAACCACCATGGCCTGGACCATAGTGTCCTCCTCTCGTTTGACCCATGTAGGGTGGCATGGAAACACCATAATGTATTGTACCTTGACTATGTGGGGCTATAAATCCATAATTAGGAGAGTAAGCAGGTTGTTGATACCCATACCCATAAGGTGAATAACCCTGTCCATACTGTGTCACATAATAAGGTCCGTAAGTCATCCCATGAGATGTCCCATGAAACACTCCGTAAGTAGGAATATATGCTCCGGAAGTAGGAATATACACTCTGGAAGTAGGAATATATGCTCCGGAAGTAGTAACATGACCTCTAGAAGTATGAACACGACCTCCCAAAACAAAGGGCGGTACTTGAACCTGAGACACAACTGTTCGAGTAACAACAGTATGGACATGACTTGTAGCAACATTCCAGCCCGAAGGACCATGTGAATGAGGTGGAGGAACAACATTCGAAGACCAAGGAACCGAGGATGAAGGGATATGTGAAACTATGTATGTGGTGTTCCCTATAGTCACTCATCTTGGATCTGGTATCCTAATAGGATCACTAACCCTAGGCCTAGCAGGAATATGTGATGTAGCTTCCACCGCCGGGATGGAAGGTGCAATGTGACTCGTGCTCCCAAACCTCTCCACATGGTAAGGAATAGGAGTGCCCCCAGGCGTAGTGTTAGGCTCAAACTTTGACTCGACATGAAATGCCAAATCATGTGTGGGTATACCAGACATACCATAACTACCATAACTAGTGCTCTCGGGCTCATAATAAGTCTCGTCTTCCGGCATGCCATACCGGTGATGCGTCAATGGGGGATCAACACTAGAGTAAGTAGGTCTATCATGAAAAGTACCTATCTCAAAAATGATAGGACCTAACTCAGTCAAATCAGGTGAAGGAACATAGTTAGGAGTAAACTCCCCATCTTCCACTTGAATGGGAGAGGGTGGCTCAGGAATACCTTCTTCATGGTCTCCCATTGTGTGTGAATCAATGTGTGAAGTAGTCTGCCTAAATCGTCTGTTTCTCTCTCCTAAAGGAGGAGGAGATGTAGAAGGCAGAAGTCCTGCTAACTGAAGAGAATGGTGAGGGGCCGCACCCGAATCCACAATGACTCAAAAAATGTAAAAGACTCTCTAATTACGCAAACCCTAGGCAAGCGAACGTGCACATAGCATACACCAATAAAATCTAAATCCAAACAAAAGCAATCAAGGGCAATATAAATGAGCTTCCGAATGAATCAGGTATGTCTCACTTAGGAGAGGCTTGAGACTCCCATACACAACAAGCAGAGGTACGTATCCAATTCTTGTGGCCCTTAGCTTCAACGCATAAAGCGGCTGTGCTGTCTGACCCCAACCTGGCCGGGACACCCACAGAATAACCCCTGCAAAGTACCCCCTCGATATCCTAGGTAAGGCAACTAAGGTCACCTCAATATAATCAATGCTCAGATGGACAGTCGCATGCGGGATTGACCGTATGGGCAGGGTAGCAAATCCTGAAACTCCCGAAAGAGCCCCCAGATACGAATACAATGTTGGAAATATCTTCGGTGCTACTCAGTTATGGATAGGGGTCATCCCAATCAATAATCGCTCACACTGCCTTGTTCTTAACTCCCTTTTGAGAGGAGGATCCTGAGAAACACCAATTATACCAAGGAATTTCACACTCTCACCTGGACAGACACATACATGTTGTTGTTTAGTGGTCTTGGAGAATTTACTCACAATGAACTATTCCAAGACCCTAAAACCTAATCTTGTTGGTGAACCCTATCAAATAAAATAGTGTAGTTAATTTTAATTAAGTGTTGATTTTAATTGGCTTTATTACTCAAAAAAGGTAAATGACCATGCAACCAATGGTGTTATGACACAACATGAAGCAAAATGCACACCTACCAATCAATGCAAATGCATTGTGTCCATGAAAAACATGGTATGCTACTACGTGAAATGCAAAATTTTCTTCAAATGATAAATGCAAGATTTCCTATATGAAATCCTAACTAATACTTCAAAGCAAATCTAGTGCAAGTACTATGCAAAATGCAAAATGAAATGCATAATGATAATCAAACATTTTTGGATTTTTTGAAATAAAAATGAGATACTAAAGCAAAAGAATGATTCTACAACCCCCAGACTCAGCAAGCACACTCAAACAACACTTACACAAAGTACCAAGGTAAAAGAAATCTAATGCACTAATCCCAAAACAAAAAATCGAAAATGCAATGACAAGAACATTCTTCAAAAAAAGAAATTTTACCCTAAAAAAAACATTTCTGGTCAGGAACAGAGGTGTATACAGACTCTAGCAATATCAAAGGAGACTCAGCAATCATAAAAATTCACCCAACAACAATCAATCTTCCTCAAGAAGGAAAAACTAAGGGCATACACAACTGTTCGCAGTAAACCCGCGTGTGTACGCGGATATAGCAGTCAAAACTGCGTATATACGCGACTGTGAGTTCAAAACTCGCGTACAGGAATAAAAGTGCATAAAAATAAAGGGAAATAGACAAGCCAAGACAAACTTCACACCAATCAGACACTACCGGGCTAACATGCCCCCAGACCTGACACAAAAACAGAGAAAAAAGAGCAATTCAAAGTCATTGAATGTCGATAGAAAACCACCAAAGGACAACTACTAGCAACTCCCCAGGGGAGTCACCAATTCTGTTATGGAGAGAAATTGCTATGGCTTGGGATACCATAATAGACAGCTTGACTCCAGAAATCAATCCTTTCCAATATGCAAGAGAAATCAAATATCTAACACTAAAGGATAAAAAATCGTACCTTATTTTGGACGGTTGAAGTAGATCCCCGTTGAGCTTTCCAACTTCAGCTTGAATTGATGAATCACTTCCTCAACAATAAGTAAACAAGACAAGCATTCTATATATATTGGTGTTAGATCTACTCTAGCATATATAATCAACAACATATAAGCATTTGAAATAATCCATGGATAAAATATTCATTCAAACATACATTATTGGATAGGAAAAGATATTTCTATTAATATAAAATCAGAGATTACAATGAATACAACCTCTGTCGGCACGTCTGCGAATGAGAGAAACTAAATCCCCCACTTGGGCCTCCACCACCTCAATCCTCCATCTCTCGATAGAAAGCTCACAAGCAAAAGGCAAGCTTGGGAAGAACACCAAAGTGCTCCAAGGGACAAAGTGATGCAGACTTAGGCACAAGTTCCGGCAACAATGGACTATAGTTTCTTTGCTTTCAATTCTCTTATGCCTTCAATGTATCCAAAGGGTTCCTTATATAGATTTTCAATGGGGTAATGAAAGGTCGAATCCGAGCGATCTCAAGGCATATGGAAGGCTAGGAGACAAGTGAGTCGGATCCATGTCAAGGAAAACTCCAAAAGGATTTGGATTTTGTACACATACTGATGTACGCGGTTTTAGAGGTCAAACTCACGTATATACACGATAAAAGGTTTAAAAGTCACGTATAGCAATTTTCACATGTTTTAAGGGATGGTCTAGGAAACATCAAAGGACAAAAAATGGTCCAAGGGGTTTAAGTCTGTAGAGGGACAGGGGAAGGCCATACAAGTGTGATTCACCTGGTGTGGCAAAATATTCTATAACAGTTGCACTCTTTTGGGTGATGAAAAATCTCACTGGTCGCGCGACGCAGGAAAGGAAGGAGACATGCTAAGTCAAGGGGAAGCTTGCAAAATGGTGGAAAACCATGGCCTCTGAATCATAGCAGTTGAATTGAAAGATGGACACTCTTCTGAAGGGTCTTGGTTTTCAGGATCCCCCAGCCCCGATACATGTGGTGATCCAACCATCTGCAGAAGGTTGTTTTCGGCAGGAACGCATCCCTGATCTCCCTTACATTTTGTTATAGTGTTATGTGTCATGGTGGTTTTTTAGTGTTTATGTGGTTATGGGTTTTACAACCCAATATTTGGAAGACTGTCTATGTTTAATTGGGACCGGGTCCCTTATGTGATAGCAGTTTTTGGCTAAGCAGTCAAGGATGAACGTGCACTATTTTCTAGTTTGGTGGAGGTATACTATGTAATAGGGTGTTTGGTTTAGAGAGTCTGTCATAATTAGTTTTTGAATTAAATTCCAGGCAGTGATTGTCTCTTCAGGAAGGAGCCAATGTTTTTAGTTTGTAATCCTCTCTCTTTGATATAAATAATAAAGAAAAAATTCTTACTTACAAAAAAAAAGTAATTGATAATCAAAATACAAATACTTATCTTTTATTGTTTTGTGGGATCCCTCTTGATATTTGATTCTTTGTGGATATTATTGGAGTACCTAGGTCTTGATATTCTTTCTTTAGTGCATCTTAGCTTGAAAATTTGATCACATGCAAGAGGTAGTGAATCTCAGCATGGGTGAAGGAGGCCTCATGCAGAATATAGTTAATCATTGCATGCTCTATGCCTTGAACTTATCAACCCTCTATTGATATTTTCATAATAGCAAGGTTTTCTTCTTTGGTTCACATGGTCTTGCTATGTATTCACCCTTCCTCTTGGAGGTAGTCATTCCACAACCTCTCAAAGTTAGGTTGCACCTCTCAACCATTCGCAATAGCTAATAATGTCTCCCACTAGGATGGGACACCATCAATATTGGTTTGTAGGAGATCATCTTCATCCACCACTACTCCAATGCTAGTAATTTGATCTCCTATACGAGAGATCTTAGTAAAGAAGGAGGAAAATATCCCATAATTCTCCATATTGAGGTTTCATAGCTTGTTCTTTAATGCCATTTGTTAATTCAGAGCCTTCTTGTCATAGGGGTTTGTCAGAGCATCAAAACATTCCTTTGTGGCTTGAAAGGAATAATCACGGACATCAAGTTGTCCTTCACCAAATCATAGACGAATCGTTTGGATTTATCTTGGTTCTTCTTCAAGGTAATGCACCCTACATTAGATGTGGGATCCTCCACCATATTAGATACATAGCAATCTGGGTCATGTTCCTCTGGGTTGTTAAGAACCATATCCTTCCAAGTGTTGAAATTCTAAGTGCCTTCAAATCGGTCTTCCAGTCGTATTGAGATCAATGCCATTTTCTTCAAGTATTATGCTCAAATCCTTAGGATCTACATAGGATCAAGTTTTCTTTGAAATACTTATCTCATTCATGCCCTGAGCTCTGATACACTGGTTTATTTTTGAGAAAATATGTTTATATTCAATCTTTAATTATTTTAAGTGCCGAGATACTAAATACTTGAATATAAATGAAACATTCAATCACATAAAACACATTCAACCATAACCTAGGATGTACCCTAGAGAAAACCCTAAAAACAATGAGGATGAAAAACCCCAGCAAATCTTCAGAGCATAATTATTATAGATAAGAAATAAAGTCTTTTACAATAGCATATTGCTTTCAACACCCTAGGTGCAAGATAAGAGACAACAAACACCCCAGGTGTAGATATAGAGAAATAGAGAAGAGAGATCAATCAGATGAACTTTCCAATAAGTTCAATACAATAACCATGCAAGGAATAGTGAATCACTGCATGGGGAATTAGCCTCCCATGAAAACTATAACGAATTTATTTCTTGGATAATTGTTGTGCACTTTGGTTTCTTCAATCCTGCATAATCAATGTGCTATGAATTTTTTCTTTGACATAAATCACGTTCAACTATATTTATAGTGAACTCGCCTCTAAATTGGATGTAAGATCACTTAGTTAACAAGCTAAATTAAGTGTCATCATGCAATAGGTGCAACTCAATTGTCATAACTTAAGTGTCACATTTTAACTAAAGTGTCTCTTTTAGTTTAAGTAAAGTGTCGTCGTTCAGTTGAATTAAATTTTCGTAACACTTTCATTAACTAATTCCTTTTTATTAACACTTTAGTTAACTAATCTTAACTGAAATCGTGTTGATTGATTTACTTAAGTGACCATTTTGAGTTCTCCTTTAATCAAGTGATGCATACAATTGTTGCTTTAACTGAAAATTAACAATATTTAACTGAGGCATACATTGTTACTTTAACTGAAGCTTTAATTGAGGCATACATTTTTACTTTACCTAAATATTTAACTAAAGCTTTAACTAAGGAATACATTGTTACTTTAACTGAAGCTTTAGCAATTCAAGTTCACTTAGTCAACTGAAGTATTCTCATGAGAAATTTCAAATCCTCTTTGTTCTTTATGCATTTATCTCTATCTCTTATGTTTACTACATGGTCAATATGTGCTAACATTAATCATCTATAATATCATATTATATCCTAAAGATTTGTTGAATGTTGTGATCATACTATATACTCTCGGACCAAATGATCATATGCTAAAGTAATTCACTCTAGAGGTGGCCAGTCTCTAAAGGATACTTAAAAGCAATCGGTGATCATGGTTAGTAATACATCACACAAAATTAATGGTTCAACATGCAAATCATTTACCTCTATCTACGAGGTACACCTCATGGGTAAGTACTATAACTAGAGGTCCACATGAGAATCTGACTTGACATACAAGTCTAGATCCTTATCCAATAAGACTTTACAACATCATCACTTTGAAAAATCAAAGCATTCACCTCAACACATGAGGAGTAACCTTTTACACAGAAGGCTTAATCATTCTTGAGTCCAACCCAAGAAATATTCTTCAAGTTCCTAATTCCAAATTAGGCTCCCTACCTCAACACATGAGGCCCAATCCTTAGTGCACATAATATTGGCTTAGAGAATGACTCGTGATGTTGTATCTTTAACAATATAAACCTACCACATTGTGCCACATAGAAACCACATTTACTGCATGCATTTATCTATATAAATATCCCTCCAATCTATTCAAATTTCCAAATTTGAATTGTATAAGAGAATTGATCATTGCTAAGAGATGACCCTGAGATTTACTTCATCCCTTTTGAGGATACCAATTCTATCATTTCACCATTAACTTGTCACCACTATCATGGCCCATGGCCTTCGCACCAAAATCTCCTATATCCGAACTTGTAACTATTTCATTAGTACTAGACGACCGTCTTTTAGATTCATTTATAGAAGTTTTTGATATCATCACATGTGTTCAGATGTACATCTGATAGAAAGGGAACCGAACTAAATGTTTCTAGTGGGACATGATTACCTACACCTCTAGGACTCTGGGTTGCTCCTTATTCTCATACCTATTATTCTCTACTTCCCTAAGATAGTATGTTGGTGCATCAATATATACTAAGTATAATAGAGTGCAGTGGTAGCTCGTGATAGGACGCTAGTGTTCTCTATTAATAGAGAATTCATTCAAAAAATGATTGACATTGCAATAGATGTACCTCACAAAAGCTTCAATTAATATTCTTTGACCGCTAAGTATAAAGAATTATGGAAAGAGGATAATAAAGGTTCCTATGTACCCTGGCACCATTTGAGCTAGAATTACCAATGGGAGATTCCCATTATAGGCCAGATATTTTTTCCAAGATCCCATGAATTTTTATGGCAGTAATTTGTAAACTTATGGCTTACACCATTGACCAATCTATTGATGAAACTGTATTTGTATTACTTTTAGATATGACTCCTACCTCAATTGAGCCTAATGTTCAACCATACTTTTCCCAGTTCCTCGCCTAAGTGAAGAATGAACATATAGTCACCTTATCTACTATTAGATATTTTAGATACCAATCATACTTATTATAGATTATTTTCTACCAGTTCCCTTACCATTTTCTGTAGCCACTTCTTAAGTTGGTCCTACATCACCCTACTAATGACAGGTACAATGAATTTGATAATAAAGTTATGGATAATATTTACACCATCATGTATGGTAACCTCTTCCTAGGATTTTGCAATAATAAAAAAGACGACTGCAATTGATCCCAGACTCAATCATGGGTGATTAGTTCTTGTTCGAGAGTCATACAAAAATTGGGATTTATGGATGTGAACTCCCTCCATATCAACTCCCTACTTTTCTAACTCAAAGAGTTTTTTCTCTCAAATACATCTATCAAATATTTAATTCTCATGAGATTCACTTTAGGAAGAATAAATTGTTATAAGATTAGGATTCCATATTATATTGGTCCCTTTATATACAAAATGTGTACAACTCGGTCACTGGTGGAGGGAATGCTAAAAGACCTAAATTCATATTTGGGATTCAAATAGAACTATGATCCTAAGAGGCTTATTTTAGAAAAGAGAAAGAATGTAAAGATGAAAGAATATGTACACCAACTCCTTGAACAATTTGAGAATATAGAAAACTTGGAATGTTGGGAAGAGGTTCAAAGGATCATTCTACCAGGTCAACAGATCAAGTCTCAGATTATACCAAATCCTATTAAGATGGATGCAGGAATAAAGAGAACCCATGCAAAAACCACATTTGATGTGGAGATGGGGGGAATGGAGGAAGACATATATTAGGCAAAACATCCAATATTTGAGCCCCAGTCAGCCATAGAAGTTCATCAAGCTCAAGGAAGATTGGTCACATCGTATTCCAAACCATTAGTTATTATCGAAAAGTTTCCAACAGCTAGATGTCCATAAGGACTAGAGGCATCTTTTCCATCCCTCTCGTCCACATCTAGATTGGCGGGATTATTTTCATCTATTATATCTGAGAGCACAAAGTTGATAAAAGACATGTTCCCCAGGGAATAATTTATTCCAAAAGAATAGTCTAGGTTGTACTCTATAGTATATATCAAGATTTATATGTTTAAAATGGCAGTGTTGGATCCTACCATTGATGAGAAAAGGATGACTCCAAACCAGTATAGGGCCACACAGATGATATTCAAATTGGATGACTTCAATCCTTTGGATAAAGTACAACTACATAGGAAAACTAAACAAGTCTTATCATATGAGGTTCTAAAATCTTCCATGAATATGAATAAGCTCCATAATACAATAAGTATATCAAAGAAACGGTTAAAAAATGAAAATATATCCAACAAATCCAAACTATCGAGGATCACATAATTGGAGAATAAAGTAGTTAAAGAAGGTTGGATCATCTTAACCCTTCTCATGTACAAGGGACACTAAAAAAAAGGATAAGGAAATATAGGTATTAAAGCAAAAGCTAAACATGCCAGCTACAAACACTACAAGGAAAAGAGCATGTAGCGAAAGTCATAAAGGAGGTTTTTAGTGTTTCAATATTAGCCAAAATTGTCCAAAAAATATCTGCTACAGTCTCCACAATTGGTGGTGTATGTTCTAATAGATGTTTTTGTGGATATTTTTTATAACTAAAGAAACACAGTGGTCGGAGGCTATAGAATATGTTTTTTTATCAGTGTGCTTCTTTAAAAAACAAAACACCAGTGCATAATATTCTTATATGCACCGGTGAAATATAATAAAAATGACACACACCAATGCAATCCAACACATAGAGCACCAACACATGCTAAAATTTATCACCACCCGGTGCTTGAAAACATTATACGCACCAAGACATTACAACCAAACCAGAATTGGTGCTTATTTATTTATTAAATGCACAGGTGATTACGTACTATAAAAAACCACCGATGTGATATGCTATGACATACGCATCGACAATTTTCTATATTTTTAAAATTTAATAGTGTTTTTTATATATCATAGAGAACTGTTGCATTTCATCATAATAAGCACCAATGTGTTTTAACAATTGGAAAGCGTCGAGAAAATTAATAAAGATAAACACCCGAGTAAATGCGACTGGGTAGTGAACCTTTTAAAAACATTTAATAGTGTCGTAAATATAAATTAGAGGATCATGGCGCATCATTCAACAAAATGTATTAAGGCATACAATTTTACCAAATGCATCGGTGTGTAACATTTGACCAATTACATCGGTGCAGTAGTAAATATCAAAATCATCGTTTCTTATTTTTTGAACAGTTTCTACTGACATTGCATTGGGATATCTATTTTTTATTTTTTATTTTGTTAATTCCATTATTCATCATAAATTGAAATGTTTTCTATAGTACTATTCATTTCACTGTTTTAATTATTGTTTTTTTTATTTATTAATTTCTTATGTTAGACTCTATAATATATTGTAATATTTAATCATACATACATTTAGTTACCAATTTACCTTTTCACATGTAACATTTTGCAATGACATTGGAAAATTCAATAGAATAAAAAAAAATTATTTTATTATATATCAATAAGACACCCTTTATCATACAAAATGAGACAATATAAAGTCTACAATAATCAAAATGTCAACATGCATCTAATTGCTACACTTATTGGTAACACATTGTCTTTCAATTCGGACACTATGTCCAGTACATTATACAAAATGTTCGATTTTCACATACAATTATTTCAAAATATACAACGGCTTGCACTAACATCCAAAATATCAAGATCGTTATTCTTCGCTAGAATTGTTATCAGCGCTCGAGCCACTTACATCACTTGGGTTGTTTCAATGAATGTTCTGTTGATTGCTTCGATTGTTTTCCTCTTCTTCAACTTCCATCTTCAAACATAAAAATAAAGTGTACTAAGTGTATCTACAATATTGCTAGGAATAATAAAACTTAAAATAGATAATATACATGAATGTAAATTGAAAAACAACGTAGTAGAGAATGAATTGTATCATAAACGTCACACATTCTTTCAAACCATGTCTCATGCCATTTATCAACAGCTCCTCTAGTGGCTACACTCCATACTTTGTTTCTTGTAGTTTTATACCTTGTAAGAAATCATAGATTTAACATAAAGTGTTTTTTTGTTATGTTACTTATAAAATGAGAGAATTAAAAGAAAAAATATACTTACAAGTTCCAGAATTAATTTTTGATACATCAACATATACTCACTACCCTTGCTTAACCCATTGTTAATCAATTCTTCTAATGGATCCTCTTTGTATGTTAAAACATGTTTCAAGACATCCAAGGATGGCCAGTAAATATTTATATATATATCTCAACCACTATGAAAATTTAAGTTTCTATAAGGAAATCACAACAACTCACAAACTTTGCTATCAACCCCTTTTTCCCTTTTCGTTCTATCTTATGTGCTGAATGGGTTCCATTTTGTTATCTTTTCTACAAACAAAACAATTGAAAATTAATATTTAATGTTGAATTAATTAATTAGATAAACACGATAATCCCAGAAAATCAATGATTTGATACATTTGAAACACGTTGTTGTTGAGATGGCTCCTCTTATGATGCAATTATGTATATTTCCTTTACAATATTTGTGTACACATTTTTGGACATCCCTACTAACACATTTCATATATCACCTCATTCATCCTTTAGGATTTTCGTAATCTTCCTGAAAATGTAAAATGACATTAAACTATTTTTCTATTGATATGACAAATAAATCAAAATTATTAAAGGAATGCTTTGGAGTAGTAGATGCATTTTCTACATAAACATGTTTATGAATATTAATTTTTGAATAATTATTTTGTGTTGTTGTGTGTTTTTTCTATTGCAAGTCTGACATATCTCCAGGGATAACTTTAGGGGCCAAATTTAGCCCATGGGCTATTTTTCCATGTTTTTCTCCAAAAAAAGATTCACCATTTTGCATTTTTTGAAGCCCAGTTTCACCCAATTTTGATGGGGTAAATTATTTTCAACCTAAAAATCGCTAAGTTATTATATAAACGATATAAAATCCTTGGAAATTAAAATATTTTTTGAAAAATATGGCCAAACATTTTATAGTTGTCATTTTAATAACCGGTAAGATTCGCCAACATTTATACACTTTAAAATAAGTATGGTTCCTTAAAATCATCCTTGCATATCTCATTGACCATTGCTCTGGAAATGCCACTTGTGGTTTACATATGAACTAATTCTTGGAATCATTTGATTGGTTTTTGAACTATAATTAAAAAGTACATCTATACATTATTTCCACTATATCCCTCATAGTTTTATAAAAGTATTCCTCCCTTCTATTAACTTCCATCATTACTTTAGACGAGCTAATAGTTAATTCATCATCATTTTCACATTCCATAAAAAATCTTATGATGACATTCCCTTCTGTTGTTTTCAGTACCGCATAACATTCAACATATGCGAATTAGATTATTTGAAACGAATTAGAAATATTATGTGTACAATATTACTTAAAATTTAAGAAGTAATTCATATTATTATATTATTTATTCACCTAATTCATCCCTTTGCAACTTTTCTATTAACGTTTTACACTCTTCTTCTCTTAGATAGATAAGAATCTTGTCTATCTTCCTCAATTTTTGGCTCTGCAAGTCACACATTAACTAATACATATTACTTAAACTTACAAATAATTCAAACATATTAATTTAAATACAAAAATTAAAAAACATTTGTCTTCTTCACAATTTTGGATGTGCTCCCATCAAGTTGACTAGAATTGTTGTTCTATCAATAAACAACCTAGTCCATTTAATACAGAATCTATCAACTATATTATACAAATAAATTACAGAACTTCGGTATAGAAAAAAATATTGAAATTGGTGCACTTAAGTTCGTAAAACGTATCGATGTGTTTCGTATGGAAAAAGAACCAATGCATTGTGTCGAATATGGCACATCGTGAACCACAAAACTTTATTCTACATTTGTAGGAAAAAAATTAAATGGTGGGGCATATTTGACTTGTGTGATAAAGATAAACGTGTTGGTATATGTTATCTCCCAAAATAATTTATTTCGATAGTATGAAGAATCTAATTCACGCAATGAGGGATATGAATATCACTATCAGTTTGAAAGCCTCTGTTTTTGATGAAAATTTCACAAGTTGTAGCTTTTAGTGGCTTGGGCGAGGATCAGAACATCTCATTAGCTATTGACAGACATACAGACTATAGCTTTCATGATCAAATGAAAACTTTGGTGATCAGAATAACTAAGGACTACGGATCGGATTTTTAGAGCTGAGCCTCTCCGCAGTGGTGGTAAGGCAACGGACAAGGCCTCCGAAACAGCGACAGCGTTCCGGTCTAAGGCATCGATGAGATAGAGGACAAAGCTTTCAATTTTTGATCGTGAAGCTAGTGGTTTAAAGCTCTGACACTACGGTAGAATTTAGACAAGAAGTTCCGACACGTTAATGATTACAACTTCCAATCGCCAACGAGCTAGTGATGGAAAGCACCGATACGTTCAGGCTTGGAGCACCGATGGGCTAGAAGACAGAACTTCTGATCGCCGATGCATAAAACCGTCGTGACATTATTCATTTGAGGCGCCGACACTATGAAAGCATTGAGGCTTGGGGTATTGATAGGTTAGAGGTCACAGCTCCCGATCGGCAACTGTGACGACAAAGTAGAAAATTCAGGCGGATTAAACAAGAAAGGTCACTTAAGTTAACCGCCGAAACATTGGTTTTTGGCGGCAATTTTACACTGAACCAGCAATGGTGATTATCAACGACTACTTAAATTATTAAAAGTTCGCTCAGTGAACTATATCTTCACAATAGATAGACAAATAGTTAGCAAGGGTTTGAAGCCCTAATCTGAGAAAACTATCACTTTCAAGTATTTTTTGTGTAAACAGATCGAATTTTCAGGATCTGTCATTTTTGTAGAAGTCTATAAAGCCCATGATTGATTTTATAATAAGGGTTCAACTTCGGGGATTTATGAGCCAATAATGGTTTCAAGCTTCTCATTTTACTTATTCATGATATAATCTCTTTTGTTGTGATCTGTTCAGCCATCATTTCTTTCTTTACTGTATTTATGCCTGAATGTGTATTTAGGTCATTTTCAGATTGATTAAAAAGCTGATAGTTGTCATCCTATTGGTTTATTAGTGCTATTTGATTTATAAATACCATCCTCATCAGGATTTAGCCATTTATGTGCATGTGTTTTGTATGTAAGTCTACCAGCATGGTGAGTTCTACATCCTTGGACCTTATTGTCGAATTTTTGAGCAATTTCAACTAAAAGCCTTGTAAACGAGCGAGTTTTATGCATGCCTTGAGAGTGGAAAGGTTATATAGGTCAACTGAATTGATCCATATCAGAAAACCCTAAAAAAATTGTAAGTTAACAGGCATCCTCGAGCTACAACCTAGAGGAGTTTCTTGAAAATATTAACAAATTGGCGCCGTTGCTGGGGAGAGGAGATTGAAGCTTAGCTTCCCTGGGAGACGACATAGATCCATGCTTTGATGATAGACAAAGCTTGGACATTATTATGGTCGTAATAATTTATCTGACGACTCCATTGATATAAGGTGGCTTCAAGAAGACCAAGTACCAGAGCAAACCCAAAGGGGCCACCAACAACACCTGTTTAAGATCCAGAAGAAATTTTGAGGAAATCTAGGGCTTTACTAAGACAGACCAGCAGTACTGCACAAAAATATACATCAGGTATTTCAAGAAATCTTTCTGCTATTATTTCTTCTGCTGAAACTCTTAATTCCCAGGAATTTTTAGATACATCAGAAAAATATAGGGGTTGGGCATCTTCAAGCACTGCTGCTTGTGAAGATCCAATCCCTGGTGACTCCACTGGGATAAGTATACCACCGCCTTCTCAGCAAGTAGCTTCATCAGTGCTTCCTTCCACAACACTATCCATACCCATCTCCAATATGGCTGCCCCTCAATTGACCAAGATGGAAAGGATCCTGGTAGCTAGCTATGTGCCCTTAATTCTACCAAATCCTCTTGCAGCCATGCCTACTGGGGATTATCTCAAGTATATGCCTAAGTTTACAAGGGAAGGGGATTTCACTGCTTGAGAACATCTAGAGGCCTTTTACAACTATGCTAAAAATATTAACATAGAACAAGAAGATGTATATACTAGGGTGTTTGTGCAAAGCCTAGATGGTCGGGCTAGGAAGTGGTTTAAGGAACTACCTATTGGATCAGTGGTAGGCATAGAGGTCCTAGATGACATTTTCCTAAAGCATTGGGGAGAAATTAGGGACCACCTCTACTATATCACAGAATTTAGCAACCTGAAAAGAGAAAATGGGGAGTCTGTCTCCAACTTTACCAAGAGATTCAACAATATGTAGAGCAAGATCCTTATCGAAATTAAGCCCATTGATACCTCAACTAGGATAACTAATGCAAATGCCTTTGAATTTGACTTCTGCTTACTTCTTAGAGAAAGGAGGTCTGCTTCCTTATCACTCATGCAGGATGTTTCCCTAGAAGTAGGGTCAAACATTCTGGCATCTAGCAAGGTAAAAGGGAAGATAGATGGGAAAAAACAGCCAACAGACTATAGTGGGGCTTTGGCATCAGAGAACAATATTGACAAAATGACCAAACTGTTAGATAACCTGACTACTGAAATGTCTAAATTGAACGACCAAGGACATCTACCTACGAGGGGTAAAGGGCCAAGTGACTTTGCTCCTCGAAACCCAAATTTTGTTTCTTATAGAAGAGGAAACCCCCTAGTTCAGATTCTCAGAAGGGAGAGAAATCAAGGGGAAGATCATAGGATAAGAGCTCCATTTCAAAATGCTGTATTAGAAGAAGAGCTAGAATTCATTGAAGAAGAAGGAGAAGCTAAAGACAATATCCATTGCATGGAGGATGAGGTGGACTATTCTTTTCTGACACAGGCAGAATATGAGGAAGCATTGATTGATGAGCAGATCACTGAAGAGGCTGTCTATCAGGATGATGGTCAGGAAGGTTACAAACTGAGGTCTAGGTTGGTTTCTCCCCTCAAGAAGAATGCTGTACCTGTCAAGAAGCTTGCTGCACCAGCTAGAAAGGTTGTTGTTTTACCAAAGAAAGTGGCTATCCCATCCAAAGAATTGCATAAACCAACACCTTCAGCCACACCTGATCAAGTCCAACTCAAACCTACAGCTCCTGAGGTAAAGTTTCCAGATAGGCTGCATTATTCCTTCAACCTTGAGTCTGAAATTCAAAAATTGAAAATCCCTTTCCCTTTAATTGAGCTAATGAAGAATGATGCATTCAAAACCTCCATTCTGAATTCCCTTCAGCCCAAGGTGCACATTGACACTGACTTTGTGAACCTATAAGATGACAAGCCTATTGTAACCCTGGGCCCCATGATCAAATACCTAAAGGACTCCTGCCCACGATTCTATATATCCTTGAACATCCATGATAAAATCCTCCATAACTGTCTGCTGGATTCAGGAGCCTCTCATAACCTAATGCCAAAGGCTGTGATGGATGAGATTGACCTCAGCATCACCAAGCCCTACCATTATTTATTCTCCTTTGACTCCAGGAAGGTTAAGTGCTTGGGCCTCATCAAAGACCTTGCTGTAAACTTAACACAGCTACCTTCGAAAAGTGTAATCATGGACATTGTAGTGGCCGATATTCCTCCAAAATTTGGCCTCTTACCGTGTCGGTCATGGAGAAAAATACTAGGTGGAACCCTTCATATGGATCTCACATATGCCACCATTCCCATGTTTGGAGGGGAGACTAAGAGGCTGTACAGGGAAAATCAACTAGCATACATTATAAGCAAGGAGAGCCACTCAGTGAATCACCCCATCTACGTAGTGGAAACTGATTTTGGGTCTTGCATTTTGCAAATAGATGATAATCAACAGACATCAGTTCAGCTCACTAAGCCCACCCGTTAGCAGCCTGAAGAAGTAACAATAGTGATCTAGACCATGTATTTCAATGGGGCTAGCACTCAAAGCTCAGCAGGCGCGGGTGTAGTATTAATCTCCCCATCTAAGGAAAACATTCACTTATCTTATAAGCTCGATTTCAAAACCACTAACAATGTAGCAGAATATGAAGCCTTACTGCTAGGAGTTAAAGCTTCCAAGGAGATGGGGATCATGTGCGTGAATATTTTTGGAGATGCAGACCTCATCATATAGCAGGTCAACAATGCTTTTCAGACAAAAAATATCATATTGAAGGCCTACAGGGATGAGGTATGGAAACTCAGAGACTCCTTTATGTTTTTGGAACTGTCATATATTCCTAGGGCTTTGAATCACTTGGCTGATTCCCTGGCCGTCTTTGCAAGTCTGTTTGTTCCTCCTTTATCCCTTAAGCTCAGCTATGATGTTCAGGTCAAGTACAGACTGTTAGAATTTCATCATTAAGATATCATTTTATTAGGATCTTTACTGAGAGAATAACAAGCATAGCAATCAAACACAAGAGTCAATGAACACAATGTTTATCCTCGGGGAAACCATAAATGGAAAAACCCCGCAACCTCCTCAGAGATAGAATCAACACCAAAACAGTAAAAGCCCCAAAACAGTAAGTGATCTCCCAACAACAGTAATCTTCTTCTTGTCTAGCCCCAGTAACTTCTCCTTCCTCAACTATGCGCTACACTTGAGTGTGTATGACTTGTGTGCTAAATAGAGATCCCAGATCTCTATTTATACTAATCCCAACATGACTAAAACCCTACTAGGTCCGACCTCTACTTGGAGAGTCTAATAACCCTAGTGCACCGGAACTGCGGGGACTTTAACCCTTACACAATAGGAGGGTTACCCACTATGACTTGGCATGACTTATTTAAATTATTGATTCTCCCAGTTGGAACATCGGGGCATGACAACATGAATCAATTACATTATAGATACATCCCGGATAAACATCGGGTTACAATACATAAGATACATAGATGAATACATTCCGAAGTTGCAAATACATCAACCCTCCCTCTTAACTAGGAAGGTATTATTTTGCCACAATTTTCAGCACTGGTCTTCTTCTCTGTATCAACTGGATCATATCGTCATCTACATCTTAGGTCTTCTGAGTCTTCAAGTCATCTTCGTCTTCAAGTCATCTTCATCTTCAAGTCATCTTCATCTTCAAGCCATATTCTAGTCATCGGATCTGGATCATCATGGGACATCATCACTGGATCTGGATCATCACTGGCTATCATCACTAGATTTGGATCATCACTGCTGGATCATCATCACTAGATATGGATCATCATCATTGGATCTGGATCATCACTGGGCATCATCACACGTGCTATCTCTTGATTCTTCTCATCATCAGAACCTCTACAGAGCCAGTCCTTTTTCATACTGGATGTATCATCTCAGAGCTGGTCCGTTTTCATACCAGATGAGGCAGCTACTCAGAGCTAGTCCTTTTTCATACTAGATGAGCCTTCCCAGAGCTAGTCCTTTTTCCTACTAGGTAGGGCATCACAGAACTGGTCCTTTTTCATACCAGATGAGGCATCACAGAGCTGGTCCTTTTTCATACCAGATGTGGCAGCTACTCAGAGCTAGTCCTTTTTCATACTAGATGAGCCTTCCCAGAGCTAGTCCTTTTTCATACTAGGTAGGGCATCACAGAGCTGGTCCTTTTTCATACCAGATGAGGCATCGTAGAGCTGGTCCTTTTTCATACCAGATGTGGCAGCTACTCAGAGCTGGTCCTTTTTCATACTAGATGAGCCTCCACAGAGCCAGCCCTTTTTCATGCTGGATGTGTCATCTACACAGAGCTAGTCCTTTTTCATACTAGATGAGCCTCCACAGAGCCAGCCCTTTTTCATGCTGGATGTGTCATCTACACAGAGCTAGTCCTTTTTCATACTAGATGTGTCTTCACAGAGCCAACCCTTTTTCATGGTGGATGTGGCATCCACATATACTTGACAATGGAAGGAACCAATCCTCTCACCATGTCACAACCCTTACATCCAACCATGGAAGGAACCAATCCTCTCACCATGTCGGAATGGCACTGCACTTACATTTGATCATGGAAGGAGCCAATCCTCTCACCATGTCAGAATGACATAGCACAGACACATCACTTCCTCTTGGGAGGAACCTCGATCTGGAGAACACCAAGCTTCTCCCTGAAGTACTCAAACTTCACCTTAGCCAATGGCTTAGTCAACACATCAACTATCTGTTCGTCCGTCGCAACATACTGGAGCTTCACTGCTCCTCTCTGTACCATATCCCTGATATAGTGATACTTGATCTCAATATGCTTCGACTTGTCATGGAATACTGGATTCTCGGAAAACTTTACACAGCTCTGGTTGTCACAGTATATACAAGTAGCATCTAACTAGAGATCAAACAAATCAGATAATAGCTTCCTCAGCCATACTGCCTCACAACTAGTTGAACAGGCTGCAACATACTTTGCTTCAGCTGTACTCAGTGCCACACAGGATTGCTTCCTGCTAAACCATGAGATCACACCTGATCCCATACTGAAGCAACACCCTGAAGTGCTCTTCCTATCGATGGCACTGCCTGCCCAATCTGAATCAACATAACCCTCCAGGTTAATCTTTTGATCAGCCTTATACTTGAGCTCGTAATCAATCGTACCCTTTAGGTACCTCAGAATATGCTTTGCAGTAGTCAAGTGAACATGTCTCGGATCTGTCAAGTATTGGCTCAAGGTGTTCACAGCAAATCAAATATCTAGTCTCATGTTTGTTAGGTACATCAAGGACCCAATCATCTGACGATACATCGTGACATCAACTGTCTCTGATGAAGCATCACCCAATAGCTTTAGGTTTGATGCCATAGGTGTGGTCAATGACTTGCAGTCCATCATCCCAAATCTCTTCATGATCTCTACTGCATACTTTCCTTGTCCAAGAAAGATTCCATCTATAGTCTGCCATACCTCCATACCTAGGAAATAGTGCATCATTACCAAGTCCTTCATCTCGAACTCAGCAGCAAGCTTTCTCTTCGTATCAGTATTTAACCCATTCATACCTGTCACAAACAGATCATCTACATATAGTAGAAGTATCACTGGGTTGCCACATTCCACCTTGTAGTAAAGGTTGGAATTTGCTTTACTCTTGGTAAAGCCCAAACTGGATAGAAAGCTATCAATTCTACCGTACCATGTCCTGGGTGCCTGTTTCAAAACGTACAGGGATTTCGTCAATCTACACACATGAGACTCCCTGTCATGTGTCTCAAAACCGAGTGGCTGTTCTACATACACTTCCTCTTATACTACACCATTCAAGAAAGCAGTCTTGACATCCATTTCATTACTGCAGCCAGAGCAAGTATCGATCTGATGGAAGTGTATCTGGCTACAGGTGCAAAGGTTTCTTCATAGTCTATTCCTTCTTTCTGGGAGAAACCCTGAGCCACAAATCTTGCCTTATACTTTTCAATGCTACTGTCTGCAGCATGCTTGATGTTGTAGATCCATTTGGAAGTTACTACAAACTTCCCTTCTGGTCTTGGGACAACATCCCAAACATCGTTCTTCATTATCGATTGATACTCTTCGATCATTGCATCCTTCCATTCTTTCTGATCTGCCGCTTCTTCATACTTGGAAGTTTCTTTATCAATGAAGTCACATAGTAGAGCTACATAACTGGAACATGATGTAGTCCTTTTTATTTCTCTGAGATTCTCTTCTGGAGCCCCATATATTTCCGCACCTTGGATAATCTCCCGTACCCAAGCAGGTTTCCTCTTGTGAGGATTCTTCTCCTGTGGTGGATCTGCAGGTCTTTGTGGTTCTTCAAATTCTCGATTTTCTTCTTGAGTTTCTTCGTTCATGATTGTAGCATGAGTTCTAGGAGCTTCTGCTTCTTCAGGTTCTTCAGCAGGTTTCTTTCTGGATTTGATGTAGGCTGAATCTTCGTCAAATGTTACATCCCTGCTAACATCAATCTTTTTGAATCCTGGGAAGTATATTTTGCAAGCCTTCGAGCTTTCAGAGTATCCCACAAATATACCCTTCTTTCCTGAAGCATCTAATTTTGTTCTCTTCTCTTTTGGAATGTGTATGTACACAGGACAGCTGAATATTCTGAGATGGATGACTTCTGGTTTCTTGCCAGAGAAGACTTCTTCAGGAGTCTTGTTCTCGAGTACTCTGTGTGGAGTACGGTTCTGTACATACACTGCTGTTTTGGCTGCTTCTGCCCAAAGGTGTATAGGAAGATCTTGATCATGAAGCATAGCTTTTGCAGCTTCCATGATGGTTCTATTCTTCCTCTCCACAACCCCATTCTGTTGTGGATTGTAAGGAGTAGACAACTCCGTCTTAATCCCTGAGTCCTTACATAATTCCTTGAACTCATTTGAAGTGAATTCTCCACCATTGTCTGATCGAAAAGTCTTGATCTTATTTTCAGTCTGGTTCTCGATCAAAGCTTTGCATTCCTTGAACTTGCTAAACACTTCATCTTTATTCTTCATGAAGTAAATCCATGTCTTCCCAGAAAAGTCATCAATAAAAGAAACATAGTACACATACCCGCTTAGTGAGTTTGATGACATTGGTCCGCACACATCGGAGTTGATGATTTCCAAGATTCCTTTTTCTTTACTTTCGCTACTTGGAAATGTCTTCTTTGTATTCTTTCCTTTCGCACATCCCTTGCAGACCCCTTCATGTTTTGCTTGTATTTCTGGAAGACCTTCAACAACTTTGCTTGCAAGTGGTAGTGCTCTGTAATGCACATGTGCAAGCCTTCTATGTCATAGTTCATTTGGTTCTCCTGTGTCATGAACCAAAGCTTGATCTGGTTGGCCCTTCAACTTGTATAAGCCTCCTTCTTGTTCTCCGATCACAATTGCATCGTCAAAATTCTTTCCTTTTGGCCACATGAGAACTTGGCCATCTACAAAAGCAACCCTCATTCCTTTTGCATCCAATGCAGATATGGAGAGGAGGTTCTTCTTTAGACCTGGAACAAATAATACATTCTTCATCTTCAAAGACTTTCCAGAGTCTAGTTTATAGAAGGATTCACCACTACCTTTTATTGGATACTGGTAGTCATCCCCAAGTTTTACCTTGTGAGGTGACTCATGTTCAGATATCTTTACAAATGATTCTTTGAATCCCGTGATATGCTTGGAAGCACCACTGTCTATACGCCAATCATTGCTTCCATGTGAAACAGTTCCCGTGAGAGCGGAGATTAGTACATATTCATCCTCACTTGAAGAGTCATCACTTTCTTGTCTGATTCTCTTTGACGAAGGTTCATCATCCTCTGTAGTATGGGTATGATGTCTTCTCTTGTTTCCCTTCTTCTTTAGATTTCTTTTGTTAGGGCAGAATTTGGATATGTGACCTTTTTCATCACATGTGTAACATCTAATGGTGCTTAGATCTTTTCTAGAGTGTGAGGTCTTAACTTTGGAGTGATAATTGTTCCTCCTATTTTTCTTGGAGTGAACTGTGAGATCTTGATCTTCACTACCCATATTCTCTTCTCGAGCTGCTATCCTAGCTTCTTCTTTAGAGCATTCTTCCCATAGCCTGCTGAACTTGACTAACTTATTTCTGGCATAGATTCCTTGAATGAAAGAGTCCCATGATCTAGGGAGACCATTCAAGGTGGTCATCACAATATCTGCATTTTCCACTTCTTCATCTACTGCTTCTAGCTGTTCTTTGATATGAGAAACCCTTGTAAAGTAAGACTGAATAATCTTAGCATTTTGGATCTTCACATTCTTTAATTGGTTTCTCAATGTCATCTTCCTGTTAATGTTCTTCCCTTCAAACAATTTGGTTAGGGAATCAAACATAGCTTTAGGTGTATTAAGGGAGGATACCTGTGGTATGAGATGATCCTTGATAGAATCAACAATGATTCTCTTTTCCATAACCATCTTCTTCTTATGCAAGGCCTTAGCCTCATCTCCCTCTGGGAATGGAACCTCCTCATTGATATAAGAGTCTAATTCATTTTCTTCCAGGACCAGGGAGATCCTATACTTCCAAGCTCGGAAGTTATCAGCTCCCTCAAGCTTTTCATCAAGCTTGGTATGATGAGACATCTTCAATTGAGAACCTCAAATGGAAATACAAAAGATTTAGATCTTACCAGGTTCAAGATGTCAGATCTGAAACTTGAGTTGAAATCCTACAGAGCTGGTTTAGGAGGAAATTAGGGTTTTGCTTTTCCAGAGTTTTGTCCTTCCAAATGCCTTGAAATTTGTCCCTAACTTCGATTTTGGGGAGGAGATCAATCCAGGCCTGGGCTCACTGAAAAATTCCTCTTCTGTGAAAAGCCCTAATTTCTGACAGTGACAGGTCCAAAACTGAAAAACCTCAGAATTGGATTCTGCTTCGACAGAAAGATGCGCTCCAGGGAGGAGAGTTATTCCCCATTACTTTTGCTAAAATATATGGAGGAAGATCCACAAACTAGGAAGCCCTAGGTCCTGCAGCTGCACAGTGTCTTCTTCTCAGGTTAGCTCTGATACCATGTTAGAATTTCATCATTAAGCTAGCATTATATTAGGATCTTTACTGAGAGAATAACAAGCACAGCAATCAAACACAAGAGACAATGAACATAGTTTTTATCCTCGGGGAAACCATAAATGGAAAAACCCCGCAACTTCCTCAGAGATAGAATCAACACCAAAACAGTAAGTGATCTCCCAACAGCAGTAATCTTCTTCTTGTCCAGCCTCAGTAACTTCTCCTTCCTCAACTATGTGCTACACTTGAGTGTGTATGACTTGTGTGCTAAATAGAGATCCCAGATCTCTATTTATACTAATCCCAGCATGAATCAAACCCTACTAGGGCTTACTTCTACTTGGAGATTCTAATAACCCTAGTGCCCCGAAACTGCGAGGACTTTAACCCTTGCACAATCGAAGAGTTACCCACTATGAATTGACATGACTTATTTACATTATTGATTCTCCCGATCGGAACATCAGGGCATGACAACATGACTCAATTAAATTATAGATACATCCTAGATAAACATCGGGTTACAATACATAAGATACATAGATGAATACATTCCGAAGTTACAAATACATCAACACAGACCCTCTCTGCCAGACAATGTAAAATTTTGGAGGGTGTTTGAGAATGATGAGGAGATTAATAAATTCCTTCAGTTAGTAGATGAATTCTCTAACATACACATAGACCAAGAAAACCTTAACATGGAGGAATCCAAATAGCTCAAGTTAAAAGATAAAGTGACTAAGCAGAATATTGTCCAATTACCCAACAACTACATACCTCGAGGTCTAGTACCACTGGAAGAACTGTTTGATCAAAATGACATCCCTCTCAAGCCTGCCAAAAAGGAGCTGGACCTTGCTATCCAAGAGCAAAACATAGGAAGCCAAAGCCGTCCTAAACTGATAAATATTTCCACGGGGTTGAATGCTGATCAGAAGTCCGAATTTTGCAGCTTGATAAAATAGTTTGCTGATGTATTTTCCTGGGAGTATAGTGACCTAAAAAATTATGACACCAATATCATCAAGCACAAAATTCCTTTGGAGAAGGACACCATTCCTTTCAAACAGAAGCTAAGACCCATCAGCCCTCTCCTATTAATAGTGATTGAAAAAGAGATCCACAAGCTCCTTAAATCCAAGATCATAGTTCCCCTCAGATATTCCAAGTGGATTGCAAACCTGGTAGTGGTAAGAAATAAAAATGGAGAAATCAAGTTGTGTGTGGATTTTAGAAACCTGAAAAAGTGTTCCAAGAAGGACAACTATCCACTGCCCAAGATGGAACACCTATTGTAGAAAGTCTCGGGGGCTAGAGTTATGTCCTTCCTTGATGGCTTCTCTGGATACAACCAAGTTGCTGTGCACCTTGATGACCAAGAGAAGACTACCTTTACTACCCCCTGGGGAACTTTCATGTATGCTAAAATGCCATTCGGGCTAATGAATGCTGGGGCTACTTTTCAAAGAGCCATGGACCTAGCTTTTGTAGGGCTAAAAGATAAATTTGTGCTGATATATTTGGATGACTTAAGATTTTACTCTCACAACCATCATGACCACTTCCAACATTTAAGGAAGGTATTTCTGAAGTGCAGAAGGTATGGAATATCACTGAACCCCAAGAAGTCCCAGTTTGCATTCAAGGAAGGAAATCTCCTAGGCCACATAGTCTCAGCTGAAGGTGTAAAGATCGATTCGGTAAGGGTGGAAGAAATTTAGCAGCTGTCAATACCAAGGTCAAAAAGAGACATTCAGTCCTTTTTAGGAAATATAAACTTTGTTAGGAGATTCATTCCTAATTTCTCTGAGCTGGTAAAGCACATAACAATCATGCTAAAAAGGGATGTAGAAATAAAATGGATTGACCAAGCAAGAAACTCTTTTGAAGACATTAAGAAAGCCATCTGGGGGGCCCCAACCCTGATTAGTCTTGACTACAACAAGGGTTTTATATTTTTTCTTTTGCATCTTATGACACAGTGGCAGCTATACTATTACAAAAGAATGATGAAGGTCTTGATCATCCAATTTATTTCTTCAACAGAACCCTGAGAGATGCTGAGCTGAAGTATGACCCAATTGAAAAACAAGCTTATGCTCTCATAAAAATTTGAATACTTTCAGAATCTACATTATCCATGCAAAGGTCATTGCATATGTCCCTTCAGCTGCTATGAAGGATGTTTTGACTCAGCTTGACATTGATGGGAAGAGAGCTAAGTGGATTGCCAAACTCATTGAGTTTGATGTAGAGGTGAAACCCACCAAGCTGGTAAAGGGATTAGGTCTGGCCAAACTCATGGCCAAAGAAAAATGTGAACTGATGAGAATAAATTTCACATGTGTCAGATCAGCAAAGGTGTAGAATATGGTAGCAGCTGAAACACAAGTAAATCAAGATCAGAATAACAGTCCATCAGTAGCTGAGAACATATATTCATGTGAGTGGTACTCAGGTATCATTCAATTTTTTCTAAAATTAGAAGTTTCCCCTGATCTCACTCCTAACCAAGCATGAGCTCTCAAGTTGAAATCTGTTAAGTTTTGCATAATTGACAAATTGCTGTACTGGAGGGATCAGTCTGGAATTTTGTTAAGGTGTCTAGATAAAGAGGAAGCATAGCAGGTCATGCATCACTTTCATTCTAGTACATGTGGATGCCACCACTACTTGAAAACCACAGCCCACAAGATCTTAAGAGCAAGATACTATTGGCCAATCCTCTTTTATGATGTATGAAATTTTGTAAGGGCTTGTGACCAATGTCAAATATTTATAGGGAAGCAGCAGCAATAATCCTTGCCCCTTAGGTCTGTTATAGTAAATGGGCCTTTCGAGCAATGGGGTATGGATTTCATAGGAGAAATAAATCCATCTTCCAGTGGACAGCATAAATGGATCTTAGTAGCCACTGACTACTTTACCAAATGGATAGAAGTAGTACCCACCAGAAATGCCACTCATTAAGTCATCATGTGATTTTTATATGAGAACATATTCAACAGGTTTCGTTGCCCAATAAGGTTAGTAACTGATAATGCACCAGCTTTTAAGGCTGGGGCATTAGTTAAAATGTGTGAATCAATGGGTATCCAACTGGTGCACTCCACATCCTATTACCCACAAGGCAATGGCCTGGCTGAGTCATCCAACAAAAGGTTAGTCAGAATCATCAGGAAACTGCTAGAGACAAATCAGAAATATTGGGATTCAAAGCTTAAGTTTGCTTTATGGGCTGATAGGGTAACAAACAAAAGATCCATAGGTATTTCTCCATTCAAACTAGTTTATGGCACTGAGGCCATCTTTCCTATCCAGCTCATCCTTCCAGTGGCAAAGATCTTTCAGGAAGAGGAGGATGAACCAAATGATATGGTAAGAAGGATGATGGATTTGGTAGAATTACAGTAAATACGGGAGCAAGTTGTAGGAAAATAAGAAGCTCATGAATAGAAGATAAAGGGCATGTTTGACAAAAGAGCAAAGGCAGACAACTTCCAAGTCAGATATTGGGTCCTCAAGTGGGATGCTGTCAGACAGGACAAGGGGAAACATGGAAAATTTGACTCTTTGTGGATTGGCCCTTTTGTGATAGCCTAGGTACATAAGAATAACAGCTTCAAATTGCAGAGTCTGGAAGGTGAAGAGGTATTTGATGGCCCAATAAATGGGCGGTTCTTGAAGCTCTATTTTATTTGAGGATCTGAGGCCTTATGATTGTAAATTAGTAGATAGTAGGTTGTTTTGATTTCAGAATACACTCCATGCCCAATGGAACAATAAAGGATAGTGTTAAGTTACTTAGTTTCTTTTAGGGAAAGGAATTTTGGTCTGGGGTTCTTGGGACCTCACTGGGAGGTTCCCATCCCCAAGTAGGAGCCAGATGTTATCTCCCAAAATAATTTATTTCGATAGTATGAAGAATCTAATTCATGCAATGAGGGATATGAATATCACTGACAGTTTGAAAGCCTCTGTTTTTGATGAAAATTTCACAAGTTGTAGCTTTCAGCGACTTGGGTGAGGATCAGAACATCACATTAGCCACTGACAAACATACGGACTATGGCTTCTGCGATCAGATGAAAACTTCAGTGATCGAAAGAACTAAGGACTATGAATTGGATTTTTAGAGCTGACCGTCTCCACAGTGGCGGTAAGGCAATGGACAAGGCCTCCGAAACAGCGGCAGCGTTTCGGTCTAAGGCACCGATGAGATAGAGTATAGAGCTTCCGATTTTCCATCACGAAGCTAGTGGTTTAAAGCTTCGACACTGCGGCATCATTCAGATAAGAAGTTTCGACATGTTAATGATTACAACTTCTGATCGCCGACGAGCTAGTTATGGAAAGTGCCAATACGTTCAGGCTTGGAGCGGCGATGGGCTAGAAGACAGAACTTTCAATCGTCGATGCATAAAAATGTCGTGACGTTAGTCATTTGAGGTGCCGACACTGCGACAGCATTGAGGCTTGGGATGCCGACGGGTTAGAGATCAGAGCTCTCGATCGGAGACAGGGACGACAAGGTAGAAAATTCTGGTGGATTAAACAAGAAAGGTCACTTAAGTTAACCGCCGAAACACTGGTTTTTGGCAACAATTTTACACTAAACCAAAAATGGTGATTATCAACGACTACTTCAGTTATTAAAAGCTCGCTCAGTGAACTAGATCTTCACAATAGATAGACAAATAGTTAGCAAGGGTTTGAAGCCCTAATCTGAGAAAACTATCACTTTCAAGTATTTTTTATGTAAACAGATCGGATTTTCAGGATCTGTCATTTTTGTAGAAGGCTATAAATCCCACGATTGATTTTATAATAAGGGTTCAACTTCAGGGATTTATGAGCCAATAATGCTTTCATGCTTCTCATTTTACTTATTCATGATATAAGCTCTTTTGTTGTGATTTGTTCAGCCATCATCTCTTTCTTTACTGTATTTATGCCTGAATGTGTATTTAGGTCATTTTCAGATTGATTAAAAAGTTGATAGCTGTCATCCTATTGGTTTATTAGTGCTATTTGATTTATAAATACCATCCTCATCAGGATTTAGCCATTTATATGCATGTGTTTTGTATGTAAGTCTGCCAGCTTGGCGATTTCTCCATCCCTGCACCTTATTGTCGAATTTCTGAGCAATTGCAACTAAAATCCTTGTAAATGAGTGAGTTTTATGCATGCCTTGAGAGTGGAAATGTTATATAGGTAAACTGACTTGATCCATATCAGAAAACCCTAAAAACATTGTAAGTTACCAGGAATCCTCGAGCTACAACCTATAGGAGTTTCCTGAAAATATTAACAGTATATCAATCTAATATTGTCACACCAAAACGGTAAAATATTTTTTTCATTTTTTAGAAAATAAAATATAATGGCAGACCCAAAACTATTGGTGCACTATTGAACAAAATACTTCAGTGTGTTTAGTTTATAAAATCGCACTGAAAATTATGCAATATTTTTTTATGAAAATTAAAAAAAAATCGTACATGGCCAATAGGGTTTTAGAGTCGACCCAAAATGTGGCCCATCGTATCCAACAATTTCTATATAAAATCACAAAATCATTAGGTCTAAAACTCTCAAAATAAAAATCCTAATTGTGAAACAATAGAGGGATTTAAAACCTAATGTAAAATTTTGCACCCACATAAAACAAAAAAGAAGCAACGAGAAAAGAAGAGTCGCAACATTGAGGGTAACTATGGAGTTTTTTTTCTAAATTTAGTTCAAATCTAAATAGAATAATAAGATCAATAGTAATATTTTACATACTTGAAATTTATACTATGCAGGGTTTTGATTGATTCACCATACCTAACAAATTGTGATCCTCAGAATAATTAGGTTATTCCAAACTCCTTCAGCGCAAGTCTCACTTCCAAAACTCTCCCCTCGAAATTTCCGCAAAAGAATGAAATAATGTTTAGGTTTTTTACTTTTAAACACCTTTTCAAATTAGTTTTCGAAATTAAAGTCCCCCCCCCCTTGTTAAGATTTCATATGCTTAGCTAGATATCATTAGTATTTAATCCAAATTAACAACAGTAGCATATGCAGAATCATTGAAAGAAACACAAACACAAGATAGAAACAGATCTATCCCAGGAAACCCTTAAGGGGAAGAAAACCCAACAAAAATTCATCTATATAGATGTATAAGATAAAACCCCAAAATAGATGATCCTCCTCCTTGTTGGTATGTCCCTCTCTCTCTCCTATGCGCTATACACAAGTGAGTTTGTGTGTTCAAATGAGGAACACAACTCCTCTATTTATATTCTTTCTGTCACTTGACTTTTATCCTAACAAGTCAGCCCCACTAAACTGACTAGGCTGACTTCACCTGGGAAGACTAAAAATAATATTATATTATATTCAATGGGGCACTATTGACCTGACTTATAATGGAGGTTATACCTCATGACTTTATCATGACCAAATACAATAGTAACATCTCGACAGAGGAATAAGACATCTTCCTCGGGGTACATCATTAAAATACATTTAGAATATTCTTCGAAGTTACAATATTTCAACACTCCCCCTTAACGAGAAGGGTATTCTACTAACAACAAAATCATCAACTATAGGAGTAACGAGAGAGAACATATTCAGTAGTATCAGGTAATACATCTATACATCATAGAAAGTTTTCAACAATCATCAACAACTGGAACGGTTACTGGAATATCTTCAATATCTTCAGTACTGGAACATCATCTTCTACATCATTGAGTCTTCATATTCTACATCACTTGATCACTTGATTCTTTAAAACAACAATTCTATCTTCTTGATCCTTTGCAGTAGCACTTCGATCTTCTCGATCCTTTACAACAACACTTCAATCTTCTCGATCCTTTGTAGCAACACTTCGATCTTCTCGATCCTTTGCAGTAGCACTTCGATCTTCTCGATCCTTTTCCACAACACTACCTGCAGTACACATTATCTCTTCTTAGGATGATCAATCCCTATCAAGTTAGGACATAGGCTCAAGGATGATGCAATCCTCATCAACCTACTCCACCTTAACGAGGAGGGTCCATAGTATCGACCAGCTGGATCGTCCATAAATGAATACGAGACCACATCGTCTACAAATGAATGTAGATCTCATTCACAAATTAATGCAGGACATATCGTTCGCAAGGAATCATCGTAGACCATCCTCAGTCAGTTAGATCTAGGATCACTCCCAAGTGAGTGTTATTTTCTATGACATCTACAAGTGAATGTAGGCATAATCTCCATGTGAGAGTGTCACAACCCCAATTTTTCACAAAAAATTGAAAATTTTAAGTTAACAACAAATGTTACAACCTGCGGTTTTATTAACAACTATAGTTAGCCTAAAGATCAGTTAAGTAAGTGGTTTCTTAACAGTTTATTTTTTCGTAGCAGGATAAAAACCTTTTGTATGTTATTTGTTTCCATTTACTGATTAGCTCTTATATGTCAGTAGGTGGAATCTACTTTTAGATCTGAGGCTTACTTAGCATTCGTGCTAACGCAGATGAATACTGTTTCTTACAGGTTTTTACAGCTATGATCGATCGAGTATATATATATTTTTAAAGATTTATTAATGTCAGCAGTATTTTATTTGCAAATTAAAAAGTTTAGTACGATAAGCTGCTAAACACTAGATAGCTCCTGCAAGGTAAAATCATTTGAATTGCATCAGTTGTTTAGATAGATAAGCCTAGAAAAAGTGTAATGACAGTACAACATAATTGCGACTTTATCATTAGACTCTCAGATATGTGTATTTCTTCTTTAGTCTATGTGGTTAGTAATACTCGTAAACATTGTTTTACTTGACAATATTTTACAACAATATCTTGTCTTGCTTGTATAATCATTGGCCCTTACTTATTTTTATAGGGTATTCAAATCCTATTATCTTATAAACAGTAAGAACTTTTGAAAGTATAAAATTTGACCATAATACTCTTCTACAAGGGCTTAAGGCTACCCATACTTTGTTCCTAAGTTTAACTCTGAGTTCTACTTACTTTAAAAAGAAAATAGGCTCATCCTTAATCCTATCATCAGTTTTACCTCTGTAAATATCTTACTGTCCACTAAACACTTGTATGAACATAAAACCAAGTTAGAAATACCCCCAAGCATTAACAAAATAATGTCGCATAAACTATATGACATAATTTTGTGATAATATTTTCATCTTTTAAAATTTGTACTACTTCATCGTTTTTGATGCTATGGGAGTTATTAGTTTGTTTATAATTCTTAGTTATACATAAATGACTTGTTTGATGAGCCAGCAATCCACCAAAGTTTGTTATTGTTACGTATACAATTCTACCCTTAACTTCTTGGCATTATTATTATAAGATACTATCTATAAATGTTAGACTTATAATATTCTTAAAATAAAAAGGGTTTGCTATTCCCAAGATATAAAAATGAGTGATATAACAAAGGTTAACTTACCAAGCACTCAAATCCCAACCTTCATCGAGTTCAAATTTGCAAGGAACAACTCGTAGGTCTTAAAGCTTTGTTACTAGAGTCGCCACTGTCTTGTAATAGTTAATATACACTCTAGAAAAACTATACTAAGACTCAATTATGTCCTAAACCAAAAACATAACATATAACATATGCTATTTAACTTATTAAAGCCAAGTTAGGAAAATAGTTATACTATCACTTAACTCGATATGGTAATGTTTAATTTAAACAATACATGTTGTTAAGGCAAGGGTTTTGGATTAATCCATGTCGGGTTTATGTTTATAAATAAACATGACTCTATGCTTGGTCAACGTACAATCTTCCACGAATAATAATTTGGTGATTGGGTGCATATGATACATAATGCAAATGATTAGAGGTTGGCTCCAATTATTAGGCTATTGATATAGTTTTACCCCGCGTTGCCAAATCAAACTATAATATAATTCTCCATGCAGGAACCATGGAACGCGACCCTCGTTGTTGAATAAATTTAAAGGCTACATGGAGAAATCCTGTCCATGTGCAGAGAGTATAAATCACTCTGGAAAACTAACCCTAAGCTTTGTTATCCCGTGTTTTACATTGCTCCAGGGTTGCTTAGGCTCGTCTTCTATGGCCGCCGTCGTTCTCTTGGTTACCTTCGCATTATACCTCGACTGTGTGCTGCCTCCATCCTCCATTGGGTGGTTTTAAATGCTAGTCTTGCTCTATCAATCATGGAGTTGTTCTTCTTGTTGTTTTGCATTTTTCTATTTGTGAAACCTTCTCCCCAAGGTCTGTGTAGTTTGTTGAATCTTCAGTTTCCTTCACAGCTCTTTGTAGCTTGCTACCGTGTGAGGTTTTTAAGAGTTAATAGGTTCTCCACTGTGCCGTTTATAGGTGACAGTGCTCACGAAACGGCTCAACAAAGTCCACGTGACAGGTAAAGCTTTCATACACCTTTCTTTTATACACAACAAGTTTTTCAATAGAGAAAATATCTTCAGGATTTTTACACGTAAAAAGGTTTGCTGACAAGGGTTTACCCTTGCCGCAGGTGTTCGTCGAAGTTCAGCTCGTACTGGGATAAAAGAACTGCCCTTGCACCATCCGTGGCTTGTGGCTCCACTTTTGGTAAGTCCCGTGGTTTGAAGGATGGGTTCTCTCCTTGAATGCAGTTGGGGTGGTCGTTGGACTCACCCAGGGTTTGAATACCCTTTCTGTCTTGCCACAAGTTATATTGTGTTGTTTTTTTTATTATGCTGTTACAGGTTATTATAAACATGATTTTAAAA
This sequence comes from Pseudotsuga menziesii, assembly GCA_001517045.1. Lineage (NCBI taxonomy): Eukaryota > Viridiplantae > Streptophyta > Pinopsida > Pinales > Pinaceae > Pseudotsuga > Pseudotsuga menziesii. The sequence continues at coordinate 227,520 of LPNX010863958.1, read as the reverse complement.
TCAAACCCTCGACAGGGTGATTGCACTCTGGGAGTGTAGTATTTGGTTGAAACTTAGCTTCTCTGTCAGTTTTGGAAGTATGCTAGCGAAGATAGATTCGTTGCAATATGTAGTTGATAGCTAGCCGTTGCGCCGTACTCTATAAAGAATTAGGGTTTATACCCATTTTGAAAATTTATGAAGATAACTCTATTTGAATATTTATCCTGTTTTGATATGTTTAAATTTGAAGGCTATACTCTCAGTCGTGATGAAAATCTTGAATATTTTGATGAATTTCATTGTGTTAGGGTTTAACCTGTAAAACCATGGTTCGGTTAAAATTACTCTTAAGTTAATAATTATATTGTTTTCTTTATTTTTGTTATATGTCCTTAAGGACCGCGAATGGAGTATTTTGATTACCTATGGTGACTACACTGCTTAAGAGTAATGGTTAATATGTCGGTAATGGCAATGTTTTTAGTTTTGAGGGCTGAAATCCCAATAAATTCCTTGAAGTGCATTCACCTGAATGATTCTTCTCTTGGAATGAGAAGCCTCAGCTCTCTACATTGGGAACTTTTAATAAGATTGCCTAGGTCTTCTTGGGTTAGTTGTCATTAATGGAGCCACCTGCTCTGATCCCACTTTCTTAGGGGATCATGACCCCAAATGTAGGGAAGTTTCCACCTGCAACATAGGAAGTGTTTGAGGATGCTGCCACTTGTATTTTTTCTCTCCACTTAGTTCCTTCCACCACTTGACCAGTAACACTCTTTTTAATAGCTCTCCCAGGCTGTTGTCTCCATTTTTATTTATTAAAAATTAAATATTCAGAATTACATTCCACATCCTTGACTCTATTGAGTCATCAATTTCCACTTAGCATTAAATTTAACATAATGTTTGGGAATAATATCAAAATAAGATAACATTCTTTTACAAAATTGGGGCATGTGACAAAGAGTATCGTATGCAACTGAATGGAGATCTCATTTGCAACTGAATGCATGACCCTTCATATGTAAGGACTCATCATAGACCATCCTCATCTTGTTAAATCTAGGACCACTCCCAAGTGAGTGTTATTTTCTATGGCGTCTACAAGTGAATGTAGGCATACTCTCCATGCGAGAGTATCATCTATAACTGAATGGAGATCTCATTCGCAACTAAATGTAGGACCTGTCATCCGTAAGGACTCATCGTAGACCATCCTCAACTTGTTAAAGCTAGGACCACTCCCAAGTGAGTGTTATTTTTTATGACTTCTACAAGTGAATATAGGCATAATCTCCATACGAGAGTATCATCTATAGGACCATCCTCAGCTAGTAATAGCTAGGACCACTCTCATTAAGAGAGTGTTATTTTCTGCAAGACCATCCTCAAAAGAGGATACTATCGTACACAAGTGAATGTTAGACCTCATCAACATCTGCAAGCGCACTTGGCCTCTTTGGTACTGGAACATCACTGCCGTTCCATCATCAATGACAGTCCCATCATCACTCCCACTTTCCAGGGAGGTTTGTTTCATCAACCTTCTCCCCCCTTTTCGAGGAGGGTTTGTATCATCATTGTTCATTCTTGTAAGGAAGATTTGTATCATAATCACTATTTCTCCTTGTGAGGAAATTATTTTCGGAATAGACCAAGCTTGTTACAAAAGTATTCAAAATTTATTCAAGATATAGGCTTGGTAATTTCATCAGCAACTTACTCATCGATACTCACATACTGGAGTTGTATAGCTCTCTTTTTTACCATATCCCTTATGTAAAAATATCAGATTTCTATTTGCTTTGATTTATCATGGAACACAGGATTCTTTGTCATCTTTATACAGCTCTGGTCACCACATATAATCATTGTGGTATCCAAATACATGTCAAATAGACCTAACATCAGCTTCCAAAACCATATGGATTCAAAACTAGCAGAGCAATATTCTATGTACTCTGCTTCAGCCGTGCTGAGAGAAACACTGGACTGTTTCTTTCTAAACCATGAGATCATGGCAGATCCTAGACAATAACATCCACCAGAGGTGCTCTTTCTGTCTGCGACAATTCCTTCCCAATATGAATCCATATATCCATACAATCTGTAGTCATAATCTCTATCATAGTATAGTCCAAAGTCTATCGTACCTTTTAGGTACCTTATCACATGCTTTGCAGCTATCAGGTGAACATATCTAGGTTTAAATAGATACTGACTCAGGGTGTTCACAACAAATCATATATCTAGCCTAGTATTTGTCAGATACATTAATGACCCAATAATTTGTCTGTACTGAGTCACATCCACTAACTCTGATGATTCATCAGATAACAACTTCAGGTTGGTATCCATGGGTGTGTTCATGGATTTACAATCCAACATATCAAATATTTATAAGATTTCCAATGCATAGTTTCCCTAGTTCAAAAATATTCCTTTTGGGATTTGCCACACTTCCAACTCGAGAAAATAGTGCATTAATCCAAGATATTTCATCTCGAATTCTTCATCTAGCTTCTTCTTGATTTCTGCAATCTGTTTCTCATTTCCTGTCAGAAATAGATCATCCACATACAGTAATAATATGACATGTTCATCATCCACAACCTTAATGTAAATGCTAGGATCAACTTTACTTTTGGTAAATCCCAAGCTTGTCAAGAAGCTGTATATTCTTCCATACCAAGCTCTAGGAGCTTGCTTCAGTTCATACAGATCTATTTTCAACTTACATACACGAGTCACTCTGTCTTTGACCTCAAATCCTTGTGGCTGTTGGATGTATAATTCTTCCTCAATCACACCATTTAGGAAGGATGTCTTTACATCCATCTCTTAGCTGGAATATTTCACCTTCTGCAGACAGTAAGGTGTTCCATTGGTTTGAATGGTTTAGATCCAGAACAAATGAAGGACAAAGGTTGAAGACCCTCCCTGGATGCCATAGATACTTGGAATGTGATGCTTTGATAGTAACCCTGTGTACTTGCAATCAGATTAAACACACAAACACATCAAAGATTCCAGAATATAATCTACTGATCCATGTTAGTGACTAAGGAATCTAACAACATACATGTGAAATCAAACAACAATAGTAATGTGGGATGGAAATCAGCTTTGCATTAAGATAAAATGGATAAGTTTACAGCCAGTTAAGCCTTAGTGTTGACATGCATCTCCATGAAACCAAGCACTCTCATCCCCATAAGCTTCAACTTTTTCTCTCTATGATCTTCAATGGCTTGGGCCAAGTAATCAATCCAACAACATAACAATACCTTAATAGTTCTCCTCCTCAACCATGGATATGAGCTTGTATTTATAAGGCTCAATGGATAGGGATGGTTGAGAGATTAGTGTATGAGGTGGCCCCTAAGATCCTAGGATGAGGGATCTCGAGCTCAACTAACCCACAATGATAGGGATAAGGGAGGACACGAGGCTCATCATCTAGAAGCCTTGAGAAACTTCTCTTTTTCCCCTTTTACCCAAGGTGCCACATTTCTCCTTCAATGACAGAAACACTTATGGACTAAGGGCCATAAGCGGTGGCACCGCTTCTGGACAACAAGGGATAGGTGGTGCGAGCAAGGTACCGCTCATGGATAAAGGGGAAAGCGCGGTGCTGAGCATTTTTGTGAAAGATTGACAAAATGGTATGAGTTTCCACTCCAAGTGCTGGGATTTAGGGCAAGTAGGTATGTTAAGAGTCTTATCACATGATGGTGATAGGATTTTGGTATAACAGGATGCCCCCCAAAATACGAGTCTTAGAGGGATACGATAAACGAGAGCTTTGAGAGAACAAGTTGTCACTACGAGGTGAAAATGTTGGCTTGATCAGAGCATGTTGTTAAGTTGGCATCTGTAGTACATCAGTATGTTGACTCATAGACACAAGTAACCAGCTCATGGCTGCAGACCAATAAAAGGCAATTCCATGAGAGGAATAAACAAGCATGGCTACTAGAATACAGTGTAGATCCATGTGATAGAGGACTCAAACTTGGACATAGCTACTAGACATACAATGTAGATCTATGTCATACAGACGCAAATTTGAGCATAGCGATGACCATACAAATGTGGATCCATGCTAGATATACAAAACTCCATCACAACCTGGGGAAAGTAATGAATGCTTTAAACAAATACCCAGGGTCTTCATCTCATCTTCCACAAAGTACGATTCTATCCATATGATTACAATGATCTGAAGTTGAACATGGTAGAAACCACTTGATTACCGGCCAATGATGTGAATTGTTAACAAGTGCGAGGGAGATCACCATTGATGTCAATGATTCCCAAGGCACCCTAGTACAATCTACTGAGTGCGAATAGATGTCCTGATGTCAAACACTCAGTCGATTCTATCGATCAAAGGCCAGTGATGTGAACCTATGTCAAGAGTGAGAGAATCTGTCATTAAGGCATACAGATCTCAAGGTACTAAATATTGTTTCTAAGACTATTTCCCAGATGATGAGCTGATGCCGACGGGAATAGTCTCGTTGAAGGAGGGCCATGATGAGTCCCACATCGACGACATGAAACTCAGAACTTAGTTCTGGAATGATGTGAATGTAGCAACCACAAGACTGACTCAAAAATACTGACACAAATACTGTGTGGACTGCAGAGGTAAAACTTCTTCAAATCCCCTTTGAACATCGGGCAGCATGGCAAAAAGACTTGCCAGCATGACTGAACGGGACAAACACACAATGAGACAGTGGATAATACATTCTTCTGAAAGAATCAAAGGAGTAACATGACTCATGAAAGTGGATCGTTGAGGAGATCAACTGAATACCCAATTGGCTGACATGATGTGCAGACAAGTGCCATGTTCAAAGGTAACGACAAAGAACTTCCATTATTTAGAAAATGATTCCCTTCCCATTTCCCCCATCATGGTTATTGAGTGCCTCTTTTCGATTTTATGAGTTCAAAGAGGGTAACAAACACTCAATATAGCTTGTTGGAAGACAAGTCCAGACTCATATATTTTACGAACCTGAGAGAGGAGGGGTTCATTCCCAAAACGGGCCTCTCAATGTTTAATTTAACGAGTCCACTGAAAGAAAACTCGGTATCGTTCATGTTTAGTGAGTCTGAATGATTACAGAAGAAGACTCCAAAGGGGTCCTTTTTCGTATGATTTAGTCCCTAAGGCCCGAAAAAGTATAAAATCATACCTTATGGAACTCTTCCAGTCATGATTGGATAGAGTGTTCCTTTTTCGTAAATAGTCCTATTTGAACCAAAAAAGAGATAACCTACTGTCGGATGGACGACTCTTCAAATGCTTTAACGAGTGTGAAGAAGACAATATCGCTCGACAATATTTTCATATTTAGGGAGCCTAAAAAGAGTTTAAAGAGGACTCCATTAACCTTTTTCATGTTTGAATCTAGAGCACGAAAAAGTAACAAACTAAGCTCAAACCACTTTTGATGTTTTAACCAGAGCACGACAAATGAAAAGTAATCTCAACACCATCTTACTGTTTTTAACGAGCTCGAAGATCAGTTGAAAGAATGCTTAGGGATTGGTTTCATTTTTATGCAAGCTTGAAACCAATGGGTAAACTATGCTTGAAAAATCCCATTAAAATGATATACGGAGGTTGGAATCTTGCCCCCAGCATGATTACTAGCGAAGCCTACCCCTAACATGGTTGCTAGGGGCTCGACATGCCCCCCAAGCTTCGTTTCGTCTGACGATTCTTCTTCCATACCCAACCTAAAAACCTGGTTACTAATGTGAAAATGTTCACCAGCGGGGTAGGAAGAATGAGAATCGGGTAGGTGAAAAGAAGGTTCAATTTCTAACACTAAAGTTAAGACTCGACTCAAGGGAAGGGGATCTGTTTCATTTTTACACAAGCTTGAAACATAAGGTAACTATGCTTGGAACATGGTTTCATTTTTATGCAAGCTTGAAACGAAAAGGTAGGAAACCTACTTAATTTTTTAACGAGCTTGAAATAGAAAATGAACTATGCTCAAGAATGATTTCATTTTTATGGAAGCTTGAAACCAAAAGGTAAACTATGCTCGAGGAGATCCATTTCATTTTTTAACGAGCTTGACATAGAATGGGAACTTTGCTCAAGAATGGTTTCATTTTTTGGCAAGCTTGAAACCAATAGGTAAACTATGCTTGAGGAGTGGTTTTATTTTTTAATGAGCTTGAAACCAAAAGTAAACTATGCTCTAAAACCTGCTCCTACCGAACATGATATCCAGAGGTTGGTAGGTTGCCTCCATTACATAAAAGCTAGCGGCTTAGATCCATTATGATTTCCATATACTAGAGCCGTGCCCCCCATTTTACCTATGATGGGAAAAAGCTAACTAGAAGAGGGGGAAGGAATTACAAGAACATGCGGCACATTTAGGGCAGTCTAATTACTAGGAGTAATGCAATGGTCAGGTGTAACAAAAGAAAGCCGATCAATGGTCACAATATTCCCATGATGGAAAAAATGCATAACTCTAAAGAGTGTGGAAACAACAACCTTCATGGCATAAACATAATCATGTCCAACGAGCAAATTGAAGTCTAAAGGACCTTGGACCACCATAACATTAATGCAGACAGTTTTCCCTCCTAATGTAATATGCAAACAAGGAAGGGTCCCTAAAGGTGAGGTAGGTCTGCGATTAAAATCTAGTATCTGATTGGTGGCTGGCACAAGCTGAGGAGAACCTAAAGCTTTCCAAGCAGTTGAGGATAGAATACTAACATAAGCCCCTTCGTCAACAATAGTACGAAGTATCCACCTAGCAGTAACATTCACAACTATCTGGAAAATGAAGATGAGACTCTGTTAGGTTACTCCAGTCAAAGTAAATAACCTCACTACTCAGAGAGGGTTCTATCAAAACAGACAAAATTTCCTCTTGTTGAGAACAATCAGAACGAAGCATAAAAACTTCGGCAGGTTTCCGTTCATTCTCTACTAAAAGAGAAGAACAAGATGAAGATTTAGTCAAAGCGACTACTTCAGTCTTAACACTCTCTGATGAAAGAGTGGGATTAGGTGGAGATGACATCGACTCGACCACTTTAACTTCACTCTTCGAAGGAAGAGTGGGATCAACTACAAATGAATCTGAATTGATCACTTGGTCAACCAACGAGGAATCGAGGGATAACTTACTATCACTTGTTGGAATCACCTGTTGATGATCAGTAATATTTTCCAACCAATGCGAAGCTTCATCCATGCTTGGATAAAGAAAAGTACGATGCATAGCCTTGCATATCAAACAAGGATACAAGACTTTACCCTTACGACCTTTTACCAATGGGTCACTGGTTGAGGGAGTATCGTTAACATGATGATTAGAGGTTGATGACATAGACGGTTTGGATCTTTTAGACCACTCTTCTTGTACATGGGAGAGACCGGGACACTCCTTAAGAAGGTGGTCCCCCTTGCAAAGATTACAAGGGAACTTGGGTTTTCCGGGCATTCTCTTAGAACAAGCACCATCAAGAGTAGATGGTTGCTGCCTTTTCTCTTTCTCATCCTTCTTCTTTTTACCCTTCCCTTTCTTCTTCTTCTTATCCACATGACTACTAACCATAGAGCTTTGGTCAAGCGAAGAAGAAGAAAGGGATGAAGCAACAACCAATGAAGAAGGAGAGGTATTAGGTTGAGGTCGATCCTCTCCTAAAGGAGAGGTGACATTTGAGACATTAGGTGTAACAGGAATTACCGGATTACAAATCCAGACCTGTAATCCTATAGTTAATCCAGGAATATTTAGAGTGGCAATAAAGGGAGGACCAATACCTTCACTTGGAGGGAATACAAAAGGTACACCTTGGAAAGGGACCTATTGAGTGGTATTCCTAGATGAGGATTCCATCTCTAAACTCTTTAATAACCCCCTAACTACCACGCATAAGAAAGTACTACTCAAACTAAAAGCAGCAAGCAAACATGTGAAAGGAGTGGATAAGAGTTAGGAACCTCATAGGATAGGCCAAAAGGATAACTTAGATGGTTTGAGGATTCGTAAAAGGGTCTCCCAATATACACAAGGTATGTGGGAGCTCGAATCGGTAGTAGTGCTGTCTAATGCATAATCATTCACAAGGGGCCTTCCGATATACAACCGAGTACGTGAAGTACCTTTCTATATACCTCAAGGGTACGTGAAAGGCCGTTCGATATACCGATAGTACGGGGAAGAACCACGCGAGTCCCGGGATGTAATGCGGATGAGTAACGACAGCTCCTATGCTTAAGGACGCCCGAACATGTCTCTAACTTATCACTCAAATTGCTAAAAGTTTTAACCTAGTACTATCGTTAATTTTATCTTGTGTGTTTAGGTGGAACCATGGAGTGAAAACTTGAATTTAAATAAGATGCACACTGATCTATATGATAATGCAAGTTTTCCTCTTCAATGAAATTATACCTAAGAGATGGAGAGAGATTTACTTTTCTTCCCAAAAAATGCACACCCAAATGCAAATGCAATTCTATCTTTTCAAACGAAAAGTGAAATATCAATGCACCCCAAACAATCTTCAAAGCAAATAAGAAAGATATCTAGAGAACATATAACATAAGTCAAAATGTTTCCTATCTTTTCATGCTTGAAAAAGATGCATAAAAAATCAATGGAAAGATGATTTCACTAATGTTTCCAAACAAATCTAACTCTAATGCATGCAAAGCTGAAAACATATATTTCTTCTTGATGAAAGTAAGATCTAGAATTTCAAACAATCATGCACAAAACAAGAAGAAAATTGTTCAAAAATGATTGCGAATAAAGCAAAAGAGAGAGAAAACTAAAACCTCTCTTTGAAACAGATAAGGAAACAAAGAACCAATCTTTCCTACCAAGCACTGAAAAAATCAGCATGCAAAAGGAAACAAGAATCACCCCAAGCAAAGAAATACTCAAAACAACATGGATCACTCACTCATTCCAAGTCCAAAAGAAACCAAAACCTACTCATGAAAATGAAATGGATATTTCATATTCTAATGAATAATATCTATAGAAAAGAGAAAGAGGTTTCAAGCAAAGAAAATAATGCAAAATCCAATGCAAGAAACATAAACTCTCTTTGAATGCAGAAAGAATATAACAATCAAAGCGACTACAGAATATACAATTCATCAAAAAGTAAGCCAAAAACACACAAAAATCAAAATTCAAAGTCTGGAATAGGGCCTACCTAGAACCGTGCAGATGAAGCTACTGACAAGCAGTTTTGAGGCAGAAACACTTATTGCTCACTGGATTCAGGCGGTGGCACCGCTTATGGATAACTTGACTCAGGCGGTGGCACCACTACTTGCTAAAGGCACATGTGCGGTTCCCTGTATAAATCCAAAACACAAGGAGAAAAAAAGATCAAGTTAGAAATTGATTATATCAAGGTAAAAACTGATAGATTGAGAATAAAAAAGAGCATAAAAGGTCAAAATAATTCATATCTAGATAGATATAGAAGTTTCAAACCAAAATCCACTGAGTCAGATAGCATATCTGACTGAAGAGAGTTGTAGAAGGAGACTAGATTTAGACAAGAGTTGAAAGAATGAGGAAGATCATATAAACTGACACATATATTCATTCCCCAGGGGAGTCGCTAGATTCGTTAGTTGGAATATTTCACCTTCTGCGGACAGTAAGGTGTTCCACTGTTGTGAATGGTTCAGATCCAGAACAAATGAAGGACAAAGGTTGAAGACTCTCCCTAGATGCCCTAGATACCTGGAATGTGATGCTTCGATAGTAACCCCGTGTACCTGCAATTAGATTAAACACGCAAACACATCAAAGCTGCCAAAATATAATCTACTAATCCATGTTAGTGACTAAGGAATCTAACAACATACATGTGAAATCAAACAACAACAATAATGTGGGACATAAATCAGCTTTGCATTAAGATAAAACGGAGAAGTTTACAACTAGTTAAGCCTTAGTGTTGACATGCATCTCCATGAAACCAAGCACTCTCATCCCCATAAGCTTCCACTTTTTCTCTCTATGCTCTTCAATGGCTTGGGCCAAGTAATCAATCCAACAGCATAACAATACCTTAAGAGTTCTCCCCCTCAACCATGGATATGAGCTTGTATTTATAAGGCTCAATGGATAGGGATGGTTGAGATATTAGAGGATGAGGTGGCCTCTAAGATCCTAGGATGAGGGATCTCGAGCTCAACTAACCCACAGTGATAGGGATAAGGGAGGACATGAGGCTCATCATCTAGAAGCCTCAAGAAACTTCTCTTTTTCGCTTTTTACCCAGGGTACCGCGTTTCTCCTTCAATGATAGAGCGGTTTTGGTAAGAAACGCTTAGGGACTAAGGGCCATAAGCCGTGGCACCACTTGTGGACAATAAGGGATAGGCAGTGATAGAAAGGTATCGCTCATGGATAAAGGGGAAAGCATGGTGCTAAGAATTTTTGTGAAAGATTGACAAAATGGTATGAGTTTCCACTCCAAGTGTTGGGATTCAGGACAAGTAGGTATGTTAAGAGTCTTATCACATGATGGTGACAAGATTTTGGTATAACACCATCTGGTGTATATTCCACTTCATCATGGAAGCAAGTGCCATCATGTTTCTAATGGAAGTGTACCTTGCTACTGGCACATATGTCTCTTCATAATCAATTCCCTCCTTCCGAGAGAATCCTCTAGCCACAAATATTGCCTTGTATTTTTCAATACTTCCATGAGATACATGTTTTATCTTGTATATCCACTTGAAATATACCACACTCTTTCTTTCTAGTTTGGATACTATATCCCAAAAATCATTCTTGATTATTTATTGGTTTTCTTTCGTCATTGCTTCTACCCATTCTTTCTTCTGTACAACTTCCTCGTAACTGGTAGGTTCTTGATCTACAAGATCACACATCAAAGCTACATAGTTGGAGAATGGTTTTGATCTCTTGCTTGCACTTGTGGAGCCTTCTAGAGCTCCATACCTCTCTGCTTCTTGTATGATTTCTTTTACCCAAGCAGGTTTTCTCTTTCGATATATATCCATAGTAGGGAGTTCTTGAGGTTCTAGCATATCATGATCTTTTGATGCTACTATTTCAGGAGAGAGTTCGACTTATACCTTTTTGGGAGGCACATCCTCTTCATGTACTTCTTCAAGATGACACCTTCTGAATTTCTTAAGAGTTATTTCTTCGTCAAATGTTACATCCCTACTAATATCTATATGATGGAATCCTGAAATGTATATCCCGAAGGCTTTGGATACTTCATAGTATCCAACACATATTCCCTTGTTTCTAGTTCTCTTCTCTTTTGGAAGGTGTACATATACTAGACATCAAAATATCTTGAGATGACTCACTTCAGGTTTCTTTCTTGTATGCATTTCTTCAGGAGTCTTGAATCCAAGGGCACTATGAGATAACTTGTTCTCCACATACACAGCTATTCTTGCTGCTTCAACCCATAGATGCATGGGAACATCTTGATCATGAATCATTGTTTTCATTAATTCCATAATGGTTTTATTATTTCTTTCTGCAACACCATTCTATTGGGGATTGTAGGGAGTGGTTAGTTCCCTCTTGATTCCAACTTATTTGGAGAAGGATTCAAATTATTTTGAAGTTTATTCTCCACCATTATTTGTTCTGAGTGTCTTGATTCCTCTTTTGGAATGGATCTCTATCAAGGGTTTGAATTCCTTGAATTTCACGAACACTTCACTCTTTGTATTCGAGAAGTATATCCATTTATTTCTTGAACAATAATCAATAAACATGACATAATATTCATATCCACTTAAATATGTGTAGGGCATAGGATCACATACATCAGAATGAATTGATTCCAACATACCTTTAGTCTTTGTTTCACTCTTCGGAAATGGATTCTTGATATTCTTTCCTCTTGTACAACCTTTGCAAGTACCTTCATCATCGATCTTCAAATCTGGTAAACATGTTACCACTTTTCTCACATAGGGTAATGCTTTGTAGTTGATGTGAGCACGCCTTCTATGCCATAGTTCACTTGAGCTAGTGGTATCATGGACAAAGGTTGTTTCTGGATATCCCTTGAGTTTGTACAATCCTCCTCCTTCTTCACCAATGACCACAACATCTTCAAGCGTCTTTCCTTTGGTCAACAATAGTACTTTTCCATCTATAAAAGAAACTCTATATCCTTTCTTATATAATGCTAATATGGAAAGTAATTTTTTTTTCAAACCTGGTACATATAGTACTTCTTTCATATTCATGGAGGTTCCAGAGTCAATCTTGTAGATTGATTCACCAATGCCTTTGATGGGATATTGATAGTCATCTCCTAATGATACTTTCTGAGGAGAGTTATTTTCTTCAAGTAATGACAGAGTTTTCTTCTTCCCTATCATGTGCTTTGAAGCACCACTATCAACAAGCCATGTATCTTCTCCAAGTACTATAGACCTAGAGAGTGTAGAGAATAGTACATATTCTTCTACATCTTCTGCTTTTGCTTGTCTCTTTCAAGGTATTTCTTCTTCTTCTTCATCCTCTTATTCAACTAGATGATCATGATGTATTTTGTTGTTGTTCTTCTTCAATGGACACTCTCTGGAAAGGTGTCCTATCTTATGACAGTTATAACATTGATATTTGGTGGAGTATTTCTTCTAACTGTTTTCTATTTTCCTTAGAAAATTCCTTGGAGGTCTTTACCCCTTGTTACTATCCTTCTTGAAGTTTTATTGTCTCCTCCTTCTAGTATGGGCGGCTAGAGCTTGATCATATTCTCTATGTAGAGCTTCTCTCTTACTATACTCTAGCTTCTTCTTGAATTCAATAGTCCCATACAATGCCAAACTTCATACTTTCTTTTCTGTCAAACATAGTCTGTATGAATGAATCCCAAGGTCTAGTGAGACCATTGAGAGTAATCATAACTAGTTCATATTCATCAAGGGAGTCTCCAATGGCACTTAGTTGTTCCTTGAACTAGGAGACCCTTGTTAAGTAATATTGAATGGATTCTCCTTTACTCATCTTGGTACCCTTCAGTTGAGATCTAAAATTCATCTTTCTATTGATGTTATTTCCCTCATACATTTTGGAAAGGGCATAATACATTTTATTTGGTGTCTTTTTAAATGACACTTGAGGGATCATGTGATCTTTGATAGAATCAACAATGATCCTCATTTCCTTGATAAGGTCCTTCTGGTGCTTCTACTTAGCTTCATCTTCTTTCGGTTCTGCAAATTCATCTCTGATGTATTTTTTAAGATCATTATCTATAAGAATTAGAACAACCCTTCCCATTCTAGGAATTTTTCTATGCCTTCCAGCTTGTCCTCAAGGTTAGTGCTTGGGGCCATCTTATCCAGGAGGTCACTAAAAATTGAAATTTCTCAAAATGAAAATATGAACTTACTAAGAGCTGTGATTGACTGAGTCAAGTTGGTTGGTCCACTTGGCTTAGGGAGATTCCAAATATTCACCTTTCAAAACTTGCTTGCGAGATTTCAGTTTCTGTAGATTTTTGGTTTTGGTTTTTTGCAGTTTGCTGGTTTAGGGCTGAACTAGGGTTTGGATTCCTCGGAGATTCACCCACTCAAAAAACTTTGATCTAGGGTTCAATATATGCACTCTAGGTAGGAGAAACTTTCTATGCAAGAAGATCTTCAAAATCCCAAACATTGTAGAAACCCTAATTTCTTGCTGGAGGGAGAGGAGAGAGTTTCACCTTGTGAAAGCTGTTCTATTCAGGATAGCTCTGATACCATGTTAATATCTCATATGATTAGATATATATAATTAGTATTTAATCCAAATTCACAACAGTAGCATATGCATAATCACTGAAATAAACACAATCACAAGATAGACACATATTTATCCCGAGAAACCCTCAAGGGGAAGAAAACCCATCAAAACTTCCTTTATATAGATGTATAAGATAAAACCCAAAAACAAGTGATACTCCTCCTTGCTGGTATGTCTCACTCTCTCTCTTCTATGTGCTATACATAAGTGAGTGTGCATTTTCAAATAAGGAACACAGATCCTCTATTTATACTCTTTCTGTCACTTGACTTTTACCCTAGCAAGTTGGCCCCACTAAACTGACTAGGCTGACTTCACCTAGGAAGGCTCAAAACAATATTATATTATATTCATTGGGGTACTATTGAACTAACTTACAATGGAGGTTATACCTCATGAATTTATGATGACCAAATACAATAGTAACATTCTGATTGAGGAATACAACATCTCCCTTGGGGTACATCAATAAAATACATTTAGAATATTCTTCGAAGTTGCAATATTTCAACAACCATTTTTTAGTTTAGGGAAAAAATAACTTGTGTTATTTTTTAATTTTGATTTCTGACATTACCCTGCACTTAAGGTTATGTCACACTGGTGCATATAAGACATAATCACAACGGTGTGTTTAAGGTTTAATGTGGCACCGTATAACCATATAATATATAAAAAATTAACATATATCATGCTTTAGTGCATATATAAAATAAAACTTGCTGGTGTGTGTATTTATTCTAAACACACTAGTAAGAATATTTTTTGTGAAATGCATCGATAAATACCCGATGTCAAATATTGCGAACATTTTCTGTTGTAGATGTTTTTGCAGATGTTTACATACCGTGTGTTCTTTGTGATGTTTCTTGGTGCGTCTGTATGTTAAATTCACACCAATGTAGTTTTTGTATATTTGGTGCACTAGTTGAATATGAATGTCCTATGATTTGATATTCCAACTTAAATTTTTATATTTATCTCAAATATTCTTTTAGGATTCAACCACACTAATTACAATATTTCATACTATATAAGTGTTTCTTAAACTCACCTTATTCTTACAAAACAGTTTAGAGGCTATATTGGAAGTTAGATTGTAATATGGTTCTCAAATATAGGGAGAAAAATTTATAATATCAAATGGCCAATTCTTCATATTCTAGCTCATTCCATCTTGTCCAAAGTTCAACGAGTTCTCCCTTTCCAACTCTAGTAAGTTCATGTTTTATTTATATTTTGACTATCTATTGGCATTTATGTTACTGATCCATGTGAATCTGAATATCAATGTATTATATATTGTGGGATTTCGATTCAAGATTGAATTCAGATGCACAAGATATTCCACCAGTTTCAAAACATCGTAAGCTATTATCACGATCAAGATATCTCAAGCAGTTCATAGATGAAAATGGGCATACACTTTACCCCTCTAATTGTAACATGCCATCTTTAAGCCGTAATGATGGGTCATCGACGATAATTCATCGTGATTTGTATCTCTTTTATGACACCCCATTAGTACGTGGTTGTTAAAAAAGTCGAGGTTTGAAGGAGAACCCTCGACGTGTCACACCCACCCATTATACCAATGATCGATAACCCAATGTTGATGGTCTAATATCCCCTACTACAGTAAAAAATCCAATAGGTGATATAGAAAATATGTGTACGGACACTTCCCTATTCTCATTGTTGGAAAATTTGGAATCCAAAACAAGTATGTCTCATCATAAATTGATGAACCCCTCTTCTTTTGTTCAATTAACTAAAATCTCTAGTGATCCAAAGTATGATATGAATGCCACCCAACACATATCTACTAGAAGATCCAAAAATTTACATGAGTTGATAACAAAACTATCCAATTACACACCATTTTCCATTTAGTTGTTGGAGGGTAGTAATGATTTCTTTGTTTCTGTGAATTTGCAAAGTAAATATCAAACTTCTTAAAACCACTCTTTGTATGGTGCTTGATTGTCTTCTCTACCTGTGCCTAGTGTTGGAACCGAATTATCCTTTTGTGGTAATCATTTTATGATTTCCAAATCTAATATATATGCTAGAAATATTGGGTTGTTTATCCTTTCACATGTACTCATTCCTCCCAAACAACCAGTAACGCTTATGCCATTTATTGGTCCTATCTATTGTCAGTTGGATTACTCGAATATTTTTAAATACAAGCATATCATTTCCATGTATAGTATGTGCATAAATATTTATGTTTCTAGAAAATTTAATAGGAAGAACTTGTTATATATAGATGGTCATCCACACACTCATGGGAACATTGTAGGGTTCATAAATAGTTCTAGGTGCTCTTTATTTTCTACAAATTGTTTATTTGAGGAACACTTCAATGACTAGGAGTTCTTTATCAAAAGGAAAGTGTCCATATGTGTTGTTGTGCATGCAATACGTAGTTTGTCTCCTAATGACGAGTTGTTAATAAACTATAAATTTTGTAGACCACCAACTTCTTGTCAAAGATTCCTTGTATTGAGATTACCCTTAGATGTCCCCTTGGGGATTAAGACAAAAAATTGATTAATTGTATTTGTTAATGTTCAACAGGATTCATGTTAATGTATTGCTCAATTTGAAATTTTGTTTTATAAATTGTTTGTTTTATGGCCAAAATAGGGAGCTTTCCCTAAAATCCTAATGTGAGTCATCATACACCCAAGGATGTTTGATCATACCATTATCATATACGTAATTTTCACACATAAATGTCACACACATACTCATGAATTGCACTACATATGCTGCTATCGTTGGATACAACGCTCTTCTTCAATTAATTGTATTTGTTAATTTTCAATGGGATTCATGTTAATTTATTACTCATTTTGAAATTATGTTTTATGGATAAAGTAGGGGACTACTAGAAATGATTCTCGTGCTTCTATAAAATAATTCTATTGGAAATTATTCTCATGATTTTGTAATAATTATTTTGTATAATGTTGGATCAAACCAATTTCATTGTGCTTACTAACATCATCGATGTAATGTTCAATATTTTGAAATCATGATTCTGATAATGAATGACCTCTGTACCATCTTCTATTACACCCCAGTACAATGTCAAATCGAGAGAAGGCTTAAAATTACACCTTGGAGAGGTATCATACAAAGAATGGTCTAATCAACCGTCTATTCAATTTCCAATGTATCCAGACTCACCAATTAGGAATGCATATAGTAATAATATTTGTTCACATGTTGGCAATGGAGACAATTAAGTAAGGTCGTGTTGTTGGCAACAACAGATCCCATTTTAAGTTGTTAAAATGGGAGCCCTAATCATCCTTTCAATTGACTTTGAGGCCATAATCTTGTTATGGGAGTTTTTCAATTGTAAGTACTGTTTTTTGGCCTTAACAAAATTTCCTTAGAAACCTTGTTTTTTGGCTTTGCATATTGCAGAAGTGCCCTTTCCTTTGACATATCTTTTGCGTTTCCACAATTAGAATGCGGATTGTAGAAATCCTTTTTTTGGAGGTTTTTGGAAATCAATTTCTCGCATTCCGCAACTCGCAAATGCAAATTGCAGAAGTTAGAATTTTCTGTTCAATAAAAGCTTGTATTTTTGCCACCTACCACCCGCAATGTGGATTGCAGATTCAGAGATATTTTTCAAAATAAAACCTTATCTTTCCACAATGCAGATTGCGGAAAGTAGAAAAAATCATTTTCGCATATTTTTATCTTTTTCGGTTCCGCAACCTGCAACTTGCAATGCGAATTGCGAAAAACGAAAACTCAATAAAATGTAGTTTGCAACATTGCTTACCCGCAACCTGAAAATATTTTTCGGATTGCAGATTACAGAACTTTAACAATTTTTCTTGGTCAATAATCTCGTCCTGCATCTCGCAACTTGCATAGTGGATTATGGATTGTGGAAATCACAAGATCCAAAATTTTGGTTGATTTCACTTCCACATTTTGATTTCCCGCCCTAATCTCAGTCGTCCATTTCTACGAGATCTACAACTCATATCTATTCTGTCATTGAGTCTTGGATTATTTAATTCGTTTGAATTTATGAATTATTTACCATTTCATTTGCATTTTTACTGTGCTTAAGGGTTTTTACTGGGGATTTTTCTCGTTGAAGCTCACCAATCCTTGGCATTCAATTTGTCCACGGGTAAGTTTTTCACTTCCAGAGTTTGACTTTTCTGGTTTTTACTGTGGGTAAAATCTAATCATGGTGGCTATGTTTGGATCTGAATTTACTTCCAATTCAATCCATGTGACGAGGAACACCAAGTCTAAGACTGATGCAAGAGCATAAGAGCAAGGACTCGAACGATGGTATATTTACTGATACCAGTGGGAGTGTTTCTGAAACCCTCCACTTGGACTGGTCAAGAATTTATTGCATCTTCGATAATGACAACTTTTCTACTATTACCCATGACCATCTCAACTATGCCAACATTAGGAATTCCCAGCTCCATGCCATTGCAGCTCAACCTTTTTTCATGTCTTATACTGACCCAGTTAGGTGGGAATTAGACCATGCAAACCCTAAGGAGTGATCCTTTGATGACCACACCCATACCCAAGTGGCATCTTTTCATCCAGAAATTTTTTCCAAATCTTATGCTCTCAAACCTCCCCAATAACTCTTGACCGCCAAATTCCTTGATGCAACCATGTCCCTATTTGATTTTGAACAGGTAATAAAATATTGGATGGAAAACCCCACTGAATACGTCCCAAGGAAGACAATTCTCACCTTGTTTCATGGTTTAGGGAAAATATTTCCTTGCTAGTGACCATGTTTTGCCAGCTATATGGATTACCTAATTGCTCGATGTTCAAATCCGAGTGGGATCCTATAGTCCAATCTCTTGATTACATGTGAGCCATTTAACCGGGAATAGATTCTATCAGTGAACATGAAGGATGAGATTGAGAAGTACCAGAATACATCAACTTCTAGGAAGCCATTTTTCTTCCTTTCAGCGTATGTGATGGATGTTTTCTGCACTACATCATTTTCGGCTATGGAATGGGATTGGACTAAGATGTCGCCTCCAATCCATACATGTTGTTCAGACTCATGGGAGTATAATTATGTTCCCCGGATTTATGAAATTTGTAATCTTTTCCTCGGGTCAATGTACTAGAAAATATTCAAAGCATATGCTCTGGATTTTTTAGAAAGGGCCAGAGCTTTGATTACGGTAAATGGTGATTGGTATG
Organism: Pseudotsuga menziesii; assembly: GCA_001517045.1. Taxonomy (NCBI): domain Eukaryota; kingdom Viridiplantae; phylum Streptophyta; class Pinopsida; order Pinales; family Pinaceae; genus Pseudotsuga; species Pseudotsuga menziesii. The sequence continues at coordinate 208,480 of LPNX010863958.1, read as the reverse complement.
TAGGAGAATATCTCTCTTACATTCGAATTGAGGGTAGCAATGTAGTCCACCTACTTCCAAGAATAGTCCCAATTAGATGGTTTTGTAGGAAATAACATATCAGACTGTTTTCGATGGGGTTTTTCCAAAGCTTGCATCATCCAAAAGAAAGTCTTGGCCCAATTTTCCATTGAATTTGGGATTTCTCATTCTACAGAATTCCACTCACGCTGTTATCTTGGGAAAAACAATAGTTGAGATGAACCTGGGGGAAGCACCAAAGAGGATGCATGACCCCAAGTCATACCTGGCAAGTCATTTTGTTTAGGAGAATGCTAAGATGACCTATGTTCATCAAAATAATTCTGATGATTCCATTTATAGAGGAGCCATCGACTTCCAGGAGGTACTGAGCATAATTTCTGATCCCACCTTGAAGGCTCTTATTTTTCAATATAAAAAAGAGCTAAAGACTACCGTGTTGCACTTCATACAGGTCAAATTGGAAGTGGAAGAGAATATTCAGAAGCAAAATCTAGAAAGGAAAGCCAAAGAACAATCAACTAGCTCTTCTTCTTCACTTGCCAATAAATCAAAGGACAAGGTAAAGGCAGTTCTTGAAATTCCTACAAGAATGCAGCCTTCCATGACGATTGAAACCTTAAAAAAATTGGCATAGTTCAAGAAAAATATAGATAATATTAGCTCACAAATACAGGAACAAACAGAAGTGGCTCAAGACTCAGTGTAAAAAGCAGAAAATTCAAGTGATCCCTCAACAGGTACAGGTACAAGAAGCACCTGTTTTTTATCCACAACCTATGCCTCAAGAAGTGCAAAGAGTAGAACAACCAGTTCCACCATCACAGCTTGCTCGACATGAACAATTACTTATGTAGGTGCCCCCAATTCAACAGATTCATCCCTTGCCTCAAGCAACCACTAAGATACATGAAATTGAGAGTGACCTCGATGAGGAGACCTCTCCTTTTACATTCACTTGCCCTATCACTGTACCTACAAATTATCATTAGTTGATACCACCACTCTTCCAGAGAACGGCCTTTCTCAAGATAACTTTCCCAAACATTCTTTCTCTGAGATCAATTTGTTTCACATTATTTATGCCACCAATGCCACTCCTTCGAAATCATAAGACATACCTATTAGCATTCCTCCTTATACTTCACCTATTCCTCTGATATCATTGGAACCCCAAACTGCTCTTATATCTTCACATTCTTTAATCCCACAACCTGCTACTTCTTCTATTCCTATTTTGGGCCTTGAAACCCTTGCACCAAACCCTCTTCCTATCTCTTCATCTCTAGCACCTAATATTCCTATGCCTCGCACCACCCTTCCACCTCTTACTATGAATATTTGAACTCCTGAAACCCCTCAGCCAACACCATTGGTTACCATCCATGAAGGAACCATATCAACAATTGATGAGATGGCTGATTTTGGAGAGGATGCAGTTGTCTCTTTGGGACAATAGTTATGGAGTAGGAAAGAAAGGGCAGCGATTAAGAAAGGAACTAAGAGATCAAGGGAAGAAACCACCAAGCAGGGGTTGGCCTTAGATCAGATCATCTAGAAAAGGGACTCCTCTGATATCAGACAGGGAGCCTTGGACACAACAACCTCTATGGGAAAATTTTGCTGAAGCCAATTTTGACCTTGTCTCTCAATTGAAAAGAGAGGTAGAAGAGAAAGAACAAGAATTGCAGAGGTCAAAAAATGATCTAGCGCAGGAGGAAGCACATCACAAGAAAGAAATACAAGATCTAAGAGAGAAACATGAGGAAGAGTTGAGGCAACTTCAAGGGAAAAAATATTACCTCAAGCAACAACTTGAGAAATCAGATGATTTGAATTACTAACAAGCAAACAAGATTGTTTCCCTTGAGTAACAACTCAAGGACCTCCAACTAGTATCAACTGCCTCTTCTTTCTCCAAATTTATAGGATATGAATTCAAGAAACTAGCTAGTTTGTTCAAAGGTTTTAATGAGATGTAGGACCTGTACAATACATTTGAGCACCACTCCGATGTTCTCCATGACCACAACATGCGGAGAAGGGAAGCAACTAGGGACTATGACAACATAGTGGAATGTCGGAAGCATATCAAGGAAATACCAGATGACATGCCAGTCTTGGACAATCTTAAACTCAAGAAGACCAAGGTGACAATTTAAGTTTGGGAGAATAACTGTGATGCGGTAGAATCCATTATTAAGGATGGACAAGTGGCATGCAAACGTAGATGGTTTTCTTCTGTGACTTTGCTTGCTTTTCTGGATCTTCCATCAGGCTGCTCCCCAAGCTAAAATTGGAAGAAATTGAAAGGGATTTCACTGCAGTCAAGGAGAAAATCTAGGGGATGACTTAGCGTACCTTGCATGAAATCACGAAGTGGATCATGACACCTGTCACTTTGATGATGTGGATCGATTTGTTCCTCCGAGAGTGGGTCAAGATCAAGAAGAGAGAGATTGCATCTTTGATATGTAAATCAAAGCTATAGTTAGAGCACACCCAATATCAAGATAATGAGGATTTGATGAATGTACATGACAAGTGGAAGTCAGCCCTTGACAAATATTAAAACTAAATATTTTGTAATCCCACATCTTGGGATCTTTCTTTCTTTGTAAAGTTTGTAATATTATTTAAAGGGAAGGGTATTTCCTAAGAGGGGAACCAACGAGATTAAGCCTAGGTGAACTAGATGAGAGGAGACTACCAAGCACATATTGGGAAAGATTTGTAATTTTTTTGAATGTTGTAATGTTTTGAAAGTTTAATAAAATTACACTGTTATTAATGCTATGTTCTGTGGTTATTCATTAAATGTTTTTCGTGAATTCTAGTCTTTCTTCTATATTTCTGGCATGCTAATTATTGGTTGTTCATCTACCAACTGTGTTGATTTATGTATTGATGTCTCATTACAAATTTGACATATTTAATGTGCATTGAATGAATGTATTTATTTAATTCATATGATCTGTTATGCAACTGATAACTAGTTATTAATCCCTGATGCTAATTTTTCAATTGGTACTACCTGATAGGACATGTTGTACATCTATAATACTTTGGATAAGGAATTGCGATTTTCATTGTCTGGTTTTATTTGGAGTTGGTTAAGGAAAGTGAAATTTGATTTGTATTTCTATACATTGAGTACTTATTTTCTTGTTATCTATTATATATTACAACTGCCTTGCCTAAATCCTGTTACAATCATTTTTTAAGTTTTCTTGGATAGTTAGTCTAGAATCCAGTTACTTCAAAACTTCTCATATATTCCTTGAGGGAAGAGAAAACATATTAGATATAAAAACCTTTGTTCCAGTGGAGGCCTCGTATCCACATGATCTAGTCATCCCAAACAACTTAGGGATAGAATAATCTTTGTGTGGGATCAACTTGGTGCCTTTCTTGTTGGACTATTTCCTTGTGCTGTCTGCCTTGTAGTTTTTTTAGCAACCTACAAGCTTGAGACGTCAACATGTCAGTATGGACGAGTTATCATGACAAATGAGTGCCATGGATGCATTGTTGTTACATACATTACATGACAATGATCTAGGGGATGATGTTCATATCAGTGAAACCTTCTCCGAAATCCTTAAACCGGCTTCCACCCCCCTCTATTTTGAATTGTATATTCAAAGTATATATAGTTTCATATAACAATGTTACTATACAACTTGAATAAAATGTATGGCATGTCAAATGTGCGTTTCTCAACACTTTTGAGGTAACTGACCATCAACTACCTTATAATTTGAGGAATACTGTCGCACAATCAACATTGAAAATGGTCGATTTTATGAACATTAAACGACATTGTACATTTATATTTCCGACTAACTACAAGTTATTCAAGGATAAGGTACTTCCAAGTTATAATTTTTTTGTTGACAACTGTGAAGAGGAAAAGAAAATGTTGAAAATGTTGGGTGTTGAGTACATATCATATCATGTGTCCTAATGATTGTATTATACATAGGGGAAAATATGCAGACAAAGATATATGTCCAAAATGTGGGCATGACAGGTACCGATAATAAAAAAACAAGGCTAAAGCACATGGTCCTCGTCATAAATATTTGGGCACATGCCTATAATCCCAAGGATTCAAAGGCTCTTTCATTGCAAAAAATTATCTATGCTGCAGGGATGGAATTCCTCACATCAAAGTGAGGAAGGAGTTATGTGAATCCAAACATATTCAATAGCCATGCAACATATAGAGGATACATGTCCTGATAAATTAAAGGGTGAATTATGGAGCCTTCAATTGAATATAGCCATGGATGGCATCAACCCATTTTCCCTACCAAACAATAGCTATACTATTTATCATATATTAGTGACGAATAATAATATTCCCCCATGGTTTTTTGTGAAGAATGAACAACATATGTTGGATATTATAGTCCCTAGTAGAAGACATGTGAAGAATATGGATGTTTACCTACAACCATTAATCGATGAATTGAATGAATTATGGGAAGGGATATAGGTATATTATGTATTGAAACCCATATCATCAGAGAGGAGTTTTACATTGTATGGAATATGTGCGTAAACCACACATTATTATCCAATTTTAGGAGTTTTCTCTAGTAATATGTTGTTTGATCTGTTTATATTCAAAGCAATATTTCTTGGCATATTTAATTCTATGTGACTATCTTAATCTTCAATGCAAATGTGCTCTATATACCATAACATCACAATTCTTGTAACAAAAGGTTATGATGGATGTAAATGTTGTGGACCTTCTATGAATGTTAGGTGATTTAGAGATCTAAGAAATCCAGTGTATTACTTTTCTAGGGTATTCCTCCGAAAACAACACCCTTATAGAAGAGCAACATATACTTTCAATGGTAAACCAGAGAGAACCCAAAGATTTAAACTAATGACATTGGCTGACTGGATTAGGGAATATGTTAGAGAGAAGGATAAGGAAATTGTAGATATGTTTGATTCAAATGGGGAACCTAGGTTTGATGATACTTAATTCTTCAACACCTATGTTGAGAAAATTCCCAAAGGGATGAAAAGGAAATTGATATTTTATGAGCTCCCATATTGGGAGCATCTTAAGATTGTACACTTACAAGATCCCATGCATATATTTAAAAATGTTTCATATTCTTTGTGGTGGCACATATCATCGAAAAAAATGACAATTTGGCAATTAGGATAGATCTTATTTCTTCAAATATTAAAAAGAAGCGTTGGCCAAGACAACAAAATAGAGAGTTTGGCCCCTCTTTGTCATTTAAAAAATGTCTTGTCCCGTGGATTTTGAAGAAATATGATATTTATTTGGAAAAGGAAGTTATATTAGGTGTGAATGAGCCTTCTTTATATGGGTATTCTCTATGGCGCTACTTCACTGTAGACAAACAATTGTCAGGTTTGAAATCACATGACCATATCAACCTTCTAAGGGAACATATAATGTAAAAAATGTTTTTTATTTTTTATTTATATATGTTACCACACAAGTTAAAATGCAATTAAATTTGTGTGCTTACTTTGTAGTGTCATTATCCATTGTTAAATTATAGGTGTGTGAACCGGGAATTTCTCGGTGACTTGTGGGATGCCATATCTAAACTATCTACATTTGTACGGTGGATCACATCAAAGGATATTTACATCGCTAGCATTCCATGGTGGCATCAAGAGATATCTAAGATTGTTTGTATGTTTGAGATGGAACTTCTGACAAGTTTCATGGATTCAACTTTTAATTCTCTTATTCGATGAGGTTGAATTAGTCAGGGTGTTCTCCTATAGTTGGATGTCCTTCTTGGAGAAGTACATGAAAAAATTGAAGGGATTTGTTCGACAAAGGGAAAAAACCGAGGGGTTTTAGGAAGAGGGGTACATAATATATGAGTCGTTCTATTATGTAAGTGAGTACTTCAAGCAAATCGACCACACACCAGGTGTAGTGATTTTGGATGATGAACGTGATGAGGACAAAAGGGAAGGGTAGTTTTACGAAGAACAGTTCCTATGGCTTGGGGTGGACCAAAACAAACAGGATGACACCAGAAATAAACCCATTTCAAAGCATGCTAAATATATAAAAGAAAATAACACTAAGGGAAATGAAGCGTACCTTATTCTGAACGGTTGAAGTAGATCCCCATTGATATTTCAATCAAACTTGTACCTACACATTGTCCTCAACAACAACAAGATATACAATCATGATATATGTAAAGCGTTAGAGTCTAATCTAGCATGCTAAATTCCAATACATAAACAAAGTAATTACATCCATGCATAATAATATTCATAATTACACATGTAATGGACAAGAAATGGATATTTCTATTAATATGAACAAATATAAAAATGACAACATTTATCGGCACCTCGTCGAAATCACTGGAAATTGAGTCCCTCCATTTGGGTCTCCACCACTTCAATCCTCCATACAAAGGCAAGCTCACAAAGACAAAGGAAAGCTTGGAAAATAACACTAATGGTTGCTTCAAGGACAAAGGGATGCAAACTCAAGTATATAATATGGGGCACAATTCCACTATAATAACTTTGATCTCCAAAATTATCCTATAATGCTTCATAATAGCTCAATATATAGCTTCTTAATAGGAAGTGAAGTGTCAAAACTAAGCGTTTCCCGACATATGGAAGGTCAAAGATCAAGTCATTCATTACTTGATAGGGAAAAATAAAAATATATTTTTTATTTTTTGAGCGTAATTCCCGATGTACATGGGTGACAGTGGCTTAGGCTGCGTATACGTGGGTTTTATACTTGTGACCTGCGTATATATACAAAAATGTCATTTTAAGGGTTCCATTGGAGCATCATGTTAGTGTTGCTGCTGCAACTGGTTCACCAATTTTTTTTTACATTTTAGGGTTTTTTTACATTTTAGGGCCCCTCCTTCCATTTTTTGTTTTAAAAATCATGCCTACTCTTGTTGCCCAACTTAGTTAAGTCCTCCCTACATACTTAGTCTTTCCTCGAAGCTCAAGAAGAAAGTTTTTTCCCCAAGCCTAAAGTGTGATTCTGGTAAAAAATACACAAGCGCAACTAGGAAACAATACTTACAAGAAAATACGCTCTGATTTAAGATCAATGGCTGAGAATTGCTCCGATCAAGATCCAATGACCAAGAAATGGTGGGAGAGGAAGTGCGGAGTCAGAGAGTTAAACTTTGAACTTCGTAAAAATTGGATGATCCAGCTTTCAATTTCTTCTTTCTGCAAAAAGTGGAAGCGGAAGGGTGGAGGCAGAAACGCGGAAGCGAAAGATGCAAGTTTCACTTATGAAAAGATTACAAAGACGATTTTAGACTTTCGCATAGGTCCAACGGTCTAGAAGGGTTCCACGCAAATCAACAGCTCGAAAAGGTGGAAAAGAAAAGAGCGGAAGAAGAATATGTAGGTTTTGGTCAAGTAAAGGCTGGAATCCCGATTTCTGATTTCCACATAGATCGACGGTTTAGAAAGCTTCCAAAATGATCAACGGCTCAGAAAGAATTAGAAATGCAGAAGAAGAAATATGGAAGTAGAAGGGTTGAAGTTTAAACTTCAAACACATTCGAAAGCCCTCTTTCTGATTTCTGCTTTCTGATTTCCGCTTTGCAGAATGGCGAGAGCGAAAGTGCTGAGTTGAAAAGTTAAAGTTTGAACTTCGAAGAAATTGGACAATCCGACTTCCGATTCCTGCATTCCAGAAGTCCAGAAGCGGAAAGGCGGTGGCAGAAGTTTAAAGTTTAAAATTCAAAGAAATTGGACAATCTGGTTTCCATTTTCTGCTTTACAGAAGGGCAGAAGCGGAAAGATGGAGGTAGAAAATTAGATTTCTAACTTGATAAAATTGACGAACCCGTTTTTCATTTTTCGGAAGGGTGGAAGTGGAAAGTAGCTGTCAAGGATGCATGATATGACGGTTCAAATCAGAGCCAATCCATCTTTGATTTAATCTGATCCATTCAGTTTTTGTTTGGTTTTTTACTGTGAACCATTGGGGAAACTAAGAAATCTTTCTCCCGAAGCTTAAAATAAATATTTTCTTGCTTAACAGGGAACTAATCATCATGTTTTTGTTCTGTTTAGATAAACAAAATAGATCATTAAACTTACAATTGTAAATATGGTGATTAGTTACAGTCTCCATTGACAAAATATTGTTGTTTCAAGAACAAATGTATCTCTCATGATGTTCTTTTTATGTATTGCAGGTACTATGGTTAACCAAGCTAGAATGGATGATTGCGAAATCGACTAAAGGTTACATCAGTGGACAGTTCATGCGAAGATATAGTCTTGATCGACAACTGTAAGGGATTTCGCTGTATGAATATGCAAAGATGAAGAAAGCCATTGAGACTGACTGGAGAGGTTCTAACTGTCATTTTTAGCAAGCGAGCCTGAGTCCTTGTTGTTTAATTTCCCAAACTGATCCACCATGCGCGTTCTAGCATGTTTTCCTGATTTGTTTTTTGTGATCATGGAGAATATGCCAGATCAGATTTTGTTAGGATTTCTGTAATTGAATTTGGCTTTGTTTCGAGGTCAGTCTCAGGAGCCCATAACACTATAAATAAGAGGTGTAGAGCACCGAGAAGGGACTTTTTCCTGGTGAAAGAATTCTAAACTATTGTTGTAAAAGAGATACCTCTTTGCTAATAAGAAGGATCATTTTTCTTGAACAAAGGGCCTGTGCAGATATTTAATCAGAATGTGTGGAATGCATACTATAGAACTGTTTCTTCTTGCTTATGTACATCATACAGTGAGATTGTTCTAACCTCCTGGAACTATTTCCTTGGTCATGAATGCCTGTTGTTTGTATAAATGTCTTTGTTGGAAGGGTAATAAATGGTTTAATTATATTAGAGATACCTCTGGTATTCTTTCTTTTGTGAATGTGATTATTGTGTTGGTACGACTATCTATTATACCTTTATGAGAGTTTACAGTATATTATTCTAAGCTCTAAATTTTCTCCCTGGCTGAGGATAGAATAGTTTAGTTTTAGATCTATATTAGACCTTCATTTAGCTTAGGCACATGCATATCATTCTTTAAAAAAAAATATTATAAATGATGGACTGGGTTGTAACCAGTAAAAGATTAAAGAACTTAATCTACGGTAGCTGGAACCATGAACTGGACAGATTCCCCCACACCAAACGATGTCTGATCTAATTGGGATCGTTCACCAGGGAGAATCCCTACTACTTGGTACCTGGTATTTTTCTAGGCATCAACAAAATTGGCACTAGAAGGAGGGCACTAGCCAGTGCATGGCTGGTAGTGGAAATCCATTTTTTAGAGAAGATTACATTGTAACAACATCAAAAGATATTTTCCCTAGATATCTTTTTCCTGAATTACAAGAACATACAGGTTATGGGGAAGAAGAATCATAACATTTGTATGCTATCCCATTTGAAGAAGTAGACCTATTTAGGAGAAATACAAGATCATACATCAAGAAACTTGGGGGGTTAAAAGTTATTCCTGCACTCCCTAGAAGGAAAAATTCCAAGAAAGTAGCCTCTTACACTAAGGATTCAATTATTGTTGAAAATTTTGAAGAACTGGTAGATCTATCCATCCAAGAAATTGTTAAGCCTATGGATCAATTAGATCCAGAATCCCCTGCAGTTTCAGTATTCAGTTAGTCTCCACCACAATCTCCACCTTGAATCATGGTTGTAGTTAATCAACCTACGTGGAGAGTAAGAACACCAATCAACTTGGCTTCTCCATTGCATGACTTACCCAAACACCCAGAAAAGGTATTACCAAAATTTGATCTTGGAAAGGGTGTTTCTGCTAAAGGTCACTTACATAATTTTTATCTGGATTTGAATCTCTTAAATGTTGACCATGAAGATGTTGTTTTCATACTTTTTCAATATAATTTTGAACCTAAAGCATCTCAATGGTACTTTAGTCTGCAAGCTAATTCAATAGTAAATTGGGATGGTTTTGAAAAGGAATTCTTAGGGAAATTTGACAACCAGAAAACTGTAGCCACTCTCATGAAATAATTACTGTCTATGAGAATGGAAAAGAAAGAAAAGGCTGAATACTTTAATCAGAGATTCACCACTTTACTGAATAACTTTAGTGCTACAACAAAACCTACTGAAGAGTCTCTAATAGAATATTATACTACAACACTTGATCCACCAATATCAATGTTTGTGAAACGGTCTGGTAAAGTTACATTGATAGAAAACTATGAAGAGGCCAAGAAAGTAGAGGAATACTTGGATAGTATATTAAATCATACTCTAGAACCTGAATTGAAACATACAACAAGTAAACGGCCTTTGCTGTTGACTAATCCCAGATAAGAACATTGTAATGAGCTAGAGAATGTGGTGAAAATGGTGCAGAAGTTGTCAAACGAAATAGTAGACATGGAAAAGGATAAGGGAACTAGTTATTATAGAAAGCCATTCAACACTTATTACAAAAAAAGGAAGAGAGTGGAAAACTCCAACCACCTGTGCATAACTCTACTATTTTAAATTTTAACAAGGAAGGCATGGATCATTTCTCTTCCTTTCACCAAGAACCTCATTATGAAAAAAGCTATCCGCAATGGATTAATTCAATGAATCTCGTTATGAATAAATTGTTAGATACCCAGCTAGCAGTTCCCGAAGAAGAGCAAGCCCAAAATAATGAGCCAGGACAAACAAACGAGGAAACCATGATGGTATTATGGGATTGGGAACCTACTTTGGGGTTTATTGAGGATGAACCTACTAACGAAAGTCAAGTGTTATCAGTTAATGTCACGACGAGAAGTAATGGACCATTAGTGGATGAAATTCTGTTACTACCTAAAATAAAGAAGTTTAAAGAAAATATGAATAAAATTCTTGATACTACTCAAGAAACACCTAATACTAATCCACAAATGTAAAATAGACAATCCCAGTAGGTAACAAGTTAATGAAGACAACCATTAATAAACCTGTGGATACTTTGGAAAATAAAATAGAGACTACTAAAGAATAGGGCATGGGGTATGATATCATAGAAGACATTAAGAAAACAAAGGAAAATATCTCTTTATTTGAACTATGTAATTTTCCTCTGCAAAGGAAGAAAATTCTAGAAGATTTTAATCCACAGCCTAGCAGTATCCCAGAATCCATAGAATCTGATGATGAAGTAAATGAAGCAAGCATTGGGGGAAAGTCTAAATCTCATACTTTACCTTTTCTGTTATCATTTGATATTTTTAATCATAATGTACATAACTGTTTGGTAGATTATGGGGCTTCATCAAATGTCATGCCACTTTCAGTATGTAAAAGGATTAATGTCCAACCCATACCATCCCCATCTCGGACAATTCAACTAAATAGATCTGTTGTTAAAGTCATAGGGGAAATGACAGATGTTTTGTTTCATTTGTCTGCAGATCCTAGAGTTTGTCAGTTTATAGATATTATGGTAGTGGATATACCAGAAGCATATGGATTAATTTTGAGTAGGGACTAGTCAATGAAACTAAATGGTTACTTTGCAACTGACTGGTCTCACATGTGGCTAACATTCAACAATGTTCAAAACCAAATTAAAGTACTGAGAGAACCACACATGAAGTATAATGTAACTCAATTAGAAGGAAAAAATGAACCTGTGAACTTCTCGTCTTCAGTATTGGGGAATTACTATTTGGAACTCGAACCAGGGAACTACTAGGGTGAAGAAGCCAGTTGTGAATCAGACACAAAATCCAATCTCCTTCAATTCTCACGGGTTGATAATATTGATTGTAATATAGTAAACTTAGTGACTAACATAGGAGATGATACTAACCAGTTAGAGTTAAATGATAGATATTGGTTTCTGTATTTTGATGGGTCTAAAACCCAAGAGGGATCAGGGGCAGGTTGCATCCTGATTGATCCAGATAAGAATAAACACTTTCTCTCTTGTATACTAGAGTTTGAATGCACAAATAACACTGCTGAATATGAGGCTCTAGTCTTGGGCATGAGGAAAGCTATTGAACTTAAGGTTAGAAATTTAATTTTTTTGGGGGATTTCGAGATATTAGTCAGACAAGTAAGAAACACCTTTCATTGTTTATCTCCACATCTTAACGGATACCAGTTGGAGATATGGAATTTGATTATGCACTTCAATGCTTTCAATATAAATGCAGTACCTAGATTGCAGAACATTGCTGCTGATTTATTAGCTACTTATGCGTCTAGATTAGTGCCAACTAATAACAAGTGTTCTATTGAATTTATTTTCAGGCCATCAGTACCTGACAATGTTACAAAGCTGAGGGTGTTCGATGACGATGAACAAATCATTGATTTTTTGACAAAGGAAGAATCTCTTAAAGAATCCATAATAGATGAAGAAGAACATTTGTCAGGTTTACAAAATGAAGATACAATTCAGGGAACTTTCATGCCCAAAGCGGTAAGAACCATTGAAGGGATGTTTGATTTGTAGAGTAAATTCCAGAAACCGTACTAATGTGAAGACGAAGATTTCATCAATGCAACATGAGCTAGTCAATATGGGATCATAAGTTGAACCTAAATATGTCAATTTGGGAAAATGTTGCTCGCCTGGGGAAAGATGAAAGTTCATCAAGTTGTTTCAACAACATAAATACATCTTCGCCTAGACATATGAATATATGAAGACTTATGACACTCACATCATCCCGCATGTGATTCCCATCAAAACAAGAGTGAAACCATTGCAACAACAACTTAAAAAGATGCACCTGAAGTTAGAACCTCTGATCCATAATGAAGTAAAGAAGTTAATGGACGCAAAGTTCATTTTCAAGGTTCGACATTCAGAATGGGTGGCCAATCTAGTCCTGGTGAGAAAAAATTAAGGAGAGATAAGGTTGTGCATTGACTTCAGGAACTTAAATAGAGCATAAAATAAAGACAAATACCCGGTTCCACTGATGGAATAGATTTTACAAATGGTTGCAGGCTCATAAATGTTCTCCCTATTAGATATATTTTCAGGGTATTTATCAAGTGTTAGTGGCCGAGCAGGACCGAATAAAGACAACATTTCATACAAAGTGGGGAACATTCGATTATAAAAGAATGCCTTTTGGCCTCATGAACGCCGAAGCCACATTTTAGAGGGCCATGGACATTGCATTCAGAGGTTTGAGTGGCTATTGTGTAGTAGTGTACTTGGATGATATAACAATTTTCTCCAAGAGAAGAGAAGACCATGCTTTTCACTTGAAACAAATTTTTGACTACTGTAGAAGATATGGTATATCTCTAAACCCAAAGAAAAGTATCTTTGCAGTTTTTGAAGGGAAATTGTTGGGACACATCATCTCAAAGAATGGAATCTCAATAGATCAAGAGAGAGTTGAGGATATACCTCACATTCCCATGCCCCATAATAGGAAAGCTATGCAATCATTTATGGGAACAACAAATTTTGTTCGAAGGTTTATCCCTAATTTTTCTCAAATTGTGAAACCTTTGCAGCAAATGGTGAAGCAAAGTGTACAATTCAAGTGGTTTGACATTGAGAAAGTTACCTTTGAATATATCAAAATAGCAATAGCTTAGGAACCTTCTTTGAAGAGTCCAGACTTTGAAAAGGACTTTGTTTTATATACCTTTTCTTCAGACAACTCTCTCGCAGTAGTGCTTACGCATAAAGGGGAATTGGGAGGCGAAGACCCAATATCATTAATGAGTACTAGGTTACAAGGGGATGAACCTAATTACCCAGCCGTGGACAAAAAAACATATGCAGTATTCAAGGCAGAAAAATAGTTCAGACCCTATATTCTAAAAAATAGAACAAAAGTTGTAGTTCCTCACCCAACTATTAGGTCTCTTTTTGTGCAAAAGGAACTGGGTGAGTGAAGAGGGAATTGGGTGATTGCCCTGCAAGAGTATGACCTAGAATTCAAACCAGCTATCATCATCAAAGGTCCATGGTTGTGCAAGTTGATGGCATATACTCAAATTGATAAAGATCCTGATTGGGAGAATGAAGTTAGAGTGAACTTGATTGATGTATGTGCTATCTTCACTGATCCTGAATCTTGGTACAAAGATTTGGTGTAATACCTTCAACAAGGATATCTACCGGAGCATTGGATCTCTGAGCAGAGAAGGGCACTTCAGTTGAAGTCAACCCCATATAAAATAATGGATGGAGTGTTTTTTAGAAAAAAATATGATGGAGTTTTGTTAAGACGTATGGAAAGAGAGGATGCCTCTAAATAGTCAAAGAATTACATGATGGACATGTAGGATGACATTAATATGGGGATACCACAACTCACAAGATACTTAGAGCTGAATACTACTAGCCAAATTTGTTTAATGATGCCCATGCCTATGCAAGAGAGTGTGATGTATGTCATAGGAGTGGTGGCAAATTGGCAAAAGCGGCGGGACTATTACAACCTGTTACTATTTCAAAGCCATTTGAATAGTGGGGCATAGATGTTATTGGGGAAATCAATCTGAATTCTTCATTAAAACATCAATATATCCTTATTACCACTGATTATTTCACATAATGGGTGGAAGCGATTCCATTGCGCAAAGTGAATGAAGATGCTATCATCGACTTCCTCCAAGAGAACATTATGACGAGGTTTGGAGTTTCAATTTCTCTTGTTTTTTATAATGCATCTTATTTCTCATCTATTAAAATAACTGAGTTTTCTTATGAAAAGGGAATTAAGTTGCATTACTCATCTAATTATTATCCGTAGGGAAATGGTTTAGAGGAATCGACAAATAAGAACCTTATCCGAATTTTGAAGAAAACCATTATTGAAAATCAGAGAAATTGGCACTCATCCCTTCCAAATGCACTGTGGGAAGATAGGGTCACTCCAAATAATTCCTTAGGAGTGTCTCCCTATACTCTGGTATATGGAAAAGAAGCTTTATTTCCCCCAAATGTTCTGCTCCTATCTTTGCAGTTAGCTCAAGCCTCAAGGGGTTCTAGTAGTGAAGTTTTACAAGCACGAATTGACACTTTGTTAAAACAAGACGAACTATGGAAAAAGGCTAAAGATAATTTCAACCAACATCAGGGTATCATCAGAATATGGTTGGACAAGAGAAAATTTGGTACAAGAAACTTTGATGTAGGAGACCTAGTTTTGAAATGGGATGATCCACATGCAAAAAAGGGAAAACACACAAAGTTCCAACATTTATGGATTGGCCCTTACCTAGTCACTAAAAAGTTAGGCCCATCAACTTACAAATTGAAAGATTTACAAGGATAGGAAGAAAGTCTTCCTGTAAATGGCCTTTGTCTCAAACAGTACTTTACTTAGAGTCCTAGGAACCCTTTGTACACAAATAAACTTGTTGTTATTGATTTTGTTTTCTAGTTGTTTATTTTCCTGTTTGTTTCACCTTATTTCATAGCCCTAGTTTGATTGCTTTTAATAAGCCATTGGTGCTTGGAATTATAGGCATCTGATTAAACTCGAAATATTTGGATGTCAGGAATTTCTTATGGGAAAGCGAAGATGATAAAGTTCGATCATAATGAGATTCTTTAACTATTGACAGATGATTGAAAGGGAAGATGGTCTTCAAGTTCACATTTGAATTATTATAACCCCTATGAAATAACCAAGACTCATAAGGTCTGGAGTACTATCTTGGGGTTTCATCCATACTCACATTAATACTTGTCTCAGGAAGTATATCATGATGGACCCATGGAAAGGAAGCAGGTATTCAAAATGATCCCTGTGTTGTAAATAAAAAAATGCTAAAAGGCTTAGATTGAAAAGTCAAATTTCTGAAATATTCAGTCTTCAATTAAAGAAATGATGTTGAAGAAATAAATCATCGAAACAAAAGGGTTGTCAAAACAACAAATATCGACATGTTTCTTCTCCTTCAATGAGTTTGATAATAAACAAAAATGTCACTCACACAAAAGGACATTGTGGATGGAAGAACCTATACCAAATTCTAGAAGTAAAAAGAAGAATCAGAAGACTTTTCTAGTCATAAAGAAAGCCTCAAAAGAATGCTTATAGCATGGGATTGAGGAAAAAACAAATACATCGGTCTTATTCTATTACAATCCTATGGAGTATTATCTGATGGAAAGTTAAATACAGGGGTAAAATGAAATGCATACTTTGACCCTAAGAGAGTCATCAAGACACTGAGCTCTTGGTTACCCTACTCCCAAAGAAATGGTATAAAATGTGATGCTTGAAAAGTTGCATCCCTGGATAAATCTAGTTTAAAGAAGTATCGAGCGATGCTTGTAAGTAATCATTGAACATTCAAAGTGAAGTACCATATGGAAATCTTGTTGTTCAAAGAAGGTTTTTATTTCAGAGATCTGTGTTCACCAACTAGTCGCTAATTGTTGTTGCTGCAACTGCTTCCCCAATTTTTTTTTACATTTTAGGGCCCCTCCTTCAATTTTTTGTTTTAAAAGCATGCCTACTCTTGTTTCCAAACTCAGTTATTCCCTCCATGCATACTTAGTCTTTCCTAGAAGCTCAAGCAAATTTTTTTTTCCCTAAGCCTGAAGTGCGATTCTAGTAAAAAATACTTCGGTGCGACCATGAAACAAGCCTTATAAGAAAATTCGCTCTGATTTAAGATCAACGACTGGGAATCACTCTGATGAAGATCCAACGATCAAGAAATGGCAGGAGTAAAAATGCGGATTCAGAGAGTTAAATTTTGAGCTTTGTAAAAATTGGACGATCCGACTTCGATTTCCGCTTTTGGCAAAAAATGGAAGCAGAAGGGGGGAGGCAGAAACGTGGAAGCAGAAGATGCAAGTTTCGCTTGTGAAAAGGTTACAAACCTGAATTTTGACTTCCAAATAGATACAGCAGTCCAAAAGGGTTCCACGCAAATCAAGGACTCAGAAAGGAAAAAAAGAAAAGAGCGAAAGTGGAAGATGTAGGTTTTGGTCAAGTAAAGGTTGGAATCTCGATTTCTGATTTTTGCATAGATCGATGGTTTAGAAAGCTTCCGAAATGATAAATGGCTCAGAAAAAATCAGAAATGTGGAAGCAAAAGGGTTGAAGTTTAAACTTTGTGGAAATTGAACCCAAGTGATAGATTAATTATACTTACAAAATTGCTAATCAAACATGCAAAATTCACACAAAATGAGACTGAAATGGGAGCATAACTTAATTCTGTATTGAATAAGTGTACATCAGCCAACCATATGAAGTAATAGTCTTCTCAAATATATAATTACAACATATATTTGAAAGCACAAGATTTCTATTCGAATTGGTCAAAAAGAAGGCTTGCTAAACTAGTCAAATCCCACATAGGTGCAAGAAAGACTTTCCAAATCTATGAAGATGCTCATGAATTGGATAAATAAGATAGGAAAGCTAATAAGTGATGGCAATATATCAGAACCATTCTTTTTTTGGAGAAAATTAAGGAGGATTATGTGGGAAAAAAACAAGGCAGTTACTCCTACAATAGCTTTTCCTTTTTGCCTTAGAACTGCTGTAAAGCAAGGCAGCTTTCAGAAAAAGAAGAACTGCACTTTTAGGAACCATGAATAAAATCATCCATGCTAAAATGTTTCCAACATGAGTCCAAATCACTTTATGACCCATTTTTAGCAAGTATTGACTTCTAGGTGCATGTGGAAGCCAACTAGCATAGAGAGGAATCTAGGAAACTAGGAATAAGACAAAAATGATTAATTAATGTCAAATATGGGTAACTATGGGTTGATTATTCTAACACCCCCCATTAATTTTAACTTTATGAGTAAATATTAGAAAAATATAGGGCCTAGAAACAAGGTTTAGTCACCCTTTACATACTGCATGTCCATACAACCAAGGAAAGAGACAAAAACCCAGTGGGAAAATCCTCCCTTAAACATGGACATGAAACAAAATTTTGGAAATCTTGTTATCAATAATAGTTCACCACACGATCAATAATCCCCATCATGGATTTGAGATTATTGAAGGTCTTCTCACATAATACTTTGGTGAAGATATTTGCTACTTGCTCTGAAGATGCGCAGTAGAGTAAAGAATGGTACCATCATGCACAAGCTCCCTGATATAGTGTATATGGATCTCAATGTGCTCGGTTCTTTGCCTTTGAATTGTATTAGTGGATATTCAAATGGTTCTTTTATTTTCACATTAAATTACTATTGGAAAATCTGATTCGAAACCACATTCTCCAAGTATCCCCTGCAACCACAAACATTGAGTAGCTACATTCACAACTCCTCTATATTCCGGCTCTTTAGATGAGAGTGCTATGGCACTCTGCTTCTTACTTGACCAGCTGATTGGTCCTTCTGTAAGCATGAACACATATCCTGAGGTAGAATTTTGATCTTTGTTGTCACTTGCCCAATCACTATTAGTAAATCCAACTAGCTCTAAATCATATTTTGCTTTATAGAAAATCCCATGAGTCCTTGTTCCTTGAACAAATTTTAGGATCCTCTTGGCTTCTCTCCAATGGATCTCATGAGGTTGATCCATGTATCTTGAAGCCACATTAAATCCATAAGATAAATCAGGTTGAGTATGTGTAAGATAAAACAAACACCCAATGAACTGCCTATACAATGTATTATTTACCAAAGGAGATGAACCTGCTTCCTCAGGCTTAACTCTTGAAAGGAATGGAGTCTTGCTTGGATTGAAATATTTCATACTAAACTTATTGAGCAGATCTGAAGCATACTTGGATTGCTGAAATTTTATTCCATGTTTGGATTGAGCAATTTCGAGACCCAATAATTGACTCAAAAATCCCGAATCTGTCATAGAAAATGCATGGTTCATTGCATCCTTCAAGGAGGAAATATCTTTCTTTGAACTTCCCGTAGTAGGTCATCCACATATAAAACAATGATCATTATAGAACCATGAATAAGCTTCAATTATACATTAGGATCATACTTTGATCGAACAAAACTCAGTGACAACAAAAAGCCATCAATCTTGGCATACCAAGACTTGGGGGCTTGCTTGAGCCCATACAATGATTTCTTTAACCTGCACACTAAAGATGGATTAGGAACAAAACCTTCTAGTTTCTGCATAGAAATATCTTCATTCATACCTCCATTTAGAAAGGCACACTTCACATCCATGTGACGTACCTCCCATTTCCTTGAGGTTGCAATGGCTAGAGCTAGCCTTATGGAGTCCATCTTTGCCACTGGTGAAAAGGTCTCATTGTAATCAATACCATGTGCTTGTGAGTAGACGTTGGCTACCAATATTGCCTTATATTTCAAAGGTGAACCATCAGCAAAAAACTTAGTTTTAAAGACCCACTTACACTTCACTAGCTTTCTCCCTGGGGGGAGATCAACCAGTTCCCATGTGTTGTTCTTCTGCAACAAGCTGAATTATTCTTTCATGGTTGTTTTCCATATTGGAACATGTGCCACATATTCATATTTAAAAGGATCAAAATCAACCATCAAATAACACTTCTTAGCGAAGAGTGGATCTTTCACACAAAGGGAACTCTCAAATTGAGATCTAGTCCTCCTAGTGTCACTAGGATTTCTAGCTAGTTCCCCAGCTGCATGAATGGTACTTGATGACCATTTTGGTCTTGTAGGGATGTTAGGATATGAAATTAAATCATTATTATCATACATATCAGAATCAGAAAACTCATTAGTCTCTTCACTTACAATCAGTGGTTGTGGTGGTGAAGAGGACTCTCCAACTTCAACTGCTGCTAAAGGCTCTTCTTTGAACTGAACACTCCTTTCAATGAAATATTTGTTAGAGCTCAATTTTATCAGCTTTTACTCTTTTTAATCTTCATAATACCCAAAAAATAGGAACTCTTGGCTTTGGGGTTGCAAATCCTTCCTCTTTTCAGTTGGAATTCTATCCCAAGTCTTTGAGCCAAAAATCCTGAAAGGGGTCACATCTGGCTTGTGTCCACTCCAAGATTCGAAAGGAGTAATACCATCAGGATGCTTATGTGGCACCCTGTTTTGGATATAGGATGCACAGTTTATAGCCTCGTCCAAAAAATTTGGTGGCAAAGCTTTAGCCTCCATCATGCAAGTTTCCATCTCCTTGAGTGATCTGTTCTTTCTCTCAGCAACACCATTTTGCTGTGGTGTGTAAGGAATATAATGCTGAATTTGGATACCTACATCTTTACAATAATGGATGAACTCAGACTTGACATACTCTCCACCATTTTCAGATCCGAGGATATTTATTTTCCTCCCAGACTGGTTCTCAACCAAGGCTCTAAAGACGTTGAAGAGGTCAAAAAATTTAGACTTGTTATTTAGGAAGTAAACCCAACAATACCTAGAAAAATCATATATGAAGGTGAGTGCATATTTGGATTGACTCATGGACATATGAGGGAATGGACCAGGGATGTCACTGTGGATTAAATCAAGAGGTGCAGAGGTTCTCTCATGACTAGCTCTCTCATACTTGTGCTTTGGGTGTTTTCCTAGGATACAACCTTGACAGGCTCCCTTAGAAAACTTGATCTTTGGTAACCCTATGACCATATATTTGTCACTCAAATCAGAAAGATACTTGTAGTTAAGATGGACAAATATTTAATGCCAAAGCTTTATTTCTTCATTAGCATGAGTAAGAAGAGCAGATGGGTTTGAGTAGGGTAGAAAATGGGAAAACTTGTATACCTTCAAAATGTGATCAACAACACATTTTTCTATGAATTTACCATTAGAAATCTCTATGATTTCAACTTCAATGGGGGAGAAGATGAATTTATTTGTAGACCCAGTGTGAGTCATCTGATACATTGAAAAGAGATTAGAGGCAAGACCTAGAACATACGACACATTATTGAAATTACCATGGTTAAGATCAATACTACCCTTCCCCATACTATCAGTCAGAGAGTTATCTCCAAAAACTATTGGTGGACATTTCGACATATCAAGAGAGGAAAAGATCTCTCTTGTCGAAACCATATGTCTGGAAGCTCCAGAATCAATGATGAAGCTAGGTGAGCTTGAGGTGCTAGCAACCAAAGCATGTACTCTCTCCTTGTCTTCTGAATTTGATCTTCCTTCCCTCTTCTTTGAGCAATCAGGAAGGACATGTTGTTCTTCTCCAGGAGTTGGGTCAACATGTAAATTTGTTTTTTCATACAAGAGCTCTCATGATGATATCCCTTACTGCAGTATGTGCACTTGCTCATTTCTCCTTTGTTCTTCTTGGAGCCTGAGGGATCTTCTTGAGACTTTGACTTGTCTCTCTTTTTCTCAGGTGGATTTTTATATTTTTTCTTGATTTTTGAATCCACCTTTGAATCTCCAGCAACCAAAGCTTGGTCTTTTGAAGGTTTGATGGTGCCCATCATTACCAATTTATCTTGCTCCTGGGTGAGGGATTCCATGAACTTAGCAAGCTTAGGCATCTTCCATGTTCGAGCTATAAATTTGGTGGCATGGAAGGTCAAAATAAACACTGAATAGTTAGGACCAAGCTTAGAGAGAATGGTCAAGACTAGTTTCTCTTCCTTATTTTCAATCCCACATTGTTTTAGCTGCAAAACAAGAGCCTTAAACTTGGAAAAGTAGAGTTGCAATGATTCGAAGCTACTGGGACTCAAGGAGATCAATTCATTCTCGATTTGATTTCCTCTCATCTCATTTTCCTTTCCAAGAAGATATTCAAGCTTCTCCCAAACCTCATTAGGCGATGTCAATGAATCAATATGAAAGAGGAGGTCTCTTGAAATGCTCAAACACAAAAGACCATAGACCTCATCCCTCCTGTTGTGCCATTTAATTTTATCTACAACTACATTGGGCTCTGCTTCAGTAGCCATGGTAACCATGTATAGACATTTATATCTCAACAATATCTCCATCTCAGATTTCCATTCAAAGAAATTGAATGGAGTCAAGATGATCCTTTGAGATTGGTCCATACCTCAGCTCCTGCGCCCTCTAGTCAGTAGAATGTGCTCCTAGTTAATGATGTCAAACCTGCAATAAAAATTTGGAAGGAGAGAAATCAATTTACAAAGGCTATGATACCATGTGGAAATTGAACCCAAGTGATATATCACTTACACTCACAAAATTGCTAATCAAACATGCAAAATTAACACAAAAGGAGACTAAAATTGGAGCATAAATTAATCTTGTATTGAATAAGTGTACATTAGCCAACCATATGAAGTAATAGGCTGCTCAAATATATAATTACATCAGATATTAAAAAGCACAAGGTTGCTATTCTAATTGATCAAAAAACAGGCTTACTAAAACTAGTCAAATCCCCCATATGTGCAAGAAAGACTTTCCAAATCTATGAAGATGCTCACAAATTGGATAAATCAGATAGGTAAGATAATAAGAGATGGAAAGATATCAGATCCATGCTTTTTTTGGAGAAAAGGAAGGAGGATGGTGTGGGAAAAAAACAAGGTAGTTACTCCTAGACTAGATTTTCCTTTTTTCCTTAAAACTATTGTAAAGTAAGGGAGATTTTAGAAAAAGCAGAACTGTGCTTTTAGGAACTAGGAATAAAAGAATTCATGCTAAAAATGTTTCCAAGATGATTCCAAAGTGCTCCATGACCTAGTTTTAGCAAGTATTGACTTCTAGGTGCATGTGGAAGCCAACTAGCATAGAGAGGAATCTAGAAATCTAGGAATAAGACAAAAATGATTAATTAATGTCAAATATGGGTAACTATGGGTTGATTATTCTAACAAAATTCAAACACATTGGAAATTCCGCTTTCCAATTTTCGCATTCCGGAATGACAGGAGTGGAAGTGCGGAGTCGGAAAGTTAAAGTTTGAAATTCGACGAAATTGGACAATCCGACTTCCGATTCCTTCTTTCCTGAAGTGTGGAAGAGGAAAGGCGGAGGTGGAAGGTTAAAGTTTAAACTTCGGAGAAATTGGAAAATCTAGTTTCTATTTTCCACTTTGCATAAGGGTGGAAGCAAAAAGGTGGAGGCAGAAAAGCATATTTCTAACTTGATAAAATTGATAAACTCATTTTTTTGATTTTCGGAAGGGTGGAAGCAGAAAGGAGATGTCAAGGATGCATGATCTCATGGTCCAAATCATACCCGATCCATATTTGAGACTATCGGTGACTGTAAGGGATTTCACTATATGAAGATGCAAAGATGAATAAAACCATTGGAGACTGACTGGAGAGGTTCTAACTGTCATTTTTAGCAAGCGAGCCTGAGTCCTTACTGTTAAATTTCCCAAACTGATCCACCATGCGCGTTCTAATGTGTTTGGTCGATTTTTTTTTTGTGATCATGGCGAATTTGCTAGATCGTATTTTGTTAGGATTTCTGTAATTGAATTTGGCTCTATTTCGAGGTCAGTTTTGGGAGCCCATAACACTATACATAAGAGGTGTAGAGCACCGAGAAGGGACTTTTGCCTGAAAGAATTCTGGACTATTGTTGTAAAAGAGCTACCTCTTTGCTAATAAGAAGGATCATTTTGCTGGAACAAAGGGCCTACACAGAGATTTGCTTGGAATGTGTAGAATGCATACTGTAGAACTATTTCTTCTTGCTTCTGTACATCATACAGTGAGATTTTTCTAACCTCCTAGAACTATTTCCTTGGTCATGAATGTTTGTTGTTTGTATAAATGTCTGCGTTGATATGGTAATAAATGGTTTAATTAGATTAGAGATACCTCTGGTATTCTTTTTGCTGTGAATGTGATTATTGTGTTGGTACGACTATCTGTTAAACCTTTATGAGAGTTTACAATATATTACTCTGAACTCTAAATTTGCTCCCTGTTCGTGGATAGAATTGTTTAGTTTTAAATCTAGATTAGACCTGCATTTAGCTTAGGAACCCACATAATGATTCTTTAAACATAAATATTTAAACTATGGACTAGGACGTAACCAGTAAAATATTAAAGAACTTATTCTACGGTAGCCAGAACCATGAACCAGACATATTCCCCACACCAAATGTTGTCTGATCTAATTGGGATAGTTCACTGGGGAGAATCCCTATTGCTTGGTACCTGGGATTTTTCTAGGCATCAACATGTAGTTGTGAGAAAAATGGGGTAAAAGGAGTCTGCATAGGGATAGGGATAGGCCATCAAAGCATGATGTATAAGGTGTGACAAATCATGCTATAATAGATGCCCCCTAATATGTGAGGTCATAGGGATACATGATGGTTGAAATACATTATAATATTCCCATGAGTGGATTAATGAAGATCCAGGTGGAAAAATCGGCCACTCATTAGCACAATACAATGGTAGATCTCTACATATGACTATAGACATGAAGTATACATAGAAATATCGGATGCATAATAGTAGAATGGCCATGAATAGGCATAATAAACATATGTCATGAATGGTCATCTCCACACACAATATAAAGTGAAATAAGGTCTCCATACTAAATGAAGATATCAAATGGTACACTGGAGTATGGTCATGAGAACTGTAGTCTCATAGAAATTGGCACAGTCAAGGAGGTAGCATATATGGAATGCCACCAAGCTCAGAGGTCTTCTACACAAATCGTCGCTAGTACATGTCCCATCATGCATATATAGGCATCAAATTCGAACATGATGGATCATTGTCTGATTATTGGTCATTAATGTATACCGTTAACAGACGCGAGATATCCCATCGATAATGAGAATGGGAATCAAGGTATAGAGTGCAAACAAGAAAGTGTGAATATATGTGTTGAGATCAAACACTTGAGATAATCCATCGATCAGGGGACATTGAAGTATTCCCAAATATGTAGATGGTGAGAGACCCTGCCACTAATGACTGCAAGTCTCAAGGAACTCAATGGTATCTAGATCCATATTCCATAATAAATTATATGAAGTTAATGGAATGGAATATGCTAGTAGGAGGGCATTAAGGAATTCCCAATCAACGAACACGAGGTACAAAGCAACGCTGGATAATTTGGAAGAAATCCAACAAAAAAGATGTGCATGAACCAATAACAAATGTATCAGGAATGGCCGACATGCAGGGACAATATAACTAATAATGGATGATTCAAGATAAAACTTCCTTCGAACAAGAGCATAAAGCAGATGAAGACTCATAGGAAGCATAGACTCAAAATTCATACTGGGAAAACTCTGTGACATAGGAGGCGTCAACAGAGGCTCCATAGGGATTGGAAGCATAACTAGTCAGTGGAGAAAACTCATAATAACGAGTGCAAATCCTAGGGTAATACTAGTAACCCAAATAATGGGAGGATGGATTATTCTTTGTTCAAAGGTGACATGATACAACAATTGCCAATAGAAAGTGATATCATATCCCATCTGACCTTTTATGTTTTATGTTTTTTTTGGTCTTTTTCATATTGAAAACCTTGAAAGAGAATAAAATTGATTATAGTACAACAAGGAGGAAATGAGTGTCGCGGTCAAGCAAACTAGTTCCAAGTAGTGGAACATAACTATGCTCCATGCAAGGAAGCATATGTAGGATAAGGACACTTGGGGGATATGTTTCCTCCGAGTATGGGATAATATAGCTACAAAATATATATGAGAGGCTCTGCTTGGATAGGATTGAGACAAGCTTGGGCTATATGCCTTATAAAACTGAAGCAGGGAGTCGACATAAAGCTCAATATGACAAGCAAACACATGTAATGAAAACAAAACTTGATACAACACGAGAGTCCCTATAGGATATGGCCAATGCAAAGTTTAAAAAGGAAGATGAGGTTCTTTCTATAAGGGAGGACACTCAACATGGGAACCAAATGACAAAGCATGATCTAACTAGGGCACCCATGATTAGGAAATCTCTACCACTTACGAAACACCATTTCTAGTAGCAGTATGAAGGTTCCATTACATCATGAAGTGGGTTCATACCTATGGTTAAGGTGACATAATCATAGGATAATGCAGAATGCACGCGAAAAATGGTATTATCCTATATGTTAGTTTAGTATTATACCTGCCATGGGCATGAACGAGTCAATATCTTAGTGAGTGCACCACAAGGGGTTACTACACAAAAATATTAAGATAAACAACTAGAAATAGTTAATAAGAAATCCAAACTATAGGCAAAGTGGGTATTTTTTTAATAAATAGTAAAAAATTGAGCTTTTACCATACCATTTGTTTTTTTTACCCACAATAGTGCATTTAGAGCTAGTTGGACCTCAATATTTAAAACGAAGATTCTGGGAGCTATGGGCCATGAAATCCAAAGCCGTGAGGACCAAGTAATCCATAATCACATTCTTTATGCATTCAATGTCTTAATTTGATTTTTAGTGGTGAATTTTCAAGCATGAGGCACCCAAAGATAAGAATCCTGGCCCTTGTGGGTCATAGTTCATCAGGCCGCGTATAGGGATGGATGTACACTGGAAAAATAAATCTTTCTTGCGTACATGTGCACCTATCATAAGAAAAAATCGCGTATAAGGTTGTGGATATCCAAATGAATGGTGAAAACTCACAAATTCTTAGTTTTTCTTACCATGATTGTTTTGGAATGGAGAGAACGTGAGCATGAAGACGTTGATAGGGAATTTATTGGTGACATAAATTCTCAACAAGCCTTGACGAGGTGTGGTCTGTATAAATTTTGGAACCTTGGGGGTTTTATGGCCCAACCAATACTCCTTCATACGTTCATAGATCACTGGGATCTAGACACAGAGGCCTTCATGTTGGATGGTATTCCATTGAGGCTAGAAGTAGAGGACATCTACTTCATCATAGGACTATCCTGTTGAGGTGAAATAGTGAACCTGCGATCTCGTGTATTAGCTGAAGGACTCACTATTGAGGAGTACATAGTTGTGTATTGCATTCCTGACACAGAAAAGACTGGAAGTCAAGTTTCAGTGAACGCTATCCAGAGTCTCAGTATGGAAGTGATAGTTATGGTATTAGAAAGAATAACAGGTTTGAAATCGCATCATCAAGCATTAGGACCTCTCATGTTCTACTCAGTAGAGTGCATGATACCTACGGTATATGGTTGTAGCACATCATTTTTGAGCACCACGAAACAACAATTAATTGATTGCAAGTTGGGTAGGATAAATAACTTCTGTTATACCAACATTTTGAGCACTTTCTTCTTTGATAGGGTATCGAGTCTTAGCCCTAGAGATGAGGTACCTCCTCATAGTCTACGAGATCTATCCCATACACGCTGGGTGGACGTGATGCAGAGGTTATGGGGAGGCAGGAAATCCACTCCTTTCCCACTTGAATTCTTCCATTGGTGGTGGCGACAGGTCATCACCATAGATGACTATCCCTATGCAGGGATCAAATTCTGTGGAGATCTAGACATTCCCCTACCACTAGGGTTTGCATACAGAGATATTGGTAAGATCCCATTTGTGTTTTTTTTGAATTATTTGTTTTTTTTTTTTGTATTTTTGATATATATGGAAAACAAAAACATGTTTTTTGTGGTGTCAAGTACTGGCATTAGGTTTATGTATGCAGACGTAGGTCCATGATGACCAGACAGTTTTCATCAACATCAATAAAGGGGACGAGGTGATGAGATGATCGACGTTGATGTCGAGCAGACGATACAAAACATACATGGCAACATTGCCCTACTGACACACATGATACCCATGGTGTAGGTTGAGGACATGCCCGAGGCTATGTAGAGGCATGTAGTTGGGTTACCTCGTTTGTGGGTTAGGATGTTTAGGGGGTTGGTCAATGCAGTAGTGTGTTATGATCATGATCATCATCCAGACCCATAGGCATAGATGCCTAGATGGAAATTTTGTATCGGTCATGTATATTTTGGTGGCTTGAAGCCGCATTTTCGTATTATGACATTTTGTACTATGACACCATTTTTAACTCTATTCAGAAATAAAATATTATAATGATCGGTTTTATATATTTACAAATGTGTTTAAATGTGAATGCTTTGAATGTTCATGCTTATTTATTGATGTGACAAGTGCAAATCTAACACTTAAATGTGCATATGAATAAAAAACATGATTATAAAGTCTAGATATGTGAATGTATGTAATGTAATCAAATTGTCAATCCAATAATATTAGCCTTAAGAACCTCACAACAATGTAGGATCCCAAATATAGTATGAGCCATTTAACTGTGACACGACTAACTACAAGTCAAGGAGGAATTCAAGCGACCAGATACCATTGGAAATGACATCGCATATAATTCGATCATGGTACTATAATCAAAAACATTTTTTGACAATGGTCAGAGACACACACCTCCCGAAGACACCAAATTACCCTCAGGTGCATAGATAACCCAAGCATCCAAACCTAGGTTCTGGGTTGGCGACTGGAACCATCAACAAATCCTAAATAGATCAAAGACTTTGTCGACATATGCCACTATAAGGTAACCAAAAAAAAGGTACACAAAATATACAGTAATATACAAGATTCCAGGCTTAGCTAAAGTTCAATCGTATTATTTCTTAATATAGAGCCCATTTCTAGGCTCCTCCAAGCAATTTCCTTCATAATCTTCTAGCTCATAGGCGCCTTTCTCTAGGACACATTTTACCATGTAAGGCCCATGCCGCATGGGGTTAAAATTATTTGTCCCTAACGATTCACTGGATTGGTCATACAAGAGTACCGAATAACCCTCACTAAACTAATGGGGATGGATAGACTTATCATATGGATACTTAACACGATGCTTATTTATCTCTAGAGCCACTACGACATTGGATGCTTCTCATCTAGGTGCTGTAAGTGGACCAAACACTCTTCTAACTTTAGAAGTGTCACGGCAAGGCTCTATGGCTAGCTTCAAAGAAAGAATTTCACATTCAACCGACAAGACCGAATCCACCCGATGTACTAATTAATATGGAGAAAACCTGGTGGCAGTCTTAATTACAATTCGGTAATCCCACAAAGCAGGTAAAGTATAATGTGCTAGTTTATTTTTCTTTGTATTATGGTTCTTTGTAGAATGTCCTTAAGGGACTTGTTAATAGCTTCAACCTAGAAATTGGGGGTAGTAAGAAGAAGAGTGTTATTTATTATACCATAGTTTCAAGGCTAATTCCACCATCATCCTGTTTTGAAAGTGTCTACCATGGTAAATGACAAGCTTCTTTGGGATTCTGAACTAAGTGATAATATCATTCAATATGAAATGAGGAGTCATCTCACCATAGGATTTGATTGTGGGCATAACATCTTCCCATTTCATGAAGTATTCCACGACCACTATAATTTATTTGTGCCACCTAATCGAATATGGGTTGCAATCCATAAATTCCACCCCCCACTTAGTGAAGGGACCGACGGTGATAATAGGATGTAATGGGGCGGTATGTGAGTGCATATTGTGTGCAAACACCTAGAAATGGTGGCATCACTTGGCCAAATTAACACAATCTTTGAATATTGAAGGTCGATAATAACCCGCTCTAAGGATATTTTGGGTTGTAGAAATCTTAGATAAATTTCCACCACACGCCCCACTATGGCAATATTTCAGGTTAACCTCAGCCTCATCGTGAGTCAAGCAATGACACAAAATGGAATTCACCCCATTGTGATACAAAGTGTCACCGATAATGAGGCAGTTCTTCGAATTATGACATAAAAATTGATGCTCATCCCTCAAGAGGTGAGGGGGAACATTCAAAGTCTAAATATAGATGATAATAGTTCCATACCAAGGGTCCATAGATGAAATTAGGAAGATATGTTTATCTACAAATGAATCCTCATGAATCTCATCTTCATCCAGACTAGGGAGATATGACATGAGCTCCACAAAAATTCACGACTTCTTCGATTTTTCCAAAACAAATTTGAGGTCGAATTCTTGAAAAATAACAATCCATTTATTATATTCCCCCCCTATCATTCATCTAGTCAATACAATTTGAAATGGATTGATATGGGCTGTGACCGTAGTTCGCCGAATCAAGATATACCGTTGTAAGCATTAGGCTAAGAGAATAGTTGCTAAGTCCAATTTCTCGACATGACTATATAGAAGTTCATCAAAAATTAAATTATGGATAAGATAGTAGATAACATGCTCCTGGAGCTCATCATCCTCTTGAACCAGAACCATACCAATCGTCTCTTAAGACACGACCACATATAACAAGAAATCACAGCTATAGTCAGGTGGACTAAGAACGGGGATAGATGCCAAGGATTTTTTAAGGGAATCAAAGAACTCATGGGCTCACTCATGTCATATGAGTGGAGTATCCTTCTTCAACAAGCACATAAACCCCTTGGTCAAATTGGAAAAATTGATGACAAATATATGCAATAAATTAGCCATCCCTTAGAGACTTTGTAAATGTATGATTGTGCGCATGGGATACAATCATAATATTGCCTCAAACTTAAGAGGATTAACCAAGATACCCTCCTTAGATATGATACATCCTAATAAACTACCCACTTTCACACAAAATATGCACTTTTGAAGATTTAACCGAATTTGATATCGGTGACATGTATCTTTCAAAAACCAAGCGCAAATGACCTAGATGATCCACCCTCAAAAGAGGGTGAGAAGCTAAATCATCTATATAAACCTTGATAATGCACTTAATATCATGGAAAGCAAAGGTCATGGCCCACTGAAAAGTAGCTTCGCAATTTTTAAGGCAAAAGGCATTTTCTGGTACGTGAAAGTACCCCAAGGACAAATAAATGCAGTTTTAGGTTGGTCCTTAGGTTTGATATAGATTTGGTTATACCCTAAAAATTTGTGCATAAACGATAATACCTCTCTCCCAGCACCCTCATAAAAAATTTCATCAATGAATGATGTGGTAAAATTATCTTTCGGAAAAGCGCTATTTAGGTATTTAAAATCAGTGTGCATACATGGATGGTCCCGTGTTTCTTATTGACAAGAATGGGATTGGATACCCATTCAGTTAAGGGAACTGAATGGATGAAGCCATATTTGAGCAACTTCTCTATCTCATCCTTAATGGAAGGTACTTTGCATGGATTCATAGCATGCAAGAGTTGTCAAACATGTTTAAGATTTGGGTACGTTTTGATCTCATGTTCAACAATGAGAGGTTCAGTTCCTAGAATTTCATCATACAACCAAGCAAAGACATCACAAAACTATTTAAAAATATCGGTGTATATTTTGATTTCATTAGGAGAGCAATAAACACCAATATAAACATTCTCAATTTTACTAGGAACCCACAAAATGTTGATAGGAATAGTAGGAGATAAATTTTTAATGTTCCCTTGGGAATATATGCCAGGAGTGCCTAATGGAATCATGGGATGACCAAAATTCTTGCTCAAGGTCATCCTAAAGTCATCATGCTCGATCCATTTGAGCTTCGAGAGGAACTAAGATCGATGATGCATCTCCTCCCAAGGTTGTTCTGGACCATTCATGGCCTCGAGAATAACTTCATCAGAAGGAAAAATGTCATCGAGGCAATCATGTGAGCATGGCAATGCAACCACCCAAGCAGGCAGTGCAAAGAGATCCTCCTCTTCCATCCGTGAAGAGGAAGGACTAGGTTCCACAGTAGGATCAAGTGTGACTTGATATGCAGCCTCTTCTATAGACAACGACATTCTCATCCTAGTAGGTCTAGAATATTCATTCGAAGTACTCGAAGAAGGAAGAGTCCAAGCATCATCCAAATACATGGTGCAAAATGGGACCAAAATCAAAGGTAAGAAACCACTACCAAGAGTAGATACAATAGCTAGAACTGTGATGAAATATTAAGAGTTCGCATTAATGACAAATACATTCAGACACCAACATTCTCAGTTGTCGACTGAGAATTATCAATGGTCGAGATGTTATTTTTGAACAATGCAGACGAACTATAATTTGATTCTCACAAGGGAAGCACAATTTGATTCTCAAAAGGGAAGCACACTACTTGAAATATGGATGACATGATTTCTTTCATAGCGTAAATCCAGTTCCGACACAATAAAAGACACAGTCAAGGGGTGCATCAACCACCTCAACCTCGATCTAAATGGTCTTCCCCACATACTGGACTTGAAGGGAGGGAATAATTTCATGTGGCCGAAATGAATATCCATCCGAAACACAATCAGCATAGTCATAGATTTCGAAAACATGGATGAGCCCAGGCATTTCCAACAAGCCAAAGACATCTCAAAGGTCGTAGTGCCTTCATCAATCACAATGTGTTTAATGGTGTTATTTAGACACTCCACATGGACTTGGAAAGGCACATGGTAAGGAAAGCAAGGATGGAAATCGTGAGTTTCAAATATAACCATCATGCAGGCATTTGGATCAACCAACCCAAGAGCAGTAAACAATGCTCTCCTCTGCGAAGGACAAGTCTGAAGAACTTCTAGAGCTGATATCACTATTAGAATTTGAATGCCATTTAGATCTTCAAGCAGATAGTTCTAATAATTTTTGCAGCAAAATAATGGAGAATGAAGATACAAAATGAACAAAACAAACCACACAGGAAACATACAAGTATTGCTCTGGAAGTTACAATATCATTAACAATAATAATATCCGGTGTTCCAATAGTTTACATAGGTAGAATTTGAATGCATGGGGTTATGAATTCGAATCCTCCAAGTGGATATGACTGTATCTAACTAAATATATAACTCAAGGTCTCCCAATCAATATCAGAGTCCAAATAGACAACTCCTGTTAGCCGGAAATACAGACCCCCCGCGGATAGGAGCTAGTTCCCTAGATCTGAATGGTTCAAATCTAGAACAAAACACAAACACCAAATGCTAAACTTCCCCTAGATCTGGTTAATCACTTGAATGAAATGCCATGATACTTCTCTCAAAGGCTGTCCTCACTATCCTCATAGAAGAACCGATAAAAGATGGAAAACAACAATAGAAAGATGATAACATACAATATAATCAACTAGATCTATGCTCGTGACCAAGGAATCAAGCAATATATACAAATGAAACAGTAAATATGGGAAATAAAATAAATTTTTATTAGAAATGACTGGAGAGACTACAACCTTCATTCCTTGGTGTTGAGAGTTCCTTCCAATGGCTCCTTTCCTCTAACTTCACCTTGCATCCAAAGACTCAAGAATGATTTTGATAGAGTTTGGGTATGCAACACAATTCTTCCTCCTTTCTCCCATCGGGGATGAGCCAGTATTTAAAGGAATGGGAGGATATGTATGGTTGAGGATCTCATGTGTGAGGTGGATATAAGATCCTAAAAGGGAGGATCTCGAGCTCCAATTGGTCCTAAACCATAGGGATGAGGCTCTACGGAGGTTAGCTTCGAGAAGCCTCTTGAAGCTTCTCTTTTTGCATTAAAAATCGAGCACCGCTCTTCCAGTGAAGAAAACAGGCGGTGTTAAGGGGGTAACACTTCTTGCAGTAGGGCTAGAAGCAGTGGCACCTCTCTTTTCTCATGTATCAGGAGCAGTGCTGCCCTAGCACTACTTGGGTAACGATTTTTGTTAATGGAAGAGGAGCGTTACCAGCTCAAAATAAGGAAAAATTGTAAGGGGATATTTTTTCCTATCATTTTTCTAGGGAAAAATTTGAGGGATTGAAGAAGACAAGGGAATACCTATCTCATAACACGATGGTGATGATATTTCGGTGTAACAAATCCCTGATGACCAATAAATCCAACAACCAGTGACAACTAGTTAACTCGGTGCAACTAAGTGTGGTAGGAAGGAAAAGCGCTCCTCCTCATGCAACCATGCATTATCCATGCATTGGTAGCACTAGCTTAACTTACTATGAAGTAACTGATTTTAATTGGGGGCTAACTAAGACTAACTACTACTAACTCCAACTAACTGAAGTAGGTTCGTGTCAGGACTCCCAGTGGCTCCTAAAATGTAGGGATTGGTCTAGGAGGCGCCCTAACTGATGCATGCATATGCAGTAAGTGGGAGTTAACCTCTAGTAGTGTTCCCCACACTTCAATGACTGGTACATGTGGCCCCATTGGGCCAGGTGGACCCAATTAATTGATTTAAGGTTCCTAAGTTAGGAAATAATTAATCTAATAGACATTTCACTAAGGGTGGATTAATAATCCTAACAATCACATAGGGAGTTTGGCCCAAGTCCTCGATAATGGAATAATTTTGGGTAGCTTAGGAATTAGGATTGTTCCCAGAATTATTTAGAACTCCCTTAGGTATAAGAGGTCTAGATTCAGGCTTATCAATCTACAAGGTAATCTCAATAGGTGCAGGATCTTTACCCATGTTGGGTTGTGATGAACCACAATATTTTGAGCAAGTCACAACGTTAGAATCTTGCATCATGATCATGCAACTATGAACACTGTCCACGGTTGGTGGGTTTTGACACCCACTAGAGATTTTTCTGGTGTCCACGGTCCTTGAAACCATACTTTCATTATGAGGCAAAGGGTTAGTAATCACAGCTGGGATCTGTGCAATGTACTTCGAGGAATATTCAATATGAGGGAACAAGTATGTGAGATGGTGTCCCCCACAAATTTTGGAAGGGAATTTAACTTTAGCTTAGGTTTCTTGCACCCCCCCAACATTATCCACATTATTGTCATCATTTTGATTCTCCTTCCTATTCCCACCCCATTTATTATTTCTTCCCTTCCTTTTATTCCTTCCGAGCTATTGGTTGCCCTTCTGGTCCGATGAACACACTGAAAGCACATATGTCAGCTGGGTGGGAGTGGATGAGTTCATCACCTATGTGGTCGCAAACTGGTTAATAGAAAAATTTCTCATTTTATGTACAACTTGGTCTACGACCTTGGTACTTGTGGAGCCAACAATACCGTTGGCATGTGGCCTAGTTTTAAACTTAGGATCAAATTTCTATCGTAGCAATTGGGCCAGGAAAATTGCACAAGGAAGAACCTAAAGCATGAGTGCAATATAGGTAGAACAGGTGCATGACAGAGAAAAACAGGTAAAGGAAGAAGCGCAAGCGCAGAGCAGAGGAAGCCACAACGAGGATCATTGCGACGAGGAAAGGAAGATACAAGTTGATGGAAGAGGTAGGTAAAAGAGTTAAGGCTGAATAGGTGCAAGTCAAGGAATACTGCAGAAGGACGATCTGACAAAATACTAAAGGACAATTTTGTGGCTATTTATGACTTGGACAGACAGGCTGAAAGACGTTTTTGTGGCTAGTTATGGATGTGGTTAATATAAGGTAGGAATTTTATGGCTAGGTATGTGTCGACATTAATGTAATAGAAGAAATTTTGTAGCTACTTAATCTTGTAATAACTGATCTGTACTCAGTTGACCCTATGTGGTCTTATAAACACTATAAATAGGAGGAACCCACTTTGTATAAGGGTTAGCTTTAAGAAATAGTTTAAGTTAGCTTCATTAAGAGTTGGAAAGAGTAGACGTATTGTAGAATATCATAGAGGAGTCTAATAGTAGGAGGTCATTGATCCGCAGATCTGCAGTTGAGTGCGCAGACCGTTTTGTAGGATTTAATCTGCAATTGAGTGCACAGATGGTAGAGTAGAAGAGTCGATCCAGGCTGTGTGTGGATCAGTAGGAGTATATAGAAGCAATAAACGAGAGAGCATGAGAGCAAAAAGAGTTGAGCTAAAGACATATCTTAAGAACAATCTGTAATTCATAGACTGCAAGGTGCTACCTATATTTCTCATGCCATATGAAGAGAACCTTGGTGGTTTTTCCCAGACGGGTTTCCATGTTATTTCCTGTGTTGATGAATGTGAATGGTTGAATGTTTAACTGTCAATGTTGAATGTTTAATTGTCTTCCATTATTTACAGTTATTGTGTGAATGAATATTGAAATATTGATGAATGTAGTAAATGAATGAATGACTAAAGCATTGTCGAGCACTATGTATTACTCCTGTTAAAATACTGTTAAGTTATAATATTGCTGCACCATTTTCATTTACGTTCTAGGAATCAATTGCGTTGCATAGTTGCACCAGTTGTTAAGTTTTGCAAGGATAAAGTAGTGTCGCATGCTAGCTATGTCGCACTACTGTGCCACTATTGAGTAGTGGGAGACTCCATCCCTCCATCTCTGTCGAGTGCCTTGGCCGCGTGCCAAGGGACTATACTCCCTTGCCAACTGCGAAAACATGGTTCTGGCAGTTGTACATTAATATATCTCGGGTGAGACTGCTCCTGCCTTGTGGGTGTTGCTGATTGAGCTTGCTCTGTCAGGGAGATGTCTTTAGGTGTTTTGTTGGTTTTGTGTTGTTGTTGAAAATGGGTCGCGTAAGTAAGGAAAAGAGACCAACAAATGGTTCCATTGCTGGGATGCTAAACCAACAAATGGTTACCCCTAAAACAAGATGCTAAAACAGTTAGACAATGACCTTATAGATTGAATCCAAGGTATAAAGAGAAGGTAAAAGCAGAATTGGATCGCATGCTCGACGTAGGAATCATTGAACCTGTTGAGGAATCAGAGTGGGTCATCCCTATAATGATCCAGGATAAGAAGACAACAGGTGAATTCAAGATCTATGTCGACCTAAGGAAGTTGAATGGTGCATGCCTGCATGATCCATTCCCAACACCGTTTATAGATGAAGTTCTTGAAAGCGTCGAAGGGAAAGAGAGGTATTCATTCACCGATGGATTCTCTGGCTATCATAAAGTTAGAATTGCGAAGGAATATCGCCAGAAAACAACCTTTGTCACAAAATGGGGATGCTACCACTGTACGGTAATTCCCTTTGGACTCAAGAATGCACCTACTATTTTTTCTAGAATAGTATTTTCTGCTTTTAAATGCTAGTATTAGGTCGCGCTATTTTTTCTAGAATAGTATTTTTTACACCATTTGGTGTATTGTTTGGTCATGTCGTATGTTACGATGGAATTTTGGTAGACCCAACGAAATTTTTGATTATCCTTTATTTACCACTACCTACATCAGTCACACGACTCATATCAGCGTTAGGACACATAGGATACTATAAAAAATTTATCAGAGGATATGCAGAGATAATTGAACCTATGGAGAAACTGTTGAGGAAAGATGCAAAGTTTCAGTGGATGGAGCCTTTCTAGGAAAGGTTGGATAAATTAAAGAACAATATGGCCACTGTGCCAATACTTATATTCCCATACTGGAAGAAGGAGTTCTATTTTCATGTCGACGTGTCGTCTGTCACGCTCGGCATAGTATTGATGCAACCAGATGAGGGTGTTCTTGACCACCCTATTGCTTTTGCTAGCAGAAAACTGTCAACGATAGAGAAAAATTACACGACGATAGAGAGAGAAGGACTCGCCATGGTCTATGTGCTTCAGAATTTTTGACACTACTTATTGGGTGGACATTTCAAAATGTACACTGATCATTTGGCATTAAAATACCTAGTCAACAAACTAGTGTTGGGGGGGAAGACCTATCGATGGCTTCTCCTATTTTAAGAATTTGACTTTGAGGTCATAGTTAAACCTGGTTGATTGAATGTTAGACTTGAACACCTGTCGAGGATAGAAAGTGGTGAAGAACCAACCAGTCTGGAGGATAACTTTCCTGATGCGTAATTGTTTACAGTCACCATGATGGAGGATCATAACAAGGAGTTTTACGTTGTCATCCACTTCCTGAGCACAGGCTACACACCTGAAGGATTCTCCACTAACCAGAAGAAACATCTGGTTTTAGAGTTGCTAATTATACGTTGATTGTGAGCCATCTGTACAAGTTGGTCCCTAATGAAATATTACGATGGTGTGTTTTTTACTATGAGCGACAATGGATAATGAGTGAAGCACATGTCGGTGTCGCAGGACACTATGTTGTAAAATCAATTGTGCGCAAGATACTGAAAGTGAGACTATGGTGGCCGACCATACATATGGATACTAAGATCTTCTATCAGTGCTGGGATATCTGCTAGAGAACAGAAAAACTGTCTCATCACGACGAGATACCACTTACATCGCAGATAACCCTTCAAGCCTTTGATAAGTGGGCTGTTGATTTTGTTGGACCAATCAGTCCACTAGGGAAAAGGACTGGCACATGCTACATTATACTGTGACATAATATTTAACCAAATGGGATGAACTCGAACCTATTAAAGATTGCACTGTTGCGACTGCGACGAAGTTTTTATTTGAGAATGTGGTGACCAGATTTAGTTGTTCGAAAATTCTCCTCAACGACCAAGGTACACATTTTGTTAAAAAATTTATTGTTGAGCTTACTACAAATTTCCATATTTAGCGTAAGAAGACGACACCCTATCATCCTCAGGAGAATGGAACGGTTGAAGAATTCAACAAGATTTTGGGGAATGCCTTAACCAAAGTGTGCAATGTGCGTCGAGATGACTGGGATCATAAATTTTTAGTTGTGTTATGGGCATACCGGACAACTTGCAAGCGATTGATAGGGCACACCTCATTCAGACTGGTGTATGGACAATAAGTTTTTGTACCGATGGAGTACATTGTGCCAAGCCTACGGATTGCTACACTAACAGAAATGACCGACGAAGATGTTGTTGAGAAAAGGTTGTCGCAGCTCATTCACATGGAAGAGGAATGATTCGTCGTAGGATTCCATTAGACTATCAAGAATCAAAGGCAGAAAGCATGGTATGATCTCCATATCAGGATTAAGACATTAAAAGTCGAAGGAATTGTTTTGTTGTATGACAGTAAATTCTTCAAACATCCAGTGAAGTTGAAGATGCATTGGATAGGTCCATATTCAATCATGCACATCACTGATGTGGGCATAGTAAAATTGTAGAATCTAGATGGAACATACATCACAGGAATGGTAAATGGCAGTCACCTGAAACCATACTATGATGGCCATGACATACTTGGGTAAGGTCATGTCACGTGTGAAAAAAAAGGAGAGAAACATGGGAAGGAAACTGTTATGTCACATGTCTACAATGAAAATAGGTAAATCGCAGTAAAGAGAGGGAATGAAAATTGGCTGTCATTAAATCTCAGATACCTGAAAAAGATATAGGCAATTATGACAAGGAAGCGTCATTAATTTGAAAAAGTACAAGGAGGATGACAATGTGCTTTTTGGCCCCATCAGTTGTATCCGTCATAACTGCCATAACTGTCCTGATAGGTACAATTCAGAACTCGAGTAGGAGAGTTAATTGTGGAATGCATCAAACGAGAAGCCCATGTGATCAACAAGACATCGATCTTACATACAATGATCACATGAGGCATGAGCACGCCTCCATAAACATCAGGCTTCATCATCAAGGTTCGGTTTAGTTGAACAAAGAGAACTAGAGTGAAACAAAGCTTGAGATTAAGAGCCAAAGCTAATGGTTATTGAGATTTACAGTGCCAGTGAGAAATCTAACATGACTATTGATTCACCATGTCCGATTGAAGAATAAATTATGTCTCCAGAGGTGCAGCAGCAAGAACAAGACATAGAAACGATGGCGCGACCAAGACACTAGACAGCTCCTGCGGCCGATTCGACCCCTATTTCAGCCGCTGGTTCAGGCCCTGTGTCAAACCCCATTCATAATCCACTTGTTAATCCACCAGTTATAGATCCATGATCGGTCATGCCTCTGAGAGATGCTCCAGAATCCTCAATACTGAAGCTCTCAAAGAAACACAAGCTAAGGCTTCTATGGATATTCCTGAAGAGGACATGCCCGGGGAGGACGCACCGGACTCACCACCACATAGGGATGCAGGTACCACCATTGAAGAATAGAACCTGCCACCCCCTTATGTTCATCCAAGGAGGGAAGAATGACGTGAATTAAAGGTTCCAGCGAAATCACGCTCCTCGTTAGCGACACCCCAGATCCCTGATGATGTGCCCCTTCTAAGGGATATAATGTCAAAGTTGGAAAAGCTACAGTTTAAGGATACCGATATGCACAAGAAGGTGAGATTAGAGAGGAAGAAATACATAGTTATGACTTTAGCCATGCCTCTTGAGCCATAGTTGGTTCTGCCAATGCAATGGGTACGAGGTATGGAAAGCACCGACCTACTCAACTTGCTACTAATGCCACACTTTGGTCGGGGCACGTAAGTAAGTACATATGTGTGCCAGCTTCTTGTTTGCTTTCATGGAGGATACTTGTGGCTCAACTAACCATATGTTGTGGACGTCGATCTCATCTTGTCGATAACGGGTCTGTCGAATGTAGGAGAAGGCCCTGCGCCGTATCTACACCCAAACAAAGATACCACAAAGATGAAGAAAAAGTATGAACTCCAGCGTGCAGGTAGGGGATTCCTCATTGCCCCTATAGAGGATAACACAGTGAGGTTTACTGCAAAAATCCTATCTTGCAAGCTACTACGCATGATGTATCCCACTGAGTGCACCGCTGGAATGGTAGAACTTACAGAGCGGTGTGCAGTGGGCGTAATATTCAACTGGTCACAATAATTGTTGAATGAGCTTATAGAGGATGCAGAGCAAGCACAGGAGGAGGACAAAGTCAAGTTCCACAACTCCTAGCTCCTGATTTTTATTTATTTCATCATTTGGTAAAACTCACTCAACTACCAGCCGTTGGATGTCCCAGTTCTTTGCCTTGGCATAAAGTATCAGAACCTATGGGAGGATAAGATATTGGAAAAAGATAATAAGATTGAGTTCTTTCTGCACGCTGAGGCACTATGTGATGTAATAATACAACAACATAGGGTAAGGGTAGTGGCAATGCGAAAATACTCCTCATTTATAAGCTTCCAGGCTGGTGTCCATAGTATTATCTTGGAGCCGCAGCAGGACCCAGACAAGCAGGCATGCCCATCATGTTTTATAATTAAGGATGTTGATGTGGACATGATCATATAGGACTGGCCGATAGAATGGTGCAACCTAGTTGAGGAGAAAATGGAACAAGGATAAAACCCATCGGTTGATCATGGGAATGGCCAAGGAAGTGGCCAAGGGAATGGTTAAGGTAATGACCAAGACAATGGGAAAGGAAATGATAGTGGCAACAGGAAAGACAACCAGTTGCTGAGTTCTGACGATAATGATAGTCATCAAAAATATGGCGATGATAACTCATAAAGTACACTTATTGATGAGGATGTACACACCCAATGGAAAGAATCATAAGAAGAGCACACACACCTGCACAAGAAGTGGAAAGCTGACAAAACTTCCAATACTGCCATCTTGGATAAAGAAGACATAGGCCAACTTGTAGACACTGTCGCGGAAGTATCCAAGACCAGCCTTGAGGGTCTCACTGCACAGTAGACACAAGTGGAAAGCAAAGTCGTTGAGCACCTCAATAAGCTCATAGAGGCCATCAACAAAGAAAAAACCACTGTCGAGGCTGAGACATATGACGAGGATCCTGGAGACACTTTAGCTGAACCAATGCAATTGCTGCCCCTCAAGATGGAATTAAAGGTGCATGCACCGGAGTCAGGTACTAAAGAGTATGATGATGTCATCAAAGCATTAGGCATGCTAACGCTAGATTTCTCAAAACTACTATTATCTGGTGTATACTCCATTCAACATGTGTTATAGCTGATTTCACCACTCCAGGTGAATCACACTTTGTATGGCCTTCCCCTGTCCCACTGCAGACTCCTTAGACCCCATGGACCATTTTTTGTCCTTTGATGTTTCCTTGACCATCCCTAAAAACATGTGAAAAATGATACACGCGAATTTTAAACCTATAAGCATGTATATACATGGGTTTGACCACTAAAACCACGTACATCAGGACGTGTACAAAATCCAAATCCTTTTGGAGTTTTCCTTGACATGCATCCGACTCATTTGACTCCTGGCCTTCCATATGCCTTGAGATCGCTCGGATTCAACCTTTCATTACCCCTTTGAAAATCTATATAAGGAACCCCTTGGTACATTGAAGGCATAAGAGAGAATTGAGAGCAAAGAAACTATAGTCCATTATTGCTGGAACTTATGCTTGAGTCTACAGCCCTTTGTCCCTTGGAGCACTTTTGTGTTCTTCCCAAGCTTTCCTTTTGCTTGTGAGATTGCTATCTAGAGATGGAGGATTGAAGTGGTGGAGGCCCAAGTGGGGGATTCAGTTTCTCCGATTCACAGACGTGTCGACAGAGGTTGTATCTTGTAATCTCTGATTTATATTAATAGAAATATCTTTTCCTGTCCAATAATGTGTGTTTGAATGAATATTTTATCCATTGGATTATGTCAAATGCTTATACATTATTGATTATATATGCTAGAATAGATCTAACACCATGATATATAGAATGCTTGTATTGTTTACTTGTTGTTGAGGAAGTAATCTATCAATTCAAGCTGAAGTTGGAAAGCTCAACGGGGATCTACTTCAACCATCCGGAATAAGGTACGAGGTCTGATCCTTTAGTGTTAGACATTTAATTTCTATTGCATATTGGAAAGGATTGATTTCTGGAGTCAAGCTGTCTGTTGTGGTACCCCAAGCCATAGGAATTTCTCTCCGTAACAGAATTGGCGACTCCGCTGGGGAGTTCCTAGTTGTTTTCCTTTGGGGGTTGTTCCATCGGCATTCAATGAATTTGAATTGCTCTTTCTCTCTTGTTTCTGTGTCAGGTCTGGGGGCATGTATGCTTGGTAGTGTCTAATTGGTGTGAAGTTTGTCTGAGCCTATCTGTTTGCCTTGATTTTATGCACCTTTCTTCTTGTACGCGAGTTTTTAACTCACAGTCGCGTATACACGCGGGTTTCTCTTCGATTTCCATGTATACACGCGGGGTTACTGCGAACAGTTGCGTATGCCCTTGATTTTGCCTTTTTGTGGAAGTTAAATGGTTGCTGGGTGAATTTTGATATTTTATGAGTCTCCTTTGGCACTGCCTGAGTCTGTTTATACCTCTGTTTCTGACTAGAAACATTTTTTTAGGCTAAATTTTTTTTTTAAGAAGGTTCTTGTCATGGCATTTTCGATTTTTTGTTTGAGATTAGTGCATTAGAGTTCTTTTACCTTAGTTCTTTGCTCGAGTTCTCTTTGTGTGTGCTTGCAAGGTCTAGGGGTCGTAGAATTATTCTTTTGCTTTTTGCATCTCGTTTTATTTCAAAAAATCCAAAAACATTTGCTTATCATCATGCATTGCATTTTGTATTTTACATTGTACTTGCACTAGATTTGCTTTGGAGTATTAGTTAGGAATTCATATAGGAAATCTTGCATTCATCATTTGAAGAAAAATTGTGCATTTCACGTAGTAGCATACCCTGTTTTCATGGACACAATGCATTTGCATTGATTGTTAGGTGTGAATTTTACTTCATGTTGTGTCATAATACCATTAGTTGCACGACCATATCCCGTTTTTGAGTAATAAAGCCAATTAAAATCAACGCTAAATTAAAATAAACTACACTCTTTTCTGTTATAGGGTGTACCAACAAGCTTAGGTTTTAGGATCTTGGAATAGTTCATTGTAAGTAAATTCTCCAAGATCACTAAACAACAACATGTATGTGTCTGTCCAGGTGAGTGTGTGAAATCCTTGGTATAACCAGTGTTTCTCAGGATCCTCCTCTCAAAAGGGAGTTAATCACAAGGCAGTGTGAGCAGTTATTGATTGGGATGACCCCTAGTCATAACTGAGTAGCACCGGAGATATTTCCAGGATTGTATTCGTATCTGGGGGCTCTTTAGAGAGTTTTGGGCTTTGCTACCCTGCCCATACGATCAATCCCGCTTGCGACTGTCCGCCTGAGCATTGATTATATTGAGGTGACCTTAGTGGCCTTACCTAGGATATCGAGGGGGTACTTTGCAG
Organism: Pseudotsuga menziesii; assembly: GCA_001517045.1. Taxonomy (NCBI): domain Eukaryota; kingdom Viridiplantae; phylum Streptophyta; class Pinopsida; order Pinales; family Pinaceae; genus Pseudotsuga; species Pseudotsuga menziesii. The sequence continues at coordinate 164,694 of LPNX010863958.1, read as the reverse complement.
GGGTTATTTTGCGGGTGTCCCGGCCAGCTTGGGGTCAGACAGCACAGTCTCTTTACGCGTTGAAGTTGAGGGCCACAATAATTGGTTACGTACCTCCGCTTGTTGTGTATGGGAGTCTCAAGACTCTCCTAGGCGAGACATACCTGCTTCATTCAGGAGCTCACTTATCTAGCCCTTGTTTGCTTGCATTTGGATTTAGATTTTATTAGTGATTGCTCTATGCATGATAGTTGGCCTAGGGTTTACGTAAATAGAGAGTCTTTTCTATTTTTTGAGTCATTGTGGATTCGGGTGCGACTCCTCGCCGTTCACATCGTTTAGCAGGAATTCCGCCTTCTACTTCTCCTCCTCCTTTGGGAGAGAGACCTAGACAGTCCAGGTGGACTATTTCGCACATTGATTCACACACCATGGGAGACCATTTAGAAGGTATTCCTGAACCACCTTCTCCCATTCGTGTAGACGATGGGGAGTTTACTCCTACTTATGATCCTTCACTTGACTTGGCTGAGTTAGGTCCTATGATTTCTAAGATAGGAACCATGCATGATAGACCTACTCACTCTAGGGTTGATTCCCCATTGACGCGTTACCGGTATGGAATGCCAGAGGACGCCGAGACTCATTTTGAACCCTCCAGCACTAGCTATGGTAGTTATGGTATGTCTAGTTTTCCTACACATGATTTGGCATTTCATGTCGAATCTGACTTCGATTCTAACACTATGCCTGGGGGCACTGTCATTCCTTACCATGCGGAGAGGTTTGGGAGCATTGGTCACATTGCACCTTCCATCCCAGTGGTGGAAGTTACATCACATGTCCCTCCTAGGTCTAGGTTTAGTGATCCTATTAGGATACCAGATCTGAGACAAGTGATGATAGGGAATAGTACGTACTTGATTACTCAGATCCCTTCATCCTTTGTCCCTAGTTATTCAAATGTGCACCCTCCACCTTATTCACATGGTCCTTCGAGTCAGCACATGGCTACGAGTCAGATCCGTACTGCGGTTACTAGACCAATTGTGTCTCAAGTTTACATACCGCCCATGGCTTCAAGAGGTTATGTTCATGCTTCTAGAGGTCATGTTACTACTTCTAGGGCATATATCCCTACTTCCGGTATGTATATTCATACTTTTGGAGCATATCTTCCTACCTATGGAGTGTCTCATGGGACATCACATGCGATGACTTATGGACCTTATTATGGGACACAATATGGACATGGTTCTTCACCTTATGGGGGCGGGTATCAACAACCTACTTACTCTCCTAATTACGGCTTTGTAGCTCCTACTAGTCAAGGTCCACCACACTATGGTGTTTCCACGCCACCCTATACGGGTCATACGGGAGGAGGGCACTATGGCCAAGGCCATGGTGGTAATCAAACCTACATGAATCAGGGAGTAGTCCATCAACCTCATCATCCTAGGCTCCCTTTCCTCACGATGCTTAATATTCCTGACTTGTAGAGATTGGTGAATGATCCTGTAGCTCATGACCCGGCTTAGCCGGCTATCCCTACCAAGCTTCCTTCGGACATACCTAAGTTCGAGGGAAAACTGGGAGAGGATCCGAGTGAACACGTTACTACGTTTCACCTATGGTTCTCTTTGAATTCCTTACATCAGGACTCAATCTGTTTGAGACTATTTTAATGCACCCTTACAGGGCCTGCCGCAAAATGGTATATAGAGTTACCTAGGGGAGCTTTCGCTTTGTTCGATGACCTTGGGATGACTTTTCTTAACCACTTCTAGCTACCAGTGCATTATGACATTGGTACTGAACTCTTGTCGACATTTCGGCAAGATAAAGCCACACATATCTCTGATCACATTCAAGAGTGGCGTACACGGAAGAGGTTAATTAAAGCCTTTATACCGCTGGAGTTCCTCCTCGAGTGGTTCCTCAAGTCATTATTGCCTTATATAGCGAAGGATGTTTCTACATCCGGAGTGCAGAATGAGGAACAAGCAATTTTTAGGGCACAAGAATTGGACTTGATCTATGCTCAGTCCGGTTTGTTATATGAGATTATTCCCAATGCTCCGCGTTCCAATTTCGACCCCAAAGTCAAACCTGGACCACATGCCAATGGCATTGTGGGTTGTGCAAGTACGAAACCTATGGATTCGGTTGCAAAACAAGTTAGTCAATTGTCAATCAACCAATCTACTTCGAGACAGGCTACGGCTTCGTCTCAACCCACCCAAACGGCGAGTGTACTTTCTGTGCAATCGTTGGACTAGAAGGGTAACCGGCAGCCTAGACGGAATAGAAAAAAGGGTAAAAATAATCATAAGGGTGGGAATAAGAATGAGAATGCTAATAGTAATGACAAGAATGACCAGAATGCTGGGGGGGACAAGTAAGCTAAATGTAAGGTTAAGTTCCCTTGCAAGTTATGTAAGGACGATCACCTCGCTTACTTGTGCCCTCGTATTGAGGAAGATTCGAGATTCTTGGCACAGGGCCCAGCTATGCTAACTAACCCTTTACCACACAATCAAAATATGAACTTGAAGTCCCATGACCAGTCTGGTAGTGATCAGGATCCGCCGGAGAGTAGTGGTCGTGGGTGCATTAACATGGTCCATGCTGCGAAAGTTGTGACCCGAGCGAAAGATTATGGTTCGTCACAACCCAGCCCAGGAAAAGAGCCTGATCCACCAGGGTCCCCTTTGCGTATTGAGAAACCTATGGATAAACCTGAGACTGCACCTCACATTCCTAAGGGAGTCCTTAAGCGTTCAGGGCATAATCTAAATGCTCGATCCACCTAGAACTATTCAGTTGTCGAGGATTTGGGCCACACTCCTTGTGTGATGTCTGCATTGGAAGTGCTTCAGAGTTGTCCTTCGCAAAGGAAGGAATTGCTTTCTTCCCTTGGTGTGAATGATGATGATTCTTCCTCCGTGATCAAATTTGAAACAACAGGACTTTAGCCTCGCTTTCCCTACTATGTGTCTCTTTTGATTCACGTAGAATGTATTAATATGATCGTCAAGTGCACTGTGATCGACGAGGGTGCTACTACTTCTATGATGTCTTTATCCCGCTGGAAGGGTTTGGGTTCCCCTGAGTTGTCTAAATCAGCGACCACGTTAACTGCGTTTTATGGGAGATCTTCTAGGCCGCACGGCATCCTTCCTTCCCTTAAAGTCCGTTTGGGAGGGAAGACCATTGCGATAGAGGTCGAGGTGGTTGATGCGCCCCTTGAATACAATCTCTTGCTACGTAGGAACTGGATGTACAGTATGCAAGCCGTTGCTTCTTCCTTGTTCTACGTTGTATGCTTTCCACATAACGGGAAGATCGTAACGATTGATCAAATGACATTCAAGAATCCGTCTGTTACCACATATTCGGGAGCTTCGATCGCGATTGTTGAGCACTCTCAGCCGACAACTGGGAGTGTGGGGGTAGGCATGTATCCATCCCTCATGGGAAGCTTTAGTTGTCCTGCACCGATCCTTATAATAGGATCTAGTTCTGATGAGGCTTCGACATCTATGAGATCGGTGTCTTTTCACATGAGTCATATGGAAGATCCTTGGATTCTTCCTACACCGAGTACTTCGAGTGAGCCTGTCATGAAAAACGTGTCGTTGCATGCAACTATGATAGCTTATCAAGCTAATCTCAAGTGTGTTGCAGAGCCTAGTCCTTCCTCTTCATAGATGGAGGAGGAGGACCCTTATGTGCTTCCGACATGGGCAGTACAGTCTTCTCACGCACACGACTGCCTTGATACGGTTTCCCCTTCAAATGAATCGATTATCGAGGCTATGTCGGGAGTTGAGCCACCATGGGAGGAGCTCCATCATAGATTGTACTTTCTTCTAGAGCTTGACTGCTTGGAGCATGAGGATTTTAGGGTGGTTCTTAGTCAGAGAGTTGGTAGTCCTATGGTTCCATTAAGCTCTCCTGGTCCGATGGCTAATGGAAACATGGTGAACATATGTTCAACGATTCCTATCAACATCTCTCGCAATACTGGCATGATAGAGAATGTCTATATTGGGGCGGAATGTTCCCATGCTCAGATTCTAGAATACACTGAGCTATTTAAGGAATTCCGTGATATTTTTTCTTGGTCTTACGACGAGAGGCCAGGTATTGACCCTCGTATTGTCGAGCACGAGATTAATACTTACCCCAACGCTAAGCCTATTTGACAACGTTTACGTGTAGTGAATCCTAGGAAAGCACCCATGATTAAGGCAGAGATAGAGAAGATGTTGAAAGACGGTTTCATCTATCCCGTTCCCTTGACAGAGTGGGTTTCAAACCTCATTCTGGTGGATAAGAAATAGGGATCGATCCGCATATGCATTGATTTCCGTGATTTGAATCGTTCCTATCCTAAGGACAATTCCCCCACACCATTTATTGATCAAATTTGGGATGAGTGTGCGGGTAGCGAGGTGTTCTCCTTTATGGACGGCTTTTCTGGATATAATTAGATACAGATTAAACCTAAGGACCAACACAAGACTGCCTTTATTTGTCCTTGGGGAACGTTTGCATATCAGAAAATTCCTTTCGGCCTTAAAAACTCCGGAGCTACATTTCAGCAAGCGATGACCTTGATCTTCCACGATCTCAAGTCAATTATCGAAGTATTTTTGGATGACCTCGCTGCTCATTCTCGTATGAGAATGCGCCATCCCTATCACTTGAGATTAGTATTCAAAAGATGCCGGCATTATTCGGTTAGATTAAATCCTCATAAGTGCATCTTTTGTGTCAAGTCAGGTCATTTGTTAGGATTCATCATTTCTAAAGAGGGTATAAGATTAGACCCTTTGAAGGTTGAGGCAATACTTCAGTTGTCTCCCCCAAAAAATATTCGTCATCTTCAGTGTTTGCAAGGCATGGCAAACTTCTTAGGAAGATTTGTTGTCAACTTTGCCAATTTGACTAGAGGCTTCATGCGTCTCTTGAAGAAGGACACCCCCTTTCATTGGGATGAGTGAGCCCAGGAGTCCTTTGATGCACTCAAGCGAGCCCTAGCATCGGCCCCGGTAATTAGTCCCCCGGACTATAGCCATGATTTTCTATTATATGTGGCTGCGTCATTAGAGACGATTGGTATGGTTTTGGTTCAAGAGGATGAGGAGCTCCAAGAGCATGTCATATATTATTTGAGCCGGAACCTTATTGACGTAGAGATTCATTATTCTCATGTCGAGAAGCTTGCTTTAGCTACCGTACATGCAGTTTAGCGGTTGAGACATTATATTCTCCTTCGCTAGACCTTGGTTGTAGCCCATGTCAATCCGTTTCAATTCGTCATCACCTGAAGGATGATTGGGGGAAAATATAATAAATGGATTGTCATTTTGCAAGAATTTGATCTTGAGTTTGTTTCGGAAAAATCGAAGAAGTATTTAATTTTTGCAGAGCTTATATCGGATTTCCCGAGCGAGGCCGAGGAGTTGGTTTGTGAAGATACGTTTGTCAATGAACACATCTTATTAATCTCAATGTTAGACCCATGGTATGGGGATACCATAATATATTTAAAAACTCTGAAGACCCCTACTCACCTCTCGTGAGATGAATGATGACGATTACGTCACGTCTCTAAGAACTACCTCATAGTGGATAACACTTTGTACCGTCGTGGGGTATATTCCATTTTACGACATTTTTTAACTCATGAAGAGGCCGAGGTAGTGCTGAATGATTGCCATAGAGGGGCATGTGGTGGTCATTTATCTGGGCTTTCTACAACTCAAAATATTTTAAGAGCGGGTTATTCCTGGCCATCGATCTTTAAGGATTGTGTTGATGCAGTCAAGAGGTGCCACCCTTGCTAGGTGTTTGCATGGAATATGCACTTGAAACCTGCCCCGTTACATCCCATTATCACCGCCGGTCCCTTCACTAAGTGGGGGCTCGATTTTATGGATTGCAACCCAGCTTCGGCTGGGGGGCACCATCATATTATAGTGGCTGTTGATTACTTCACAAAATGGGCTGAGGCTATGCCTACAGTAAAATCCGACGGTGAGATAGCTGCCCACTTTGTATTCAACCAAATTATTACTCGGTTCAGGATTCCAAAAGAGCTTGTCACTGACCATGGCTCGCACTTTCAGAACCATATGATGGAAGATTTGGCATCGAAGTTAGGGTATAAGCAAGAGCATTCCTCTTCTTACTACCCTTAAGCGAATGGACAGGTAGAGACAGTGAATAAATCACTCAAATCCATTCTCCAACGAACCATTGCACAAAGCAAGAACAATTGGCACATCATGTTATATCCTGCTTTGTGGGCATATCGAACTGCTGTTAAGACTGCCACTGGTTTTTCTCCATATCAACTTGTACATGGAGTGGAGTCGATATTGCCGGTTGAATGCGAGATTCCTTCTTTGAAACTAGCTGTAGAACTCTTACCGGACACTTCCCCATTGGAGGAGCATTTGGTTCACCTTGAGCAACTTGATGAGCAGCGTCGGGATGCCTTGGTGGCTCTAGAATTCAATAAACATTGCGTAAAGGCCCAATACGATAAATCTGTCCGTCCAAGGGCATTTAGTGAAGGAGACTTGGTCCTTTTGTGGGATCAACCGAAAGAACCCTTGGGGGTAGGGAAATTTAATCCTATGTGGCGTGGTCCTTACGTGGTCAAGCGTGTGTTAGAGAAGGGTGCGTATGAGTTAGTGGATTATGAAGGAACGACCTTGGCGGAGCCTAGAAATGGGCTCTATCTCAAGAAATACTATGCATGATCTTCAGCCAAGGCTACTTATTGTATATTATCGTACAATTTTGCATAGTTAGGTCTTTTTCTTATCGTGATCGGGTTTGTGATTAGTTTCCATTTCTTTTGGTAGATGTCAATGGAATCTTCCACCTACATAGGATTAGCGGATGGTGCAAGCAGTCACACTCAACACTCAACCTCTGCTGCTTGGGTGATTTATACTCCTATGGGTCAGGTACTGTCTTCAGGAGGCATATGTCTACGACCATCTTCCAACAATGTTGCTGAATATAGTGCCGTTATCGAGCTTCTACGGGATTCCATTTCAAATGGTGTTCTCTCTCTTGAGGTACGTCTTGATTCAGAGTTAGTAGTGTCACAACTCAATGGTTTGTACCATGTTAGAGATCCGACGTTATCGAGAAGATTCTTACGTGTGAGGTTGTTAGAACGACAATTTGACAATATAACATATATACATATTCCAAGAAATAATAATCAAGTTGCTGACTCATATGATAACTGCGTGTTAGATTGGCATTTGTTTCATTCACAATAAATTAATCACAAGCACAATTTTTACACATGTAAATAAATAAATCGATCACCATAAAATTTTTTATATATACATCCAAAATGTGATAGTACATAGTGTCATGATACAAAATTGGGGCTCTCGAGCCACCAACATATACTACATGGTAGTACAAAATGTATACACTCCCAAGTGTCTAATCCTGTGGAGGAGGAGGAGGGTTGTGATCATGGAAGGTCACTACGGCTCTAGCTAGCCGTCGAAATAATCGCATAGCCTCAGGCAAGTCCTCGACTTGCGCCATGGGAACCCTGTGTGTTAGTCTCACAAAATTGGTATGAATGCTCTGGAGCGTCCGCTCCGCATCCACACCCATGATGTCATCTCCTCTTCCCCTTCGTCTATGACAAGGGAAGCCTTCTGGCCGCTGTGGTCCCACATCTGCACACAAATGGTAGATGTCACTATGTATTGTCACGCAAAATATGTCTTTTTGATTCCATATAATCAAGAAAACACACACAGAAAAAATTAAATAACTCAAAAAATTTAAAAAAGAGAGGGTCGAGATTTGTCACCTATATCGCCATATGCCGATCCTGGTGGTAGCGGCATATCTGGGTCCCCCTGGAAATCTATCCCTACATAGGGGTAGTCATTGATGGCAACTATCTGTCATCGCCACCATGAAAAGAAGTCAGCTGGATATGGGTTGGCCACCCTACCACCCCCCAGTATGCGCATAGCATCTGCCCAACGCTATTGGGCCGAATCTTGAACCCCGTGAAGAGGAACGTCCACTCTGGGGCTCAATCCTGGAACACACTCGAAGAAAAACGTGCTCAAAATACTGTTGAACCCAAAGTTCCACACTCTACCTGCCTTACACTCACAGAGCTAATGTTTCATGTTGCTCAGTAGTGTAGTGCTCCAGTCATAAATTGTGGGTCTCATGCACTCCACTGCATAGAAAATCAAAGGCTGCGAGGCCTGGTGGAGTGATGCCAAGCCTGCTATCCTGCCCAATGTCAATAGTATGGCCTTTAGGCCCAGCACCTGTATAGCGTTGGTAGGGACCTGACTCCCTACCTTCTCTGTGTCTAGATAGCAGTACACCGCAATGTACTCGTTGATAGTTAGGCCACCTCCTGGCCCACCACGAGAATGAAGGTTCACCACTTCCCCTCATCTAGAAAGCCCAGTAATGAAGTATATGTCCTCCAAATCTATGGTGAGGGACATCCCATCTATATGGAAGGACTCCGAGTCTAGATCCTAGTAATCCACCAGCATCTGTAATAGTCTTGGTTTGGCCCTCAAACCACCAAGACACCAAAACTTGTAGAGTCCGCATGCACGTAGAGCCTGTTGAGCCATTAGATCGACCCTTACTGCTTCCTCTACCTCACCATGTTCACGCTCTCTCCACTCTAGGACCATCCTGCACAAGAAATTACAAATTTGCCCATTAGATTATTGAAAAAACCTTATGCGCGGCCTCATATGCGACTATTTTCAAAATAGCTGCATATGTACGCGGGTTTGGGGGCATTTTTCATGTATATCCAGCCCTATACGCAAAAAAACCCTCGATTTTCATGTGGGCCGTAGCGCCCATTTTAGGTTGGACTAGAAAGCTTAATTGACCATGGAATTTCATGAAATTGCATCAAAATGAAAGAGAAGAGCATGGGTAAATACTTGGAAGAAACGGTAGTGGATTCCGCCAGCTGGATCTCCTGGAATTCGTTGTTGAAAATCAGAGCTCAAATGGGTAAAAGTTTCAAATGTTTTATAATATTTTGAATTGTTTACTATTTATAGAAAATTTTCAAATATTTGAAAATTTTTACCCCCTTTCCTATAGTTTCGACATTTTCTAACCATTTTGGACCGTTTTTGAAATAATTCATGATGTAGAGGACCTTTTTCAGTGCCGTTTCAGCCGTTGGATTGACCCATTCGTGCTGATCTCAGGTATCATGTCTAAACTGGCATATAGGTTAGGTTTAATCACCGTTTTCATTTTGCATGGCCTTATGACCATATCATCATGACCTTAGGTACGAACCCACTTTGTTATGTCACAGAACCTTCTTGTTGTTTGAGAAGTGGCATGATACAAGTGGTAGAGCTTCACCTTACATGGGTACCCTAGTTAGCACCTTATTTGCATTTGGTGCCCATGCTGACGTTTTCCCTTTTAGGGTGTGGGAGTCCATTATATAGTACTGCCATGACATTTTGCAAGAGCCTCATACTCCTCTTGATCTTTTGCTGGCCTATTTCCCTCAGGACTCCCTCATGTCAAGTTGTGAATGCATTATCATGAGATTTTCCTACCTTATTGAGCTTTATGCCGGCTCCCCTGACATTGCGTTTCAGCCATATAGCCCAAGCTTGTCTCATGTCTAGCCATGCAGATCCATTTTTTATATCCTTCGCAACTTGTTTCCCTTTTTACCGGGAGGGGATTTCCCCCCAAGTGTCGATATCCTACACATGTATCCTTGCATTGAGCATAGGTATGTTCCATTGCTTGGAACTAGTTTGTTTTCCCTTATGACACTCGTCTCCTCCTAGTCTGTAACTATAAAGCCATTTTATTCTTTTTCAAGCTTTTTAAATAATTGAAAAATTCCAAAAAAAATCAAAAAACCAAAAAGCCGGACAAGGAAAGATGTTATCTGTGGCAGCTGTTGAGTCGTGTCGCCTTCGAACAAAGCACTGTATATCACATCCATTGGTTGGGTTATAGTTTGAATTTAGGAGCTGTACTCATTTATCTGAGTTTATCTCCATCGACTGGTTAAGCTTCTAGTCCCTATGGAGCCTCTGTCGATGCCTCCTGTGTCGCAGAGATGTCCCAGTTTGTATATCGAGTCTATGTTGCCTTTATTCAGTCACCATATGCCATTAGGCTCTTGTTAGAAGGAAGTTGAAGCCTAAGTCGGCCATTCCTCAGTTCTCTTGACTTTGCATGTCGGCCATTCTCGGTACAGTTACTGGTTCGTGCACCTTATGATCGAGTCCTTCCACATTATACAGCTTTGCTGAGTACCTCGTGTTGGATGATGGGGGATGCCTTAATGATTTCCTTCCAGCAGATTTCATCCCATTGACTTCAGATCATTTATTCTGAGATTGGAATCTAGAGTCATTTTGAGTGCCTTGAGACTTGCAGTCATCAGTGGCAAGTTCTCTCGCCATCGACAGTCTTTGGGAATACATCAATGTCCCCTGATCGATGGATCCTCTCAAGTGTTCGACCTCAACATATTTATTCACACTTGTTAGTTTGCACTCTAGTACCTTGATTCCCATTTTCATTATCGGTGGGTGATCTCGCATCTGTTAACGGTATACATTAATGAATGGTAATCAGACGATGGACTACTATGTTCGACCTCGACACCTCTGTTTGCATAGTAGGACATGTACTCGTAGCGATTTGTGTAGAAGACTTTCCAGATTGGTGGCATCTCTTATATGCTACCTCCTTGATCGTTCTAGTGTTCATGAGATTCTAGCTCTCGTGACTTGATTCCAGTATATGTCAGATATTTCCAGCCACTATGGAGATCTTGATATGTTATCTATCTTCAGCCATTATGGAGATCATGGTCCTTTGTATATCTTCATCATGGAGATTCTGATCTATGTATATTGTATGTGGTGATGACCACTTATGTGATATCTTGTATCATTCCTATTCATGGCCATTGTATTCTTATGTATCTGGGACTGCTATATGTATTTGCAGTTATGTGCAGAGTTGTATTATTGTACTATGATGATTGGGTGGCTGGTCTTCCATTTGGGATCCTTCATGACTCCACTTCTGGGATGGACTTATAATGTATTTCGGCCATCGTATGACCCCTATGACCTCACACATTAGGGGGCATATGTTATAGATGATTTCACCACTCCAGGTGAATCACACTTTGTATGGCCTTCCCCTATTCTGCTGCAGACTCCTTAGACCCCATGGACCATTTTTTGTCCTTTGATGTTTCCTTGACCATCCCTAAAAACATGTGAAAAATGATACACGTGACTTTTAAACCTATAAGCGCGTATATACGCGGGTTTGATCACTAAAACTGCGTACATCGGGATGTGTACAAAATCCAAATCCTTTTGGAGTTTTCCTTGACATGGATCCGACTCATTTGACTCTTGGCCTTCCATATGCCTTGAGATCGCTCGGATTCAACCTTTCATCACCCCTTTGAAAATCTATATAAGGAACCCCTTGGTACATTGAAGGCATAAGAGAGAATTGAGAGCAAAGAAACTATAGTCCATTGTTGCCGAAACTTATGCTTGAGTCTGCATCCCTTTGTCCCTTGGAGCACTTTTGTGTTCTTCCCAAGCTTGCCTTTTGCTTGTGAGCTTGCTATCTAGAGATGGAGGATTGAAGTGGTGGAGGCCCAAGTGGGGGATTCAGTTTCTCCGATTCACAGACGTGTCGACAGAGGTTGTATCTTGTAATCTATGATTTATATTAATAGAAATATTTTTTCCTGTCCAATAATGTGTGTTTGAATGAATATTTTATCCATTCGATTATGTCAAATTCTTATACGTTAATGATTATATATGCTAGAATAGATCTAACACCATGATATATAGAATTCTTGTATTGTTTACTTGTTGTTGAGGAAGTAATCTATCAATTCAAGCCAAAGTTGGAAAGCTCAACGGGGATCTACTTCAACCGTCCGGAATAAGGTACGAGGTCTGATCCTTTAGTTTTAGACATTTAATTTCTATTGCATATTGGAAAGGATTGATTTCTGGAGTCAACCTGTCTGTTGTGGTACCCCAAGCCATAGGAATTTCTCTCTGTAACAGCATGCAACCACGACTAAACTCTGCATCTGAGAAAATGCATTGGCTTATCAATCCACAAAGAAGACAAGGAAGGAAAAAGAGCGTAAGGTCCTCCTTAAGGAAAAGGACGAAGATATCAAGGCGCGTGAACAGAGTCGGCTTACACTAGCAGAAGCCATCAAGTGCGCCATCACAGAGTTCCCATTGGAAGAAGGACAAGAAGATGAGGATTCAGCTTCCAAGGTTGTCTAATTGTCACAGATTGCGGTGGAACCCAGGAAACAGGTCGAGGAGCTACATGCGCGATAGACACCAAGCACGACTTCTGAGGTGCTTGAAGAACAAAAGAATACAACATCTGAGGCTATTGGGAGGATAAGGAAAGGAGAATAGCTCTACATTGAGGCAGTTGAAGCTGTCTCCGCAACACAAGGATTTCTTATGGAAGACGAAGCAGTGGAAAAGATTAAGGAATAAACGCAACAAGCCAACCTGAAAATTGGAATAGTCAAAGTAGACATGAAGAAGTTGTCACTTAAGGAGAAGGTTGCAAAAGTAGTCAAGCTGAAGCAGCTCCAACAAGAATTCCAAGCTCTCCATGACTAAGAGAAGAGTAGAAATGATGAAGTGACAGTGCATCAGTCGAAAGTAGAATGAGTTACAGGGATTATTCAACCTGTACAATAGAAGCTCCACCATATCACTCAGTCATTGGAAGCAGGACCGTTCGAACATATGAGTTCCAACCACATCGAACAGTTGGCCAAGCAAGCTGAATAGGTCAATAGGAACATTTCTTGGGTGCAACAAACTTTGCAGGAATTTCAAGACAAGGTTTGTCCTGCGGTGCAGCCCGTGTGAGAGGCATGATTTTGCAGACACCTGAATTTTGCATAGACATTAATTTTTGCTTAGTGGTTCAGGATGAGTCACATGTGAGTGTTGGTGGACTGTTGGGCCAGGAAAAGTGAACAAGGAAGAACCTAAATCACGAGTGTAAGACTAGCAGAACATGTGCACGATGGAGAAAAGAAGGTAAAGGAAGAAGCGCAAGCGCATAGGAGAGGAAGCCGCGGCGAGGATCGCGACGAGGAAAGGAAGATCCAAGCCAGTGGAAGAGGTAGGTAAAAGAGTTAAGGATGAATAGGTGCAAGTCAAGGAAGACTGCTGAAGGATGAGCTGATGGAAGAATAAATGAAAATTTTGTGGCTCTTTATGACCTAAACAGACAGGATGAAAGACATTTCTGTGGCTAGTTATGGCTATGGTTAATATAAGGAATGACTTTTGCGGCTAGGTATGGGTCGAAATTAATGTAACCAAATTTACATTAATAATGAATAAATCTTACAACCATTTCCTTAGTGTTTTGATGCTCCTTCACATGCCATGCCTTGTCCCCAAAATCTCCAAATTGCTCCTTCTATGCTCACCCTAGATTTGGCCAGAATCTTAATGTAGCAACATATATTTTCTCCTTCTCAACCATCCCTATCCTCCCAAGGCCTTTAAAACCAGTCTCAAAGAGGTGGAAGGGAGATCCTACTAGGAGGGATATCGATTGCAGGTGGTCCACAGGAGTAGGGATGAGAGTGCCACAAAGTATTCCTTCGAGAAGCTTCATGAATCTTCTCTTTTTCACTTTTTAACTCGAGCACCACATCTCCGCTCTTTGATCAAGGGGAATAGGTGGTGGCACCTCTTATTGTCAAGAGACAATTGGAGTTACTGAAGAGGGTAACACCTCTTACATTAAGGGCAAAGGCGGTGCTAGACTCAAATATGGAAACAAGAGTCTAGGCCACTGTACAAGTTCATAATTTGGGATTTGAGGTCAAATTATGATGTTTTGGGCCTCAACACATGACGGTGATGAGATTTATGTGTAATAGAATGCCCCCCAAATCATGAGGCTAGAGGGATACAATAGGAGAGATCTTTGAAAGATTAAGTTATCACTTTGAGGCAAGAAATCACTTGATCGAAGATCATCATCAACTAGGCTTCTACCATACATGAATACTTTTTGACTCATAACCAAATGATTCCTCATCATGGCTGCAGACCAATACAAGGCAGATCCATGAAGGAAACAAAATAAACATGGCTACTAGAATACAAAATAGATCCATGTGAAGAAGACTCAAACTTGGACATAGCTACCAGACATACAATGTAGATATATGTCAAATGGACACAAATTTGAGCATAGCCACGACCATACAAATGTGGATCCATGCTAGGACTTATACAAAATATGCCATCGCAACTTGGGGAAAGCAATGAGTTCTTAGCAAACTCCCAGGGCCTTCGCCTCGTCTTCCACAAAGTACAATTCTATCCATGTGATTACAATGTCTTGATGTCGAACATGGTAGAAACCACTTGATTACCGGTCAATGATGAGAACCGTTAACAAGTGCAAGGGAGATCACCATTAATGTCAATGATTCCCAAGGTACCCTAGTACAATATCCTAAGAGTGAATAGATGATTTGATGTCAAACACTCAGTCGAATATTTCGATCAAAGGTCAATGAAGTGAACCTACGTCGAGAGTGAGAGAATCTGTCATTGATGCATATAGATCTCAAGGTACTATCTTTTTTTTCTAAGACTAATTCCTGGATGATGATCTGATGTCTACATGAATAGTCTCATCGAAGGATGACCATGATGAATCCCACATCAATGACACAAAACCCAGAACAAAGTTCTGGAATTTTGAGTATGTGTACCATATGACTGAATCAAAAGGTACTGATACAAAGGATATTTTGACTGCAAAGGTAAGATTTCAATTCCCCTTTGAACATCGGGTGGCATGACCGAAGACTTGCAGCATTGACTTAGACCAGACAGATACCAATACATAATGCGATGGTAAACGATGCATTCTTTGAAAGACTCAAATGAGTGACATGACTCATGAAAGTGGATCGACTTGGAAGCAAGCTAAATACCCAATTGACTGAATGAAATGCAGACAATTTCCATGTTCAAAGGGGACTAGTAACTTCTATTTATTCACAAAATGAAATAGTTCCATTCCCTTAATTTCTCCATCATGATTGATGAGTGCCTCTTTTCGTTTTTACGAGTCCAAAGATGGTAACAAGAAATCATTGTAGATTATCCTAGGATAATTCCATTCTCATATATTTCATGAACCTGAGAAAGGAGGGGTTCATTCCCAAACAAGGGTCTCTCAGTGTTTAGTTTATCGATTCCATTGAAAGTTAACTTGGCATCGTTCATGTTTAGAGAGTTTGAATGAAAATGGAAAAAGACTCCAAAGGGTCTTTTTTTGTACAATGTAGTCTCTAGGGCCTGAAAATGTATAAAATAATACCCAAGAGAACTCTTCTAGTCATGATTGGATGGAGCGCTCCTTTTTCGTAACTAGTCAATCCGAGCCGAGAAAGGGGTAAACTACCGTCGAAAAAACGACTCTTCAAGTACTTTTACGAGCATGAAGAAGACAAGTTCACTCAACAATATTTTCACATTTAAGGAGTCTCAAAAGAGTTTAAAGAAAACTCCATTAGGGTTTCTTTTCACAATGAGCGGGTTTAATGAGCCTGAAAAGAAGCAAAAACGACACGAAAATTTGATATTAGGTTTAAAGAGCACGATCAAAGTATCGAAATTTGACAAGTTTTCCATTTTATGGAAGTATGAAAAAGTAAAAAATGAACATACCCATAGCCATTTTATTTCACTTTCATCCCTACAAAACGTTTTTAAAAGAGTATTAGCTTTCCAAACCATTTTTAAAATTGACTTTTATAACTACAAAAAGGGCATTTCTTAATAAAATAAACCTAAAAAATCTCATATAAAAGTCAAATGAAATAGTTAAAACATTTCATTTTCCATTTACCATGTTTGGAGAGCTACTTCGAGCATTTGTGTGCATATTTTTAGTTGGATATTCCGGATCCATTACCCGTCCATTTTCCGATTCGTCAGTCTCATGTAGGAGCTAAAACCTTTCTTATCATTTTCATGGTTGCAAATTTTTCTTTCCAAGCATTTTTATTGAGTTTTGGAGATCTTTACCCAAAAGTAAAAAATGTTTCCCAGGTAACGCGCTTCTCCTTTGTAGGAAAAACGGTGCCCGAAGAAAACCACATTTTTTTTGCCTGCACAGGCGGTGGCACTGATCTGTATAAAGGGGACAGGAGCAGTGCCACAAATCATGCCCCAAAAATGGATTCCCTAGCCAAAATAATGATTTCGAAGCATTTAAAAAGGTTGATTATGTGTCTAAATACTCCATTTGTGGTTTTTAGAAGGTTATTACGGTCAAAATGGTGGTATGGAAAGAGAGAAAACACGAGGATAATGATTCCTAAGCTAGTGCAAATGTGGCTTCTATAACTTCTCTATGGGGTTGTGGCTTTTGAAATTATTCCATACTCCCAGTATGATATCTCATGTAAAATTATTGGAGTACATTTTGCGGATGTGGAATCTGGAACAACAATATTTTGAGGTGGGGGACCACATCCTCACCGCGGAGGTGGAAGATATTTATTTTATTAATGAACTATCTAGGTGCAGGGCACTAATTTCATTGACAAGATCCCAAGGGGGAGACATTACTACACAAGAACTCATAGTTCGTCACTGTTTCCGAGGCACTAAGATGTCGGGGAAGAATATCCCCATCAAGGAAGTGATGGATTTGCCACTTTAGAAAGTACTCTTCACTATGCAGAGGATTGTAGGGATCCAAGGGGATCAACAAGCTTCCCGAGCACACATGCTGCATGCCGTAGAGGCTATGGAACCTAATCATTTTCAACTGGGTCGAAGCATTGCTCAGTGTATTCAAGGATCAGCCGACGAAGTGTCAGCAGGTGGAACTAAAACAATTTGGTTATGGGACTATCATGGCATATTTATTTTTCAAGAAGGTACCTCTCTTGAGTCCATAGGTGGTTTTTACTGAGCTAAGAGCTCAATACCCCCACATTCTATGGTGGGTGGAGATCATGGCCCGCACTGGAGGTGGCGGAGCCAAGGTCAAGTACGAGAATCCCTTCTTTCGTTGGTTGGACGACCAGATCCTCATGATAGAGGATTATGCTTATGCTGGGACCAACTTTCGAGGAGATCCATATCTAAATTTACCAGTTGATGCCCAATGGGGTGATATTGGTAAGAAACAATCTCAAAATGTTGATTATTTTTGTATTTTCACATTTTATAATTTTTATGAATGATGAGGAGACCTAATGTTTTCATGCAGATGTTGGATATGAAGGACCTGGGGGTTCATCCCCAATGGACACGTGAGTCGGGGCTCACTTCGTACACAGAGGGGATGATGAGTTAACTGAGTTGGAGGATAACCTCAACTGGTTAACATTAAACATTCTAGATGCTGCTATAGATGACCCCCCTAGGAGGTACCAGAGACACACTGCTGGAGTGTCATGCCATTTCAGCCGCTTGCTCCGGAGGGTAGCTAGGGCTATCATGTGCTATCATGAGAACCACTAGACGTTCCACATGATCTATACACTGAAATCTAGCTAGATTTAGGATTTTTGACATTTTGTATCTGAAATCCAAAGTGCTTCAGTCGAGGTCTCGTGACCATTATTTTTGTAAAACACTATATATATATACAGACTTATTTACTGTGTTTATGATTTGTTTCAAATGGGAAATTTACATGAGTTTTATTTTGTCTTTTACTGTTTATTTAATTTACAATGGACCATGATTTATTTATAAAAGTTATGTATGGGCCATATACCAGTCTAAAATGTAGTTTGTCGATGAGTCAGCAACCGTTTTGTAAGACCTAGGAATGTGGCTATAAGTGATTGACTCAAATGACCTCTCTAACAGATGCACTATTCAAAAGAGACGAAGAAGCGTAGGGTTTATGCTGGTATAAACGTGGTTTAAATGACAAACCACTAGCTGGGAGTCCATGAATACCACCAAGTCATGAATGTCCCAAGATGCAACCTGGGTCAACAAACCTATCACTTCTTGATACTCGGTGATGTTCTTGGTAGCTGGACCTATACAGACTGCCCCTGAACTAACTAAGTCATGTGCTAGGGAATACAAAACCCAAGTAGTTGAAGCAAGGTTCAAGGTATGACAGTAAGCACCATCAACAAAACCATAAAAATCCATCCGATCTGCATAACCAAAACGTGGTATAAACAATATTGACAAGAAACTCAAAACCATATTGAAAGGCCAAAAACACACTAAAAATTCAAACAATATACATATATACAAGGTACCATACAGAAATGACTTTAAGCATAGTACCTGTTCAGGTACAACCCATTGCGAGGGTTCCCAAAGGGTATCCCATCGTAGTCTACGAGGTCGTAGGCCCCTTTATCTAATACTTTACTGATGATAAATGGACCATACCACATAGATTCAAACTTCCCCTTCCCTAGCTTGTCACGTCTTTGATCGTAAATTAGAACCATGTCACCTTCGTCAAAGACACAAGGTTGAACAGACTTATCGTACTGGGCCTTAACGTGTTTTTTGCGTGCCTCGTTAGCCAAGGAAGCATCTCTTCTACTTTCATCAAGATTTGTTAACTACAAAAACCGTTCTTCTTTGGCAAAAGTGTTCAGGAGAAGTTCTACCGCAAGTTTAAGTGATGTGATTTGACACTCAAAAAGAAGAACAACTTCTAGTTCGTAAACCAGCTAGAAAGGTGTGAAACCAGTTGTTGTTTTTACTGAATTCCTATAAGTCCACAATGTGTAAAAGAGAGTCAAATTCGAGTTAAATTTGTGATCTACAACCATCCTACGGAGCATAGTTTTCAAAACTTTGTTAATGGCCTCGACTTGACCATTAGCCCGCGGTTAATACAAAGTTGAGTTTTCATAGCAAAAACCCATCTTAGCACTCAACTCAGCCATCATCTAATTGCGAAAGTAAGATCAGTGGTTAGTGACTATGGCTTGAGGGACTCCAAACCTAGCTATCACATGGTTAAATAAAAAGAGGGCAGCATTCCTGCCATCCTCTGCATGTGTAGGCATTTCCTTAGCCCATTTTGTAAAGTAATCAATGACTGTGATGATGTAACCATGCCCCCCAAATGAGGTAGGCTTACAATGCATGAAATCAATACCCCACTTGTATAAAGGTACAACAACAATGACGGGGTGTAAAGGAGCAGGGTGGGTGCGCTTTTTAGGATAAAAGTGTTGACAGGGTGGGAATTTCTTAACCGCCTCATGACAATCTTTGAAGATGGAGGGCCAAAAATACCAAGCGTGAAGGATTTTTTGAGCTATTTCCATCCCAGAAAGATGACCTCCACATGCTCCAGAGTGGCAATCATTCAAAACTTATTCAGCTTCTTTGTGTGTAAGCCATCACTGAAGAATGGAATTGATACCACGTCGATACAATGCATCGTTTAAAATGAGATAATACTTTGCACAATGACTGATGCGATGATGATTGTCACAGGATATGTCAGGTTGAAATCTCTGGTTCTTGAGATAAATGATCAAATATCCATACCACAGGTTTGTTGTGCTAATCAAGAACAAGAATTCATCCGAAAATGAATCATTGGGATCAACTTCCATCATATCATAGGGAATGTACACATCAACTCCGAAAAAACCAAGTACTTCTTTGAAGTAGCCTTTGCAAACTCAAGATCGAATTCCTGTAAGATAACGATCCAACGGGAATACTTGCCCCCTAGTACCCGACGATTCAGAATGTAATACATGCGGTTTTGATCTGCGAGTACAATTGTGGTGCGAAGTAAGATGTAGTGACAAAATTTCTGCACATTAATGACTGTATCTAAATCCAGCTTCTCCACACGTGAGTAATGGGTTTTAGAGTAAAAAAGACTCTTACTTAGGTAATGAATCACATGTTCTTGGCTATTGGAATCTTCATGCACTAGAATCATACCAATAGTCGTAGTGGAGGCTGCAACGTACAACAAAAAGTATTTTGAGTAATCTGGGGGGTGCAACATCGGTGAATGGGTTAGAGCGTGTTTCAGATTATCAAAAGCTCATTGGGATTGGGCATCACAAAAGAACGAAGTGTCCTTCTTAAGGAGTTGCATATAGCCATGTGTGTTTTTTGTGAAGTTGCATACAAAACGACGATGAAAGTTTTCCTTCCCCTGCAAACTTTGGAGTTCAGTGATATTTGTCGGGGCGGGTAAGGCCAAAATAGAAAATTTTTTCAAAGGGTCAATCTGGATTCCATCTTTGGAAACCACAAAGCCAAGAAGAAGTCTAGTCTCAACACAAAATACACATTTGTGTGGATTAAACCAAATATTATATTGACAAAACCTGAGGAAAATGTCTCTAAGGGGCCTTGGGTGGTCCTCTCGTTGCTGTGAATGAGCAGGGAGATCATCAAGATACGACTCCACTATGTGCTTAATATCATGAAAAGCATAGGACATGGCATGCTAGAATGTAGCTCCAACATTTTTGAGACCAAAGAGTAACTTCCGATATGCAATGGTTCCCCATGGACAAATGAATGTTGTTTTATGTTAATCGGCAGGCATAACCTCTATCTGATTGTAGCTAGAAAATACATCCATAAAAGAAAATATGACACTCCTAGCACAGTTATCAATGATTTGATCGATGTGTGGAGTAGAGAAATTGTCCTTGGGAAAGCCTTATTTAAATATCAGAAATTGATACAAACCCTAATAGTGCCCTGCTTCTTATCTACAGGGACAATATTAGACACCCATTCCGTTAGTGGTACAGGATAAATAAACCTTGTTTTCAGAAGTTTCTCCACTTTGGCTTTGATAGCCGCAACCTTCCTAGGATGGACTTGATGTAGTTTTTTTCGGACAAGCCTTGCCATGGGATATGTTTTAATCTATTGTACAAAAATAGACAGATCAATCCCAGGAATTTATTCATATGTCCAGGAAAAAACATCACGGAATTCTTTGAAAAGAGCTCTATAACTTTCAGTTTCTTCTGTTGAACAATTCTAGCCTACATGAACATGCTCAACAGTTCCAGTCTTGATTGATATGTCAATAGGGGTTGTCTGAGTGAAGTTGCAAATATTTCCTTCCGAATTAGTTCCTTGCAACAATACAGGTGTTTGAGGATTGTTGATGATATCGGTACTAATAAGAGATACAAGATCAAAGTCTACCGAACTGGCATTTGGAAGGAAAGAAGATCTATGATGATGATCTTCCCATACATGTTCATTTGCACTCATGATATCCATAATGGACTTGTCTGATGGAAAATTATATGTGAGATAATTTAGAGTGGGGAGAGAGGGTTCTAGCCAGTAGGGCAGGTGGTAAGTATCCGAATCCGCAAGATGAAGATCATCAGAATGGACATCGAAAGCAGATTGAACAACATCATAAAGTGCTTCGTAAGGGCCTAAAGAGGATGAATAAAAAATGTCTTTGCCTCTAGGACTATGGCCAGTCGTGGAAATCATGTTCACAGTCACCACTTCTGTACTAGGAGGAGTTGAGGGAAACAATCACATGAGGGTTGAATCCTTCAACATACCTACCTCGATCGACTGATAAGGAGGAGGGGATTGACCTAGCATAGGGATATTATTGGCAGTGGGGGTAGCAACATCCGATGAACAAAAATCGAAATATTGTTGACGTGATAGCTGTCATAGCATAGAACCAATTTATCCCCAATAGAAGATTGTAATCCAATGGGGCATCAACCACCTCCACCTGAATGGAAATAGTATTTCCCCCAAGCTCGACTGAAAGGGCTAGTAATAGACCATGAGTTTGGAAACCTTGTCCATTGAAATATTTCAAGGTTATGGGTGACTTCGTGAGTTCTGGAGAACCAACGGCTCTCCAACAAGTCACATACAATACTGAGGTGGAATCTCCTTCATCTAGAATGGTCCTATGGAATTTTCTCCCAACTACTGTTGTCGCGATTTAAAACACGAGCTAGTGGGGTAATCTAGACTTATAGGTCTCCACATTAATGTGAATCAAATTGGTGTTAACTGGGTCTAATTCCCCCAATGGTGTCAACAATATTTTGTGCCGCGTGGGACAACTTTGGAGTACCTCCACGGTAGTCATTGCACAAGGTGCTTGAGCCAAATATTCAATTATGTTGTATAATTGTGCAGCTTGAGCATTTGGATTAAAAACATACTTCTTGATGGTTCTCTTGGGTGGGCACAAAATCAAGTCAATATTAAGTTTCGTGATCGTGAGGGGACCATTAGACGAAGACGGAGGAGAACTAGTGGAAGGAGTTTTTTCGGAAGAAGGATTCTCGTTCTTCTTGTCTGCAGGTTTGTCATATGGCTGACTACAAGCATTCAAGCTAATAGTTTTCGAGGACATCATTTTGATTTCTTTTGTTGAATTAGAGGTTCCTTGATTAGATATATGATCTATCAATTGTTATTGAGAGGGAAGGGGTCGGTAAGCACTACCAGTGTAGGGTTACTTTTCAAAAATTTACTAATCTCTTCACGATGAGGGCACTCCTTCATGAAGTGGTCACCACCACACAATAGGCAGGGATACTTAGCCTTCCTCTTACCTTTATTGTCATTCTCCGGGGACTTAGTCTTGGGATTCTCCAGTTGGTTTCCAGGCTTCTTATTTTTTCCTTTACCTTTCTTCTTATTACTAGGTGTCTGCGTACTTTGAATATAATTCACCTTATCGGAAACCATAGGATCAAAAGGAGTAGTAGTGGAATTACTTTGTTGCTTGGTAGGATCAGCTACAGATGAGGGATGGATTGAACTGACAACCCCATCAACAAGAGTTTCTGCAGTTGGCTTAGTAGGGTCAATACTGGAGCGAGGATCTTGAGGGATTAGGCCATACAGAGTTCTAGACTGGGAATAAACCAAGTCCAGATACTGACCGCGAATGATAGCTTGCTCTTCAGTAACATCACCACCCATAGCCACATCTCAAGAAATGGGAGGAAACAAGGATTTTGTGAACCGATATGCTAATAATTGGTCTGGAATATGAGCTTTAATAAGTCTTCCCTGTCTCCTCGACTCATGAATATGGTCAGATATGTGTGTGGAAGTATTTTGACGAAGTGATGTCAAAATATCCGTATCAGTTTCGTAATGGATGGGAAGTTGGAAATGAGTAAGAAAAATTGTTGCCAATGAGATAAAGTCCACAAACAAATGTTGTAGAAATTCAATGTACCACTTTGTAGCTATACCAGTCAAAGTTCGCTGAAAGAGCCTTAAACAAACAGAATCATCCATCAAAGAGTTGGAAGAACACCATAGATGGAAGGTCATAACATGGTTTTTGGGATCTTCTCCCTGCTTCCCATCAAATTTCGGAATATATGATGGTAAATTTAATGGAATTGTTTGCCACAAAGGGTTATGCTGAATGGGGTCATTAATCAACTTGGACAGATAAGGAAAGTCAAAAGTTTCCAAAAAAGGAAGTTATCGATTAGGCTGAATGTACTGGTAGTATTGATAAGGAATCTATATAATAGTAGGACCATAGGCCGATTGATACACTGGTTGTTGGGAATTCAGATTTGCAGACGATCCTCCCGAAGATCCGCTAGATGGAGACGGGCCTTTGGGAGGAGGGTTTCCTCCAGGTGGTGGTAGTGGTGGTCCTCCGCCAGGCGGGCCTCCACTAGGTGGTCCTCCACTAGGTGGGCCTCCACCAGGTGGTCCTCTGCTAGGTGGGACTCCAAAAGGTGGTCCTTGAGGAGGTGGTATTCCATGTGGTGGCCTCCCAAAAGGTGGTGGTCCTCCAGGAGCTGGCCCCCCAGAAGGTGGTCTGCCAGGAGGTGGCACACCATAAGGTGGACCTCCGCCAGGTGGGCCTCCGCCAGGTGGGACTCTGCCAGGTGGGCCTCCACTAGGTGGGACTCCACCAGGTGGCCCCCAAAAGGTGGGCCACCATATCCTCCAGCAGTATTGATAGGTATCCCCCTAGGAATAGGAATATGCGACCAATTAGGTTGCCCCCAAGGTGTAAACATGTTTTCGGGGTAAGGAATACCAAGATATGCCATTTCTATAGATGTAGGTTGAAAGCTCACATTACCTATGGATGGTAGGTTTCCCAGGTGATTATATCCTCGAGAAGGTTTATTAACAACGGGTTGTACCCCTGAGGGTTGGCTCATACTAGAAGGGGGAGTAACTGCTTTGGTTTTAATGGGAGGGAATAAAACTACTGACTGTCCTACATCAAAGGGTCTAGGATTTTACTAGATGTGACTCCGCTAACTGGTGATGCAACTTAAGCTGGAGGTTTCCCCCTAGTGGTAGAAGATATGGGAGAACCAGAAGAAGACCCAGGATTTTGAACTGTAGTAACAGGGTTGGAAGGTTGACCTGGATTATGAACCATTGATCCTCGAACCGGTGATGTCAAACTAGGAGTAACTTGAGATGTCGCGAGTGAACGGTATCCGAGAGGGGTTGAATCTAAAAGACAGGATAAAAGAGCCGACATTGGATCTCGATGAGGAAGAGGCAAAGCAGTGATGTTTGCAAGGTGCTCTTGAAAATTACGTAAATGATCCATATTCAGCTGGAGCCTTTGTAGGATGGTTGGATAGTTAAGGTATTGAATACTATGCTTCATAGGATGGTTGGAGATCATAAATCCAATTGACATTTAACTCTATTGAGTCATTGTGATATTTTTTATTCTCCCTAGGTGAAGTCAACCCTTCTAGGTTAAGAGGTCAACCCAATCAAGTTTTAGGTCAATCACTTGATGTGTATAAATATGGAGGAACCCTCCCTCATTTATACACACACTCACTCACTCACATGTTCACATGAGGTGAGAGAGAGGAAAAGGAGGAAGACAGAGAGATGCAGAAGACATCTTATTCTTAGGTTTTACCATCTTGTGATATTGTATTGGTGACAGAACTATTCTGATGAAGTTTGCGGGGTTTTCTCGTTTATGGTTTCCCTAATGAAAATCTTTGTGTCTTGTGCATCTTATGTATCTTGTTGTGCTTGTTATTCTTTCAGATAAATATCCTAATCAATTTGAATTAGAGTAGAAAAAATAGCATGGTATCAAAGCCTCTCTAAAAGAATGCGTTGTGCAGTAGTGGAAACTAGGGCTTCATGGTTCAAGGTATTCTATTCATGGATCATCAACAAAAATGGGCTAGGATAACTCGCCCTAGGAGGGTGCATCTTTTGGTGGAAGTAGAATAATATTTGAATAAGTTTCATGTTTTACTATGGGACATTACGGGAATAAACTAGGGCATTAAGTTTTGGAGGCTTCCAACCACAGTTTTCAGAAAGGGACCTCACTGAGCAACTTGGCTCAAGGAGGTAGATATTTTTATCCAGATAGAATTCCAAAATTCTAAGATAAAAAAATTAGGGTTTCTATAACAAATCCTAGGTCAGCCAACTCCAAAACTAGGTCAGGCATCTCAAATTGTTAAGATCTATATCTTTGTTATTTCCATTTGAGGTTCTCATTTCACAATAACTCATCACACCCAGCTTGATGATAAGCTTGGGGGAGCTGACAAATTTCGAGCATGGAAGTATAGGATCTCCTTGATCCTTGAAGAAAATGATATGGATAAGTATGTTAGTGGAGAAGTTCTAGAGCCATAGAGAGATGAGGCTACGGATATCCATAAGAAGAACCTAATCAAGGCCAAGAGAATCATTGCAGATTGTATTAAGGGTCATATCATCCCTGATGTATCATCCTTGAAGACACCTTAGGAAGTGTTTGATGCTTTAATGAATTTGTTCGAAGGAAAGAACATTAAATAGAAGATGGCATTGAGGAACCAGTTGAAGAGTGCAAATATCCAAAACTAAAAGACCATGAAATCCTACTTATTAAGGATTAATCAAATCAAGGAACAACTTGAATCAGTCAAAGAGAAGGTAGAAGAAGGGGATATTGTTATGACCAAATTGAATGGTATCCCAAGATCATGGGACTCATTCATTCAAGAAATATGTGCCAGAAATAATCTTATCACCTTCAGCGGACTTTGGGAAGAATGCACACAAGAAGAAGCTCAAATCATAACAAGAGAAGAGAAGGTGGGAGAAACTAAATATCAAGCTCTCATAGTTCACACCAGAATAAATCATAGAAAGAAGGAGGATCATCATCACAACAAACAGGAGGATCCTTATCACAAAAGACAAAAGAAATTCATAACATATCCTTACAGTATTAGATGCTACACTTGTGATGAGAAGAGACACTACTCTAGATATTGTCCCAAAAACAAAGGCTCCTCCAACAAGAAGTCAAACAAGAAAATACATCATGCTCACACCACTGAAGATGATGAACCAACAATGAAAAGATTCAGAGAGTAAAGAACCGATTCTCCAAGTGATGAAGAATATGTCCTAATCTCAGCACTCACAAGCACTATCTCACATGGAAGCAATGATTGGCTTGTAGATAGTGGGGCATCCAAACATATGACAGGATATAAAGAATCATTTGTCAATCCATCTGAGAATCAGTGACCTCACAAGGTGAAACTTGGGGATGATTATCAATACCCCATAAAAGGAAGTGGAGAAGCTTCCTACAAGCTAGATTTTAGGAAATCTTTGAAGTTGAAAGATGTGTTATATGTTCTAGGATTGAATAAGAATCTTCTCTCCATCTCTGCACTAGATGCAAATGGAATAAGGGTTGCATTTGTTGATGTCCAAGTATTAATGTGGCCAAAAGGAAAGATAATTAATGTCGCAACGATAAATGGAGAGCAAGAGGGAGGCTTGTACAAGTTGAAGGGACAACCTAAACAAGCATTGGTTCACGACTCCATAGAACTAAGTAAACTATGGAATAGAAGGCTTGCACATGTGCACTAAATAGCACTAGGTATTGCAAGCAAAGAGGTTTAAGGACTTCTAGAAATCTAGAAAAAAACATGAAGGCATTTGCAATGGATGTGTGCAAGGAAAGAACATAAAGAAGACATTTTCTAGCAGTGAAAGAAAAGAAAAAGGAATATTGGAGATAGTCCACTCAAATGTCTATTGTCCCATGTCATCCAGCTCACTAAGCAGGTATTTATACTATGTTTCCTTTATATATGGTTTCTCTTGTAATACTTGGATATATTTCTTGAAAGGGAAAAATGAAGTATTCATCAAGTTCAAGGAATTCAAATGCTTGGTTGAAAATCACACTGAAAGGAAGATCAAGACTTTGTGGTCAGATAATGGCAGAGAATTCACCTCGAAATAATTCAAGGAATTTTTTAGAGAATCTGATATTAAAAGGGAGTTGATCACTCCCTACAATCCTCAACAGAATGATGTTGCATAATGAAAGAACAAAACAATAATGGAAGCAGAAAAAACAATGCTACATGACCAGGATCTTTCGATGCACTTATGGGAAGAAGAATCAAGGACAATTGTGTATGTATAGAACCTTAATCCTCACCCAGTACTCCACAACAAGACTCTTGAAGAGGCTTTCTAAGGAGAGAAACCATAAGTTAGCCATCTCAGAATATTTTGCTTCCTAGTATACATACACATCCTCAAAGAAAATAGGACCAAGCTCGATACTTCGGGAAGGAAGGGAATATTCGTAGGATATAGAGACACTTCAAAGGCCTACCGACTATACTTCCCAGGATTTAATAAGATTGACATTAGCATATATGTAACATTTGACGAAGACTACCTATTGAAGAGGTCGAAGAACCTAAAGTAAATGTAGTCCAAGACATGGAAATGAAAGAAACAACTCCAGAAGACCATGAAGACTATGACATGGAAGAACCACAAGAACCTGTAGAACCACTTCATGAGAAGAACTCCCACAAACGAAAACCACCATGGGAATGAGATCTAATAGAAGATGCAGAAAGGTATGGTGCTCTAGATGGGATGCATAGAGAAAGGAAAATACCTAGACCATACAAAAGCTATGTGACCTTGCTATGTGACATCATTGATAAGGAACCTTCCAACTACGACGAGGATGCAGAAAATAAAGAATGGAAGGATGCCATGATCAAGGAGTACCGGTCGATTATGAAGAATGATGTCTAGGAGATCGTTCAAAGACTAGAAGGGAAGTCAGTGGTGACTTCGAAGTGGATCTAAAATGGGCCTCCTAAGGAAAATAATAAAATAATAGTTAAAATAATAAAATAATATTTATTAATTTTGGAGGAAAAAAGAAAAAAAACCACTTTTTGTGTTCGTATTTTCGACATATCTCCTCGTGTGTTTACTCAAATTTCGATAAGGAAAGCTCATTGGATGTATAATTTGATTCTGCATCCAATGAGTACCCACACTGCATACTTTTGACGGACCCCGCTGCCCCAAAAACAAGAAATACTTAAAAAACGTGATGATGATGTCATCATCATGTTTTTTCAGGTATTTCTTGTTTTTGGGGAAATGGGGTCCGTCAAAAGTATGCAGTGTGGGTATGAGTTGGATGTGGAATCAAGTTCCGCATCCAATGAGCTCTCCCGATCAAAATTTGAGTAAAAACATGGGGATATATATCGAAAATACGAATAAAAAAGTAGTTTTTTATGCTACCATTATGGTTGACTCATTTTATTGGAATTCTATTGGTTCTTGAATTCCAACTCACAAGAACTTATTTTTGGTGCGTTTTCTTATAAGGCCCATTTTAGACCCCAAATTTCCTCTAATCATAAGAACTCCCACAAACGAAAACCACCATGGGAAATGAGATCTAATAGAAGATGCAGAAAGGTATGGCGCTCTAGATGGGATGCATAAAGAAAGGAAAATACCTAGACCATACAAAATCTATGTGGCCACGCTATGTGACATCATTGATAAGGAACCTTCCAACTACGATGAGGATGCATAAAATAAAGAATGGAAGGATGCCATGATCGAGGAGTACCAGTCGATTATGAAGAATGATGTCTGGGAGATCATTCAGAGACTAGAAGGGAAGTCAGTGGTGACTTCGAAGCGGATCTAAAATATTAAGCATGTTGCAAATGGTAGCATTGGAAAACACAAGGAAAGGTTCATGGCATGTGGCTTCTCCCAGAAAGAAGCCATAGACTATGAGGAGACATTTGCACCCGTAGCGAGATACTCTTGCATCATACCTATACTTTCATTGGCTGTAGTAATGAAATGGAAGGTACACTAGATGGACGTCAAGATAGCATTATTGAATGGTGTATTTGAAGAGGAAGTGTACGTGGAGAATCCAGTGGGACTTGAGACACATGATAGGAAAAATCATGTGTGCAAATTAAAGAAATCCTTGTACGGATTGAAATAGGAACCCCAGACATGGTACAACATAATGGAAAGCTTCCTGATGAGCTTAGGATTTACCAAAAGTAAAGTGGATTCCAACCTTTACTTCAAGGTTGAATATGGAAAATCGGTGATGCTCCTACTATATTTCTTGAAAGGGAAAAATGAAGTATTCATCAAGTTCAAGGAATTCAAATGCTTGGTCAAAAATTACACTGAAAGGAAGATCGAGACTTTGTGGTCAGATAATGGCAGAGAATTCACCTCGGAATAATTCAAGGAATTTTTTAGAGAATATGATATTAAAAGGGAGTTGATCACTCCCTACAATCCTCAATAGAATGACGTTGCAAAACAAAAGAACAAAACAATAATGGAATCATAAAAAACAATGCTACATGACCAGGATCTTTCGATGCACTTATGGGAAGAAGAATCAAGGACAATTGTGTATGTATAGAACCTTAATCCTCACACAGTACTCCACAACAAGATTCTTGAAGATGCTTTCTAAGGAGAGAAACCATAAGTTAGCCATCTCAGAATATTTTGCTTCCTATTATACATACACATCCTAAAGGAAAAGAGGAACAAGCTCGATCCTTCGGGAAGGAAGGGAATATTCGTAGGATATAGAGACACTTCAAAGGCCTACCGACTATACTTCCCAGGATTTAATAAGATTGACATTAGCATATACATAACATTTGATGAAGACTACCTATTGAAGAGGTCGAAGAACCTAAAGTAAATGTAGTCCAAGACATGGAAATGAAAGAAACAACTCCAGAAGACCATGAAGACTATGACATGGAAGAACCACAAGAACCTGTAGAACCACTTCATGAGAAGAACTCCCACAAACGAAAACCACCATGGGAATGAGATCTAATAGAAGATGCAGAAAGGTATGGCACTCTAGATGGGATGCATAGAGAAAGGAAAATACCTAGGCCATACAAAAGCTATGTGACCCTGCTATGTGACATCATTGATAAGGAACCTTCCAACTACGACGAGGATGCAGAAAATAAAGAATGGAAGGATGCCATGATCGAGGAGTACCAGTCGATTATGAAGAATGATGTCTGGGAGATCATTCAGAGACTAGAAGGGAAGTCAGTGGTGACTTCAAAGTGGATCTAAAATATTAAGCATGTTGCAAATGTTAGCATTGGAAAACACAAGGAAAGGTTCGTGGCACATGGCTTCTCCCAGAAAGAAGCCATAGACTACGAGGAGACATTTGCACCCGTAGCGAGATACACTTGCATCATATCTATACTTGCATTGGTTGTAGTAATGAAATGGAAGGTACACTAGATGGACGTAAAGATAGCATTATTGAATGGTGTATTTGAAGAGGAAGTTTACGTGGAGCATCCGGTGGGACTTGAGACACATGACAGGAAAAATCATGTGTGCAAATTAAAGAAATCCTTGTATGGATTGAAACAGGAACCCAAGACATGGTACGAAAAAATGGAAAAATTTCTGATGAGCTTAGGATTTACCAAAAGTAAAGTGGATTCCAACCTTTACTTCAAGGTTGAAGATGGAAAACCAGTGACGCTCCTGCTATATGTTGATGACCTGTTTCTGATAGGAGAGGATGAACTCATTGTAGATGAAAATAGGAAGCTTGTTGTTGAGTTTGAGATGAAATACCTAGGGCTGATGCACTACTTCTTAGGAATGGAGGTGTGGCAGAGTGCGGATGGGATTTTCCTTAGTAAAGGAAAGTATGTAATAGAGATTCTGAAGAGATTTAAAATACTGGACTACAAGGCAATATCCACACCCATGGCATCGAACTTGAAGCTATTGTGTGATGCTTCATCAGAGAGAGTTGATGCCACGATGTATCGTCAGATAATTGGTTCATTGATGTACCTGATGAACACAAGACCATACATATGCTTTGTTGTAAACACCTTGAGCTAGTTATTGATGGATCCAAGACATGGTCACCTGATTGTTTCAAAGCATGTGTTGAGGTACCTAAAGAATACAGTTGACCATGGGCTCAAGTATGATGTGAATCAAAAAATTAACCTACATGGTTATGTTGATTCATATTGGGTAGGAAGCATCACTGATAGGAAGAGCACTTCGAGATTCTACTTCATTTGGGATCCGGTATGATCTCTTAGTTTAGAAGGAAGCAGTCATGCATGGCGCTGAGTATAGTCGAGGCAGAGCATGTTACAACCTGTTCGGCTAGCTGTGAAGCGGTATGGATTTGAAATCTACTATCTAGTTTGTTTGATCTCTAGCTAGAGGTGACTTGTATCTTTTGCGAGAACTAGAGTTGAGAAAAAATGTCGAAGAACCCAGTGTTCCAAGACAAGTTGAAGAAAATTGAGATCAAGTATCACTATATCCGAGATATGGTGCAGAGAGGAGTAGTGAAGATCAAGTACGTGGTGATGTAAGAACAGATAGTTGATGTGTTGACCAAGCCATTAGCCAAAGTGAAGTTCGAGTACTTCAGAGAGAGATTTGGTGTCATCCAGATCATGGTCCCTAGAAAGAGGGAGTGATGAGCTCTTGCATGGTGGTAGACGCAGGTTGTCCCTATATGTAATCAACCCAGGAGTGCTCCCATGCTAGAGACTGGAAGAAGCAGATGCACTAGAACGAGGTATCACAGGGGAAGAAATACAGGTTGTCCACGGATGTAATCAGTCCTGGAAAAGAATGCAGGTTTCCCTGGGACATAATCAATCATGTTTGGTTGTCCCCAAACGTAATCAGTACTGGCGTAGAACACATGTTGTCCTGGGAAGTAATTAGTCCTAGAAGGTTCTCCTTGGATGTAATCAGTCCTGGTGTAGAATGCATGTTCTCCCTGGTTGTACTGGATGTAATTAGTCTGGAAGGTAGTCCTTGGATGTAATCAGTCCTAGCATAGAATGCAGGTTGTCCTTAGACGTAATCAGTCTTGACATGTTCCCATGTTGGAGAAGATGAGGTCCATTGGTCACAAGGCACCTGGTGTGCACCTAGGTGATTCTCGGATACTGGTAGATGCAGGATGTCCTCGAGACATAATGATACTTGGTGTGCTCCTATGTTGGTAGAACACGGGTTGACCGTAAAGAGATGTAATCCACTTGGTTTTCTCCTAGGATATTCTCATATAGTGGTATATGTAGGTTGTCTTTGAGACGTAATGAGTCCTTGAGTGCTCCTATGCTAGTAGAATGCAAGTGGTATGTTGGAAATTTGGCGTGCATCTAGGTTTCTCTCTGTGTGCGATGATGATATGATCCAAATGCGATGAGACAACGGTAGGAGATGTAGTAGCAATGTTATGTATGGTCATGGGTTGTACCTACGCAATGGCTTTCTCATGGATATGATGAAGACCTAGATGAAGACTAGGTCTACACCCGGCATGAAACAGGGTTGGCTCTGTAGAAACTTCCAATGACGGATAGATCCAACAGTTGTCACTAATCAATGATCGACAAGATGAGGACTACGGTAGCAATGATGTTGATGATCCAATGATGATGACCTAACCAAATGTGTTGATGACTGTGGCGAGAGAATACCTTCCTAGTTAAGTGGGAGTCTTGTTGTATTTGTAACTTTGTAGGACATTATGTTGTATATTATCATTGTATATTGTTGTACCCACTCGGAGTTGTTTTCCCTATAGTCGAGATGTATTATTGTGTATGGTCATTGAGCTAAACCCTATGTTGTAAAACGGGGTAGTAGTCCCCAAGATGAATGTAATAAAATGTATTTTTGAGTCTCCCTAGGTGAAGTCGGCCCTCATTTATACATGCACTCACTCACTCACAAGTTTGCATGAGGTGACAGAGAGGACAAGGAGGAAGAGAGAGAGATCCGTTGCATACATCGAATAAATACCTTTTGCCACCACTCGACTTCCGTCTATTATCCTAATAAGGTGTATTGTGTATCACATACATGTTCCACTTGCTTTTATCATAGTAGTAATACACTCTCAACATGTTCCACTTGCTTTTATCATAGTAGTAATACCCTTGAGAGTGTTTATAACTACCATTAGTGTA
>LPNX010863958.1:96499-123359 GCA_001517045.1 Pseudotsuga menziesii | reverse complement strand
TATTATTTTTTGCCGACATGTTAGTAACGTTACATCACGTTACATCACGTGACAAGATCTCCCCCATACTGGGCTGTAGAGCGCCTCTCGGCGCAATAAGCTTGATGTTTCAAGCATTTCCTTCCATTTGCAGTGTGAGGTTTTCCTTTAGCAAGTATGGTTTGGAATGAGAAGTTTCAGCTTATAGTGTGCTTTAAGTTTGTTTTTAGCAAATAGAAGAGCAGTGTTGCAAGCTTTGGAATAGGTTGGGAATGAGATGAAATACTCCAGCCCAATGGAGTACTAACACTCCCTATTCTAGGTTGCAAGGCAAATGGGTTTGCAGTGAATGGTAAGAACAATTCTATGAAAGGTTCCAGATATCAAAGACAATTCAGAATAAAGCACATGGTCAACATGTTCTTGAAGCCTTGCAAGGAGGAATCCATCCACATCCAAAGCCAGATGTTGGTACTAGAATCTGCCCCTATTAAAAATTTTACATTCTGACAACATGCATCTAAAAAGGTATCCCAATTTTCACTGTCTAAATGTTCACAAGTATTTTTGCCATAATTGTTTCCCTAGAATATGCACTCTTTTCACTATCCTCTATCAAATTTACCTCGTCTTCCAAAATTTGGTTAAATTTGTCAAGTTCCATCCTATCAAAACTAGATATAGGGCCTATCAAAACTAGATCTCGTGAGTAAATTATGTTATTACATATACCTATTGCTTTTTACTCATTATCTTAACATGTCACGTGGGATTCTTAATAAAAAGGATAAAATAAGTATTTTTCATAAAAAATATGGTCTTTTTGTCTCGTTCCAAGTCCACTCTTTACACATCATGCTCAGGTCATAATCGTGGCTCAGCCACATTATAAGTCTCCACCTTTATTTTTAAAGTTTGGCAAAAATTTATTAAAAGAGAGGTTCGATGACAAAGTCTTTTTCATAAGCCTAATCCAACATATCTCAATTCAACTCATGCGAGCACTCTCTCCAAGTGCTCAAGGCTTAAGGAAGCCTATGGGTGGATAATATCATGCACTACGCGTGGGGGTTAATGGAAACATCAATGCATATTAAAAATTTAAATATTTGTTTCTCCATTTATGTGGGATTAAGGCCCGATCTCGCCAACTCTCGCCAACTCTCGTCTTATGCCCGGTTCTGCCATCTGCAAGCGTCACATGAAAATGGTATTCAACTTTGATTTTTGATTTTATATGGGTGAAACCAAGATTATTAATCTTTAAGCATTTCTTCAACCCATAATGGTAAGCATCCATCAAATACATGGATACACGCAACAACACAAGGTGTCGAGACAAGTGAAAAGTTTCTGATGTTAAGCAGTGGAGCACCACTAAATTTAGTTAACAAGTGCTCAACTAAGTATTTGGTGGAATTCCAACTATCTGTCCAAATTCCATAAGTTCATAGCATCTATGAACACCGCCTAAATGGTTATTCAAGAGCCAATGTTGAGAAGGGGTGTAATGACTTCACCATTCAACTTAAGGTTAGAGATTTCATCCATATAAGTAGTTAACTTATCAAGCCTATATGTTCATACTACACTTGTTTTAAATGTATAGGAAGACGTAGCCTTCTATGTTGATGTTTAATTAATTAGGAGTGTAATGACTTCACCATTCAACTTAAGGTTAGAGATTTCATCCATATAAGTCAGCTAACTTATCAAGCCTATACGTTCATACTACACTTGTTTTAAATGTATATGAAGACGTAGCCTTCTATGTTGATGTTTAATTGCATATGAATAAAATTAAAATTGATGGGCATTACGACAAAGAAATATTTGACTTTATAAATGCAATAGCCGATGAAAGTGCAATCCCAGAGTCAAAGCGTCAACAACAAATTCTCGTAATTATTTAGGTAATGAATTTTGGGAATGCATTGTGGATAAACTGTAAAGAATATTACAAAAGAGTTTAAATCCCACTTCAATAATGAGGTCATTTACCTTAATCGCAAGCGATTTCCAAATTTTCACAACCTTTTGGGAGAAATTTAGACCTGTTTATGAGGGAATTTTCTACAAATTTGATTTTGTCAGTTTCCAAACACCAGTGACCAAGCTATTCCATAAAGTGTTGAAGATTCTAGATTTGATGAGTTGTCTTCATGGAGATAATATGCAAATTTGAAGACTTAATTGGCAGAGTATTTTAGTTGGCAAACTAAAGGGCTGATATTTCCATATTTTATCCAAATATCATTCTTAGAAAAATCAGTTCCTATATTCAAGGAAATAAATCCAGTATTTCCAAGTATCCGATAAAAAATAATCTTTGTTGGAGTATCAATACAACCGCATGGTATAACCATCGCACCTTTGGGAATATAAAAATGTGGACTAATCACCACTCCTGATGATAGGGCCTTGTGCTTGGTTTCAAATGTTCATCAACATCTGTAGTTTTTGGTGTAATGGAAAACCTTACATGGTATTAGAGCTATTTGGAGCTGCAAATCAAATCTAGAGTGTTTGAGTTGCTATCTAGAGTATTTTCTAGAAAATTTTGATTGTTTGCATTACAGGTACATCCAGTGTTTCTGTCACTCAGTGCGCAAGCAAGAATGGAGCAGACTCATGTACTTCTTACCCCATTCTACTATTTCAAATGGAAGGAAAAAATAGTGATCTGGACGAGGTCGAAAGGCCTCTACAAAGTCACCATGGGAACTGAGACCGGGCCCAACTTTGCTGTGGAAAAATCAAAGTACTTCAATAGACTAGATGAAGCATTCATGATGCTTTGCCTCATTATTTCGAGAGATCTTCTCTTCCATGTAGACCGTCTTGGAACACCCAATGAAGTTTGTCTCAAGCTCGAGTGACTATTTGGGAAGACTGATGAGATGAGAGGCCACCAACTCGAAAATGAGTTGATCTCATTGAGCCCAACTCACTTTGAGACTATCCATGATTTCTTCACAAAGTTCAAATCGTTGGTGCTTCAGCTGAAACAATGTGGCATTGAGAAGAAAGATAAGCAGTTGATCTTGTCTATCCTTTTGAAGCTAGGGCCTGAGTATTCTGTGTTTGTATCGACATTCCATTTAGAAAAGCTGACAGTTCGAAATTGGAGAATGCCTCAACTAGAAGACTTCATGGAGTCTTTAACTCAGGAACAAGACAAGTTAGTGCAAATGGGTACAATCAAATTCACCAAGGATCAATCCCTTGTTGCAGGTATGTCGAATCAAGCCAAAGGCAAGAAGAAACCCAAGGATTCAAAGTAGTAAAGAATGAAGGAGAAGAAGCATTCGAATGAAGAAATATCAAGTTCAACTGATGAGGATTCGAAAGCCAAGCGGATTAAGAGTAAGAGATAGAATCCCAAATGTGATTATTGCAGAGGTTCACATCAACAAAAATATTGTTTCAGAAGGAATTTGGACATCATGGCCAAGCTCCTTGTAGACAACAATATTGATCTAGATTTTGCAAGAAGAGAGAAACACAAGCTCTCCTTGGAGCAAGAAGATGGTAAGCTCTTGTATGCTTTGGGTGTTAGGGAGAAACATGTTTCTCATATCTATGTTTTAGATATCTTTGTTTCTTATTTAGATTATGAAACCTCCATCGCTTCCTTGGAAGAAACCCCAAACAGTTCACCAAAGTTTCCTCCAAAAACTAGTCATTTTTCACTAGTTTCCGACTTGTCTTTTGAAAGATATTTCCCACTCCATTCAGATCCTTCCAATTCTGATTTTGAAGGTGATATGCATGCTAATATACAGGTTATGATAGTCATAAACTCATTTACCCAACCATTTTATGCCTAAATTACCCAACAACCCTCAAGTTCGCTAGTTGGAAAATCTCAAAATTGCATAGTTTCCAATACTATGTCACTTGTGTATGTTGTTTTATGTCTTGCATATTATTCATTGGTTGGAAATCCATGTCATTGGCCTTCATGGGAATTTTGTTCCACATGTTTGTACCTGATCTCACCACCTATGGTTCAAATTTCAAGTCTTCATACCATCCAAGTTCACTCAACTGTCAGTGTGATCTAGTTACCAACTATTTTCCCACTATGGACCCATTCGCTCATGGAGACACTATATCTCTGATATTTTTTTGTTGTATATGACTTCTATTCTGATATTTCAGAGCCTCATGAGATTTATTACATATTTATAAAGGTGCTTCATCAAATTGGGAAGAAAATTCATGGTTTAATTCATGATATGGTAGCTACACATGAAGTTGATTTTGTTGAGTCTTTTGATGCTCTTTGGGAAAGAGTTTGTAGAGATATATTTTCCATTATTGATTATGCTTCCAGAACAAAGTATGTTTGCAGCAAAAGCATTATGATGATGATCCTCCATCAGCAAATGATGACCTTCAAGGGACCTCTCCACATGTTCTTTGTCTAGAACACATTGAATCATTGATGCATGATCTTGGAATCCACAACATCTTCACCAAGTCTATCACCAAGAAGTTGTTCATTCAACTCATTTAAGTGAAGAAAAAGACCTATTGAATACATTCTGATCATCTATGTGGCATGTCCATTCTTGAGGGAGGATTTTCCCCATGAGGTTTTGCCTCTTTCCTCATTTTTACGTGGACAAATAATTTTTTTGTAAGAGGTGACTTGAGCCTTAGTTGCCAAGGCCTCAATTTTTTGATGTGGTTACACTAAGTTGGGATTAAAGGGGTTTTAGAGCATTATACCACCTTGTACCATGGTCACATACACCTAGGTCACATTTTCATTTGTCTTTCACTTATGTTATATGCTCCAAACCTTGGTTATATTGGTCTAGCAAGGTATATGGGGGGTTTTGGACTCATTAATGCACCCAAGCACCATATTTTTTGTCAACTAAGAGCATGGGCGCCCTCATTTATTAAATTTAAGTCATGGGGGCACTCCTACTCCTTAAAACAGGGAATTGGTTTGACCAGAGGCGCCCATGCATGATTTTGGGTGGTTTTTGGCCCTTTCGGACCGTTAAATGCTGCCTAGAGCCACTCCCACTCACCCATGCACTCTATCACACCTATCCTACCCTCATTTATGTCCTAGAATGCTTCACCCACATTAACATGGCCATTCGTGACTGTTTGAGTGATTTTGGAAGCTCATTGGTCCACTTAAGGGGGTTTTGAGGCCCAATCTAATACTACCACATGTATGCCACCAATTTGCCTCCTAAGGCTAACGATTTTGTCCCATTTTATTATAAATGTGTACCACACATATTTACAAGTTGTACACTAATAGAAACTTCAGTTATTGGCACCATCTACGTGTGTTAATTTGCTCACTTTTACTGTTTTTCTGCATAGTTTTTGAATATCTTGAATTGGGAAGATTCCCTTAGCTCCTAGATCTTGTTGTGAATGAGGAATTAGGAAAGAGGAAAAGAGGGGTGTTGGAGTATCGGTACAAACGCATGGTATAACCGTCGCACCTCTGGGAATATAAAAATGTGTACAACCGCCACTCTTGATAATAGGGCCTTCTGCTTGGTTTCATATGTTCATCAACATCTGCAGGTTTTGGTGTAACAAAAAACCTTACACGATATCAGAGCATAGGTCTCAGGTTCAACTCCCCCAAGCTACGCCAGAGGGGGGTGTTGGAGTATCGGTACAACCGCATGTATAGCCTTCGTACCTCTGGAAATATAAAAATGTGGACTAATCGCCAATCCTGATGATAGGGTTGTGTGATTGGTTACAAATGTTCATCAACATCTGCAGGTTTTGGTGTAACGAAAAACCTTACAGTCTTATATGGTTGAACATGTAATTCAATATTTAATGGAAGAAGATCAACATTAAATCAAAACGATTCCATATTTTCAGTGATTTAAAGAATATCTTCGGGAATCATTTGAACTGTTGAGGGAAAAAGGGACATAATTCAAAGAATCAACCTCCATATTGTAAGGAAAAAGGTTTACAGGTCAAAAGTCATCTCCATATTTTTAAGGCATTAATCAGCAAGTAAAGTGTTATGTGGCAAACTTTAAGATCAACCCAAATTCAAACAAGGATTGATATTCAAAACATCTCAAGCAACCAATTAGAAAATGGAGTTTGGAATTCCTTTGGAGCTTAAATTGAACATCTTTCAGATTTAGAGGTATTTTAATTTAAAAACAAAGATCACTACATATCGATTCCAAAGGCTTCTACGTAGATTCCCAGACTATTTTTAGATTGAAACATATCAACAAGCATCTACAACTATTTCAGGTCAATCTCCAAGGAGCTAATAATACTCAGTAAAATTGGTTCCTAAAATCCCTGGATTGTTAATTGATCAGCTATATTTGTGTTCCAACTTGCATTATTGTGGCATATTTAAATCATAAATTAATGTAATTAAGTTTATCCAAAGGGATTCGGGCTCTCTTTTTCTATATATTGTAATCTTTTATATGTAATGGGAGTTCGGTTCCAGCTGAGAGGCTGTGAGATTATAAAGTGTCGAGAGGAATTTGAGAGAAGAAAACAATTGTAATTGTATAGGCATTTAGCTTCTTTATCTTGCATAATCAGATATTCTTGAGAGATTTTTATCAAACTATGTTTTTCATTGATCATTTATTTATTCTTCCCACTTGAATATAATATCAGTTTCTAAGGGTCATAAACTGTTTATGAAATCTAGGAATCAATTTCTGAGGGTCATAAACTGTTTATGAAATCTGGAATCTCGTGCAGTGAATTTTTTATTTCATTTGCCCTTTGTTCAAGTGCCTTCTATTCAATTTTTGGAAAGGATTTCTGTTGATTGGATTTTTAGTCATGTGATTGTACAGAGTTAATTTAGTTTATTTCATTTATGTGATTCATTGTTTGTGTTCTCTCAGCCTTCCATCTTCACACTAGTATGCAACTGTTCTGGTGATAATCTAGATTGCATCCGATTCATGAATACAATAGAGACTCCATGCCCATGATCTTTTCCCCTTTCTACTTTCTAATCCAGTCTACTCATCCACCACTTATTTTCAAGTATACAAACATTCAATATGAGCTAGGATTTTCTCTTCAGCATCCAGGAGACAAATTCTAGCACGAACAAATGATAACTAGGTTGTGTTCGAGTTAGGAATATCATCCGTGCATGTTGCTGACCATCTTGCAGGATTCCCTATGAGTGTTGTGTCAAGGATTTCCATGCAATATTCTCCCACAATTGAGTAGTACATTTTCCTGAGGAACTTATCTAGGCCATTAGTGTCACCATACATATGTGAATCATTCACTTCTACTCCAATCCATCCAACTTATTTGACTATTGCGCACAATGTCTGGAAGAGATCTCATGTCACCCATTTTTCCAATTATCCCGAGCTTATTCATAGTCACTATCGAATGAGTGAATGCTTCTCCACCTTACCAAACCTTCTATTGTTAGGTTCACATAGTCTTCCCTCTTCCATGCTGTCAAGGAGTATATGTTATTCATAACATCTCTTTCGATAATATCAACTACTAGTTCAATGTATCAAGAACCTCAATGTGGGTCTAGAGGTTATATCACCTTAATATAGTCATCTTCAAAGGTCATCATCCTATTCTTCAAGTTGATCACTCCATAGTATTCATAATCCCACTCTATGCCTAGAAGCATTGGGTAAGGATCAACCCCTCCCATAATCTCAATTACTTTGAAATCTATGATGTATCTGACACATCCTAAATCAACTTCAACATTCTCCAATTGGCCAATCGAAAAAATACGGTATTGGTTTTCCATTCTCAACTGAATAGGGGAATATACAAGATACATAGATCACATCACTTTCGAAAATTCTTTGGGAGTCTATTCACATCAGACCCATAATCAAACATTGTGTTCTTAATATTGTATCCATGTACTTGCGCATATAACTTGAATTCTCAACCAGTCCTATACCTTCTTTTCTTCTATACCAGCTAAAGGTTTATTTTAGGAAGTGGAGCACATATTTCTTCATAGGCTAGAACATAATGGATTTCACATAACATTCTCTGCAGCTTATAGGTAGCATTTTCATCTTCCAAGATGTCTTTTAGGAGTGTAAACCACAAAGAAATAGAGTCTCTTATCATGTCAGTGTGTGTTCTCTTAGTTCCATCCCTTCTATACTAATGAGAGGGTCCTTCCTC
Organism: Pseudotsuga menziesii; assembly: GCA_001517045.1. Taxonomy (NCBI): domain Eukaryota; kingdom Viridiplantae; phylum Streptophyta; class Pinopsida; order Pinales; family Pinaceae; genus Pseudotsuga; species Pseudotsuga menziesii. The sequence continues at coordinate 115,205 of LPNX010863958.1, read as the reverse complement.
ATCCCTAGCTAGTTGGGTTCAAATTCATCTAAACATATCGATGACATCACTATAAATCTCTTGTTATTGAATTAGGATGTACTTAGTGGTTCTTGGAGTTACTTTCCTTATTACTGATGAATTCGACCTACACTGGGTATGCTATGATTCTCACCCCTCCTTGGATAACAGAAAATCCTACATAGCTACAATCTTCCCATGGATCAAAGTTAATGAAATTATCTAATCGTCTAGCACGGTGTTCCACTTCGCGATAAACTTGGGTTATTCTTCAACAATGTGGTTGTTTGTATGGAAATAAGTGCCCCATCATCTCTTGGGTAAAGGGAAATCATATTTGAGGTGGCCAACCTCATTGCAACTGCAACATCGAATTGGGCATGTGCGAAATTATCCTTGTCCAAAACCCCTTCCACATCCTTCATTGCCCCCTCTTTCTTGTGTTGATCTACTACGTAATATATGGAACGGTCTAACCTTTCTCAAAATGCATCCAATGCTCTACATTTCTTAGTATTATGTATAGTGGATCCACAAAATTCATAGTACATCGTGTAAGGAACTAAGGAGTACTTATAGAATTGGGAAGAGTCGTGGAGGATGGCCAAATGCTTTACAAATATCACTGTAATCATTTAGAGAAGAACTTGGTGGATCTAAATACATTGGTTGTCATGTGGAATGAAATGGGTTCGCCATGGAAACTTATGCAATGGTTACACTTGGCCATCCATTAAAAGTTCCTCCTTGTGGAATCTTCCCTCCCCTCATTTTGGGGCATTCCATGAAGTGGTAGGCTTCCATCATACATCCTATACACCAAATTTATGGTCGATAATGTTTGGTTATATTCATCTCTTTAAGTCTTTTTATTAGCTTTGCAACCTTGTTATGTACCAGCACCAATTCCTTGGAAGATTAGGAATTCCCTACTGCAGTGGCATTCGGGTAATTACCCATGACATCAATCTTCATAGACTATTCCAATGCACTTGTGGGCCAGTCCACCACCTATAATTTTGGTTAAAGGTAATAAACCTTGAATAAAACATTCCTTGTGGTGGCAATCATGCACCAGAAATGTGATCTTAGATAATACATCCTTGAAGCATTGCAAATAATTCCAAGTGGATTGTCCCTATATCTATCAGAATTCTCTTAGTTCCATGATACCTTGTTGTTCTAACTTAGGTTGTGAAAACTCATCCAGAAATAATTTCTTTGTGTTTGTTAGAATAAGGGTTGTTGCATTTAGGTATCGCCTCTCAATCAACTTCATGTACTACTATAAAGGTATCCCTTATAATATTTTCTAGAATTCAACCAATTTGGATGTTGGTTGGGTCCCTTTGGAATTCCATATTGTTTTGTGAAGAACTCAATGTTGTTCCACATCAACTTCTCCTTCTTTTCCCCAAAACTCAGGACATTTTAGAGGCAGCCCTACTTGTACCCCATCCACTGTGACATCCATAGATCCTACTAAAAAAAATCCTTGAGATCTTGGTCTAGATATTGTTAGTTATTATTGTCATTGATGTCAAAGAGTAAACAAACATGTTTGATGTCAAACAAGAAAATGTTAATGAGGCAAAAAGTCTAGAAGCATGGTGTTACAGTTGATCATGCTAACCAAAAAGCAATTTGAAGAAATATACAAAAGTATATGTAAGTCTCAATAGTATCCGATAGTGCCTCTCTTTTTAAGTAGAGCCAGTTTGAAGAAATACATGAAAATAAATGTGGAAGTTCTGAAAGTGTGCAAATCCCACCAAGACATGGGATGCATGTGCGCACATACCACATGGTAATTAGACTCAAGTGTGAAAAAACCCACAAGGTTGTATTATCAAAGGATGCATGTCGATGCAAGATGAAATCAGGTGTTAACTTGAATAAGAAATAATAGGATTGGGGGATCACTGAGTAAAAGAAATCCCAACTTGTGGACACATCTCTTGAACAAGAAAGAGTATAAATAAGCAAGAGATGGAAGCATTGAAGTAAGCTTGAAGATGAAATAGAGAAGATATTTTAACTTGGGAAGCTTCTAATTCTTGGGGTATCAATTGCTCATTAATCTAAGAAGAATTTCATATAGGAGAGATGAATTATACAAAAACAATGAAGATGAACAACAGGTAGTGCGCAAATTATAAGGATACTCTGAACTAGGATGTGCAAACAAAATTCATAGTGAGTGGTGCAGGTTGTATAAATACTGAAATAGAATTCATAGATCACAGAAGTGACATAGTGTTGTTGAGTGCATAAATGAAAATATCAAAAGATCGCAAATCGCAGAAATGCTACAGTAGACATTGTCATAGATCGCATATTGTTATGACGTAGTTCACTGAAGGCTAAGACACATATCAAAAGATACATAGATTGCAAATAAGTTAAACGTACATCTCAATTCTTGATATACACATATTCATATTGGGGAGGTAGGAAGGGGCAAGGAAAGGGAATTGTAGCTTCCTTCCAATTGGTGCAAGTAAATACATTTAGGGATTCAGTGCCTCCTTCCAATTGGTGCTGGTGATTAAAACCAGGATTCGGAGCTTAATAATTCAAAGAGGATATCTTAGTATTCAATCAGGTTGGTGCTTGAATACTGCGAGTTCGATATTGCAAAAAAGAGACTGATATCCATTCAATTTGTTGCCTAAAGTTAGAAAGTCGGTGCTTGCGCAGATGATAAAATCCCTTACAGGTTGGTGCATGTAAATAGTTGTTGGCAGAGGATCAAGTGTGCATGGTGTGACATAGGAGGAAGAGACAAATGTCAAAGGGGGCTGTGCAAGAGGAAGTTGCCGAAAAATGTGGTCGGCTTGGTTGGAAGTAGTTAGAAGTATAGTCCAAATTAGTTATATGTGGAACTTTTTGTAAAAGACACAGGCCTATAAATAGAGTTAGAAATATAGTGATAGATATCTTTATCAATGAAGTAGAAGGGGATAAAAAGTATATTTGTCTTTTGTGATTGCAAACTATTTTTTGCAGTCTTGGTCTGAGGCTAGCGACCAAGGGATGTATTTTGGCTTGTGAAGCTAATATGATATGAATGTTTCCAGAAACTCTATGTTGTATTTGTCTATGATCCGATTTGTGATGTTTTCGAATCTTGTGATTTATATCTCTGCATTTAATTGATGTGTTACGATATATATGTTGTGATTTAAATGATGTGATCTACCGATGTTTGACAAAATGTTTTTCTTATCTGAATTATGTGAATTATTCATATGACGAATGGATTGTTACATGTTGACCTCTTTGTTAATATATGAATAGTGAAATGCTTCTATGCTAGATCTGGTGCAAATAATGGTAAATAGTTTGGATAAATGATAGGTTAAAACCCTCCTGGATCTATGAGTTGCATTGCGACAAAGAGATATTAAGTGTGCAAGTACTCTTCCCTTATGTGGAAATGTGGTTCATGCAGCCCTCCCTCAAACATCTCGGGTGAGACTGCATCTTCTTCGTAGTTGTTGCTGGATAGGATAAAATCTATCTAGACCAGTGTTTAGGGAGATTGAGTCTAAGGTTGTTGATAGCGTGTGAACGCTTGTCAATTGATCTGTGTTAAAAAATGATTTCGTTGTCCATACCATAGTGCAAGGAAGAAGAGGACATGTTGTGGCACCCGACGAAACTAGAGATCCAGGACTGATTTGACCAGAAGGCCCGAGAGTTCGCAGCAGAAGAAAACCATATCTCCATACTGGAAATAGAAGAGTTGTTAGGAAGACATATCTACTCTGATATCCATTAATTTTTATTCATTGATTTCATGTTATATTGTACGAGTGGTTAGCGCAGCTTACCTTCCAGAAAAGGAATTTCCAAGGAGGCAGACCTACTTACTAGACCCCTGAGTTGATTCAACGGTTGAAAAGGGTAAACAACAAGGCATTAAGGGCTATCAAAGTGTGGATTGACAACATTTTGGAATGATATATCACTGAGTTTGCTGTCGATGCAGTCAAATCCTATAGTGATACAGAAAGGGAATTCTTCCAAGGACCAAGAGGGAGGTTTCTATTGTCTTTTCAATTGTGGATTAAGATGCTCATCTGCGAGAAGGGAATATTGAAAATGAACTCCAACGAGTAAAGCTATAGTGTGTGGAGGTCATGGGAACTACAAAGATGAGGGTTGGATGGAATAATATGGGGTAGATGGATGGGATTCACGATGAGACTATGAGGGAAGTTGAGGAAGAGTTTGGTCTTCTACAAAGTGGGGCGAGGTTTCGACAAGAGAACAGATAGAGTACTGAGGAGAGTCCTCATGTGACCGGAACAAGAAATTGTGAGAGAAGATCACATGGGACTAAGCAACCCTACAACATCGAAGGAGACGACCATGCTATGCTCAAGTCCAAGGAAAGACCAACCCAAAGCAACAACGTACCTACACCTTCGTGCACTATGCAACATTCAGGAAGAAACACCATATCATCACAAGACTTCCTGGTGTGCCACCATAGGAGTAATAGTAGCTGATCTGCAAATACAAGAAGAAGGTCTAGAATGGCGGGTGACGACGTAAAACTACCTTTGTTGCATGGGAACGGGACCGAAGAACCTAAGTAGTATATGTTTCTCTACGAAGCAGTATGGACTGTGAAGCAATTCCAAGACGGAGATATCAATAAAGGCCAACTAGCGACAACCTTTCGAGGTCGAACAATGGATTGATACATGAAGTTTGTACAAGTGCTGATAGGGCATCAGCAGAAGACACTAGCGCATATTAGGACTGGATTAATTGAAGAATTCTAGAAACCCAAATCTAAGTCATGGGACATTACTGAGTTGAAGGAAATCAAACAATATCAAAATGAGTCGGTATGGGATTTCGATCAACGGTTCAAGACGATGATGGTTAAAATTATCTGTGAGATGAGTGACATACAAAACAAAGAATGGTTCATCATAGCATTGGTGCCACACATATGAATGCCATTAATGTAGTAGAAGATTGTGACACAAACTAAGGATTTGGAAATTACGATGAAGTTGGAGGCTTCACCAGTTGGTGAAATGGGGGTTGGGATGAATCAAATTCAATCGCAATTGGAGAATCTGAGAATTCAGTTGCAGGATATCAAGAAGGGAAAGGACATCCACAAAGAAGTATGGTGTAATCAATGTCACACAGAAGGACATCATTATAAGGATCAATATCTGGACTTCTGCAAAAAATTACAGGATGGCGCTCCTAATCCATTGAGTCAAGGTGATTTGTCATGGTGTCGGATCTATCAAACTAGAGTACATCGACATGAGGAATGTGTATACCTACAAAAGGTTGTGTCGAATCCGATGAATATATTTTGCAATTTATGTCAATCGGTCGGTCATGAAGAGAATTATTGTAGATCATATTATTTTCTCCAAGAAAGAAGAATGGATACATACTTCATGAAAGGAGAAGAGAACCAATCGACAGACCACAATTCGCACAATATCAACCACAGTTTTCTCTGTCACAACCACAATACAATCAGATGCAGTATAATCCGTAGCATCCATAGTATACTCAACCATAGTATATTTAACCGTGGCCTAATAAGCAACAACAACAGTTTTAATCAACCAGAGTACCTGCCACAAGGAGGATATTGTGGAGGATTCCGAGGAGGTAGGAATGGAGACTTCGGTCGAGGAGGAGGTATGGGACGAGGTCATGAACCTGTGCAATGCTATAATTGTGGAGTATTGGGACATTATCAGCGAGATTACCCAAATATTCAATTGCAATGTACTTATTGTACCATCATAGATCATACTATTGAAGATTATCCACAACTGATCATGAAGTGGAAAGCGAAGAATTTTCTACCACCACAGAAACAGAACCAAAATTCAAACCAAAATGTGAACCAGACTGAAAACCATCCTCAAAATTAGAATCAAGGGCCAACCGTAGGAAAAATTTCGGTGAAACCCAAGACTCAACCTACAGATGTTGGAGTCATAAATCGAGGAGGCATGGCAATGGGAGATGATGGTACACTCCCATAGATATGATTGGCAGCTCGAAAGAAAGGACAGTTTGATGTCGACGTCAAGAAATAAATGTTCTTTTACGCAAGAGACGTCATAAAAAGGGATACAGGTAAGTTACCTATCTATGAAATGCCACCTAATTTTGATTCCACACTTATACAAGGACCATCACAGAAGGTTGGAACAATGAAAAATTTCTTAGAAAGTTTCCTGTCATTGGAAAAATATTCTAATGCACTAGATGAAACAGAAAGTCTTTTATACCGACAAGAGGAAGGGCAATAGGAATACGTTGTGAACTATAAGAGAAATGAGAATAAATGTCCAAATCGATGACTATGACGTGGACTTGGTCATCTTGGATCTAGGATTGGATGTCAATATCTTGATGAAGCAAACATGGGAAAGGATGGGGAAACCATAGTTAGTTTGGTCCCCTATGCAAATCCGACTGGAAAATTAGTCTAGAGTATCGCCAATTGGACCATTACCACACTTACTCATCGAAGTGGAATGCCTAAAGACTTATGCCGACTTCGACATTATTGAAATCGTCGACAAAAGTAGCTAATATACTTCATTGTTGGGTATTGGCTGGGCTGATGACAATCTAACAATTATCAACTTCAAGAAGAGAGTGATGATTTTTGAGAATCGCGACATGTGGATCATTGCCTCATTGGATCTGAGTGAATGTAGAATATACATCGAACCAGTAAAGGAGGAATTTTTGGGAGGATGGGATCACGCATACAATATTTCAAAGGATTACATCCATCCCACCATAGATGGGGAGCTGGGATGGTGAAGTACTAGCTCTACATCATCGAATTCTGACAATGCACTGGAGAATTGGCAGAATCTGCTACATGAAGTTTCAATCCAAAAATGTGGGTGAATCACTTAGTCGCCGAGCTAGGTCACAACAGAGGTTATTGAGCTACCAACATATGAAGGGATACCAAACATGACAGAATTTATTGATGAATTTGAGGATAAATTATCAGAACCTCAACGACTGTTGGCGCTGGAGGAAGCAATAATGGCCACTCCCATAAGATGGTGGGAGACACATAATAACTCGATCGATGGTTGGCCAATATGTCAAAGACTCATGGAAGTTTGATTTGGGACAATAGACCACTACCAGGGTGAGAAGTATGATGGAAGAAATGATCCCAATGATCATATGGTCGCATGTCAGACTACATGGGTGTCAAGACCGAATGACAAATGGGTACATGTTTTTTTCCATACACTGGATAAGATGCTTCGACAATGGTACGGATCAGTAGAGCTACAAAGGGAGATTAAAACATGGGAAGACTTGATCGTCTATTTCAATCACAATTTCATGTTTGTGAGTGTTGATCCAATAATTCATAGCGCACTTCAGCACATCCAAAACATCATCTTGGAAATAGTTCCAGTGGCATTTCCTGCAGAATCGCATGAGACACCAGTAACGTAGTTGATGACGAAATGTTACAATGTCATAGGAGAACCGGGTGATGGGAATGATACAAGGAATATTAATATCGTATAGTCATAAGGAAGTAAGGATATTGTAGTATCGAAGATACCGTTCGACAAAGTCCAACAACCTCTTAAGATACGAAAGGTCAATATTGGGATGACAGAGGAACCAAATTTCTCTAGTGTAGGATATTATTGGGACAAAGCCACTATGGAGAAGATCACTGATCTACTACATGAGTTCCATGATTTATTTATGACTAAATTTTTTGAGATGAAAGGGATTTTAGGGGACTTGGGAGAAATGAAAATCCCGCTAAAGAAATATGTGAAGCTAGTAAAGAAACGTCCTTATCGATTGAACATGCAGTACAAAGAACTAATCAAAGTTGAGCTCGACAGGATGTTGGATGTCGGAAACATTGAGCCTGTGAAGGAGTTTGTTACTGGAAATACTCACCTTCTGCGAACAAAAGTTGTTTCCCTAGCTTGAAATACTCAAAGCTAGAACAAAGGAGTCACAACAACTAAAAGTACATCCCCTAAGATCAAATAGATGTTTGGAATGAACTCTTTTACCTGTCACAAATGGTAATAGGTTGGATTTTGGAGTTTTTGATCTCCACAAATTAACCTTCAAAAAACACACAACAAAGAACACACAATATTAAAGTACCAAGTTCAATATATGATCTTATGTTGATGACTAAGGATTTCAACAATGAAAGAAGTGATTCATACACAATACCATTCATGGGAAAGGAACCTTTATTTGCATAAATGAAATAGAGAGAGAAATTAAAACCAAATCCTTAGTGTTGATAAGCCCCTTCTCATGTAAACCTTGCCTCCAAAGCTTCAAACTTGTATACCAAATGCTCACTCTCCTTGGTTGGATTTGGCCACAGTTTTGATTCTATAACATAATCTTCTTCTCTTTACCCATGGGGTGTGAGCCAATATTTATAGCCATGGGAAGATAGAGTAGGTTGAGGAAATCATGGGTGAGGTGGAGGGAAGATCCTATAAGGATGGATCTTGAGTCTAGGTGGTCCATAAGTCTATGGATGAGGCTTCCATGAATCCAAGCTTCGAGAAGCCTCTTGAAGACTTTTTTTCCCTTTAAAACTTGAACACTGCTCTTTTTCCACTGAGACAGAGTGTTACCCAAGGAGCACCTCTCATTGTATGAAGGTAAGTGCTGATGGCACCACTTATTGTTCAAGTAAAAAAGGTGTTACATATAGAGGTAATGCACATTGACCACAAGGAAAGTGCGGTGGTTGCCAAAGGTATGAAATCATTAATCCTGGCCCATTTACAACCTCACAACTTGAGAATTTGAGGAAAATACCGATGTTTGTTTCTCATTATATGATGATGAAAAGAAATTTGTGTAACAAAATACCCCCCAAAGCATGAGGCTAAAGAGATAGGATAGGCGAAGTATTTGTAGGAGCAAGTTATCACTTCGAGGAAAGAGTTCACTGATCGAAGATGTTCAATCACCAAGCTTATTCTGTAGTATATCAACACTTTGATTCATGTCCATATGAATTTCATCATGGCTGCTGACCAATACAATGTAGATCCATGTGAAGTACAAATAATCATGGCTACTAGAATATAGCGTAGATCCATGAGAAGAAGACTCAAACTTGGACATAGATACCATGCATACAATGTAGATCTATGTCATACAGATGCAAATTTGAGCACACCACGACCATAAAAATGTGGATCCATGCTAGGACTCATACAAATACTCCATTGCAACCTGGGAAAAGCAATGAGCACTTAATAGATACCTAGGATATTCATCTCATCTTCAACAAAGTACGATTCTATCCATGTGATTACAATGTCTTGATGTCGAACACGGTAGAAACAACTTGATTATCGGTTAATGATGAAAACAATTAACAAATACAAGGGATATCACCATTGATGTCAATGATTCCCAAGGTACTGTTATACCTTAATCCTGTCACCATCATGTGATGAGATCCTTAACCCCTATGTTTTCCCTTAATCCCAACACTTGGAGTGGAAACTTGATCTGTTTGTCAATTCTACTTGAAAAAACCTAGCACCGCGCTTACCCTATGGTTGATGAGCAGTACCTTATTCAGCACCACCTATATCCTGTTATATAGAAGCAGTGTCATTGCCTATAGGCTTTGTTCTTAAAGTGGTTCTCACCTAAACCGCTCTGTCATAAGGGAACAAAAGCGGTACCCTGGGTAAAATGGGAAAAATAGAAGTTTCTTGAGGCTTCTAGAACTTGAACCTCGTGTCCTCCCTTATCCCTATCATTATGGGTTAGTTTGAGCTCGAGACCCCCCTTGATAGGATATTGGATCCACCTCACCCACCATTCTCTCAACTATCCCTATCCATTGAGCCTTATAAATACAAGCTCATATCCATAGTTGAGGGGGAGAACTATAGAGGTATTGTTATGTTGTTGAATTGACTACCTAGTCCAAATCATTGGAGAGCGTAGAGAGCAAAGTTGGAGCTTATGGGGATGAAGTGTTTGTCTCATGGAGGAGCTTTTCGACACTAAGGTAACGGTTGTAAGTTTCTTCATAAATTCTTAATGCAAAGCTGATTTCCGTCCCACATATCTGTTGTTTTGATTTCACATGTATATGTTTCTAGATTCCTTAGTCACTAGCATGGACATGTAGATGATTTTTTGGTAGCTTTGATGTGCTTGTATGTTTGACATGTTTGCAGGTACACAGGTCCATGATCAAAGCAGTAGTCTAGGTGTCTACAACATTCAAGGAAGGACTTCATCCTTTGTCATTCACTCATTTGTTCTGGATCTGAACCATTTAGACTAGAGGAACAACTTCTGTCTGTAGAAGGTGCAATATTCCTAATAACAAATCTGGTGACTCCGCTGGGGAAAAGTGCATATGAAAGTTATTGTATGATTTTATGATTAGTTCATTCTCACTTTAGTTGAAAAATCTGAACACTTTTGTATAAAGTTGTAACAATATTTTCTTGCTTTTCATTAGAGATCTCACTTCTTTTTCAGTTCAAAAGAGAAGATTTTGTTTGTTTAAGTTAGGAAAGGACCATATAAACAAGTGTCTTTTATTTTTGTATGGGATTTATTCTATGTTTCAAATAAATTGAACCTGTCTCTCCCTCTCTTAGGTACAATTTCATTGAAGAGGAAAACTTGCATTATCATATAGATTAGTGTGCATCTTCTTTAATTTCAAGTTTTCACTCCATGGTTCCACCTAAACACACAAGATAAAATTAAGCGCTAGCTTAGGTTTAAAATTTTTAGCAATTTGTGTGGTAGGTTAGAGACGTGTTCGGGCATCTTAAACATAGGAACTATCATTATTTGTCTACACTACAGCCCAGGACTCACGCGGTTCTTCCATGTACCGTCGGTATATCGAACGGCCTTTCACGTACCCTTGAGGTATATAGAAAGGTACTTCACGTACTCGATTGTATATAGGAAGGCCCCTTGTGAACGGTTGTGCATTAGACAACACTACTACCGATTTGAGCTCCCGCGTGCCTTGCATATATCGGGAGACTCCACTAGGATAACCCATCCAAACCGAGTTAACCTTTTGGTTGTCTTGGATTTGCGGGCGAAGCTTGTAAAGTCTTGATAATCCTGGTGACAAAATTGACCTTTAATCCACTCCTCTCACATATTTTGCTTGCTTATTTAGTTTGAGTAGCGCTTATTGTTTGTACAGTTAGGATTTTTTAGAAGAGAGAGATAATTTTGTTACATAGTTATGGCTTCACCTTCTGGGACTACCAACCAAGAGACTCCTTTACTAAGCATGTCTTTTGTGTTCCCTCCATATGGGGATGTTGGTCCTCCTCTCATCGCTACGTTAAGCCTTCCTGGATTGAATATTGGATTACCTGTTTGGTTATTCTCCAGTCCAGTTATCCCATGTACACTAGTTGCTTCTGATCCTAATCCTTCATCGCAAGAGAATCAACCTCATGTTGATCCCTCTCCTTCTTCACCAGATGTGTCTTCTCCCGTTTCTACCTCTTCACTTGTTGAAAGTTGTAGTACTAGTAGTTAGGTGGATAAGAAGAACAAGAAAAGGAAGATTAAGAAGAAGAAAAACAAACAAACAACCAAGTCTCAACAAATCACTCCTCCCAGTGTGGAGAGTGTTGATCTGCACACCCAAAGACCGTGTAAACCCAATTCCCTTGTAGGATTTGCAAGAGTGATCACCTTCTGAAAGACTGTCATGGTCTATCCCTAGTTTTAGAAGAGTGGTCTAAGGTTTCCTGGAAACCGATGTCATCAGCCTCTGGTCATAATACTGATGATCCCCCCTCAACCAGTGCTTCTATGGTTAAGATTCGGAAGGGTAAAGTTAGAAATCCTTGCTTGCTTTGTAAGGACATGCACTTTACTTACCTTTGTCCTCGCATGGATGAAGCTTCTAAGTTGTTGGAAGATATTACTGTTTCTCGTCAACGGATTCCAATAGGTTATCGCGTCACTCCTAGTAATCAGGCTACCCTGAATGTGCCACATGTTCTTGTGGTTCCTCCCCCTTCTTCTGGTTAACTTCTTCCCATCATAGGTCAAATGGGGGGAATGGCTCCAACCTCTGGACTTCATACTGGAGTTAATTTGCTAGCTTCTTATGTAAGGGGGCAACCCACCAACCTTTGGACATCATGTTGGCTTAGAACTTGTTGTGAACATAGTTCCCATTCTGTGTTAAGCTTGTTAAAAAATGAAACAAATGCCTATGAGCAAAGCTCTTATTCTATGTCAAGCTCGTTAAAAAATGAAATGGATATCCTCAAGCATAGTTTACCTTTTGGTTTCAAGCTTGCATAAAAATGAAACCATTCCTGAGCATAGTTCATTTTCTATTTCAAGCTTGTTAAAAAATGAAGTAGGTGTCCTTAAGCATAGTTTACCTTTTGGTTTCAAGCTTGCATAAAAATGAAACCATGTTCCAAGAATAGTTACCTTCTATTTCAACCTTGTGTAAAAATGATATAGATCCCCTTCCCTTGAGTCAAGTCTTCCCTTTAGTGTTAGAACTTGAACCTTATTTTCACCTGCCTGATTCTCGTTCTTCCTACCCCCTGGTGAACATTTTCACATTAATAACCAGGTTTTTAGATTGGGTATGGAAGAAGAATCGTCAGACGAAATGAATATTGGGGGGCATGTCGAGCCCCTAGAAACCATGCTAGGGGTAAGCTTCGCTAGTGATCTTGCTGGGGGCAAGATTCCAACCTCTGGATATCATGTTAATCGGATTTTTCAAGCATATTTTAGCCATTGGTTTCAAGCTTGCGTAAAAATGAAACCAATCTTTGAGCATTCTTTCAACTGATCTTCGAGCTTGTTAAAAACAATAAGATGGTGTTGAGCTTACATCTCATTTTTTGCGCTCTGGTTAAAACATGAAAAGTGGTTTGAGCTTAGTTTGTTACTTTTTCATGATCTGGATTCAAACATGAAAAAGGTTAATAGAGTCTTCTTTAAGCTCTTTTCAAACTCTTAAAAGGTGAAAAGATAGTCGAGTACTTGTCTTATTCATACTTGTAAAAGTATTTGAAGAGTCATCTCTCCGATGGTAGGTTATCTCTTTTTCGGTTCGGATGGACTATTTACGAAAAAGGAACACTCCAGCCAATCATGACTAGAAGAGTTCTCTAAGGTATAATTTTATACTTTTTTTGGGCTTTAGGGACTAAATCATATGAAAAAGGACCCTTTGGAGTTTTCTTTAGTCTGTTTAGACTCTCTAAACATGAACTACATTGAGTTAACTTCCGTTGGAATCGTTAAACTAAACATTGAAAGACCCTTTTTTGGGAACGAACCCCTCCTTTCTCAGGTTCATGATATATATGGGAATGGACTTATCTTTGGATGAGTTAAAATGAGTGTTTGTTACCCTCTTTGAACTCGTAAAAACGAAAAAGAGGCACTCATCAATCATGATGGGGAAATTAAGGGAAAGGGAAATCATTTTGCAAATAAATGGTAGTTTGTCATTACCTTTGAACATGGCACTTGTCTACATATCATTTTAGTCAATTGGGTATTCAGCTGATTTCCATGGCAATCCACTTTCATGAGTAATGTCACTCCTTTGAGTCTTTCAAAAGAATGCATTGTCCACCGTCGCACTGTGTGTTTGTCTGGTCTAGTCATGCTGCCAAGTATTTTGTCGTACCGCCCGATGTTCATAGGAAAGTTGAAGAAGTTTACCTCTGTAGTCAGAACAGTCTCTGTATCAGTACTTTTGAGTCAGTCTTATGGTTACCTCATTCACATAATTTCAGAACTTTGTTCTGAGTTTCGTGTCATCGATGTGGGATTCATCATGGCCCTCCTTCGACGAGACTATTCCTGTAGACATCAGCTCAACATCCAGGAAATAGTCTTCGAAACAAATTTAGTACCTTGAGATCTATATGCCTCAATGATAGATTCTCTCGCTCTCGACATAGGTTCACATAATTGACCTTTGATCGATAGAATCGACTGGGTGTTCGACATCAAGACATCTATTCACACTCAGTAGATTGTACTAGGGTACCTTGGGAATCATTGACATCAATGGTGATCTCCCTCACACTTGTTAACGGTTCACATCATTGACCGGTAATCAAGTGGTTTCTACCATGTTCGACTTCATAACATTGTAATCACATGGATACAATCGTACTTTGTGGAAGATGAGACAAAGACCTTGGGTACTTGTTTAGCACTCATTGCTTTCCCCAGGTTGCGATGCAGTTTTGTATATCAAGCATGGATCCACATTTGTATGGTCGTGGCTATGCTCAAATTTACGTCTACATGACATATATCTATGTTGTATGTCAGGTATCTATGTCCAAGTTTGAGTCCTCTATCACATGGATCTACATTGTATTCTAGTAGCCATGATTGTCTCTTGCTCTCATGGATCTGCCTTGTATTGGTTCATAACCATGAGTTGGTTACATTTTTCTATGAGTCAAAAGTATTGATGTACTACAGATTCCTACTTGATGACATTCTCTGACCGAGCTGGCATTTTCACCACAAAGTGACAACTTGTTCTCTCAAAGCTCTCGCTTATCGTATCCCTCTAAGCCTCATGCTTTGGGGGGGATTCTGTTATACCTAAATCCTATCACCATCATGTGATGAGATACTTAACCCCTATGTTTTCCCTTAATCCCAACACTTGGAGTGGAAACTTTCTCTATTTGTCAATTCTAATTGAAAAAACCTAGCACTGCGCTTACCCTGTGGCTGATGAGCGATACCTTGTTCAGCACCGCCTGTATCCTGTTATATAGAAGCGGTGCCACTGCCTATAGGCTTTGTTCTTAAAGCGGTTCTCACCTAAACCACCCTGTCATAGGGGAACAAAAGTGGTACCCTAGGTAAAATGGGAAAAAAAGAAGTTTCTCGAGGCTTCTAGAACTTGAGCCTCATGTCCTCCCTTATCCCTATCATTATGGGTTAGTTTGAGCTCGAGATCCCCCTTGATAGGATCTTGGATCCACCTCACCCACCATTCTCTCAACTATCCCTATCCATTGAGCCTTATAAATACAAGCTCATATCCATAGTTGAGGGGGAGAACTATAGAGGTATTGTTATGCTGTTTAATTGACTACCTATTCCAAATCATTGGAGAGCGTAGAGAGCAAGGTTGGAGCTTATGGGGATGAAATGTTTGTCTCATGGAGGATCTTTTTGTCAGTAAGGAAATGGTTGTAAGCTTCTTCATACATTCTTAATGCAAAGCTGATTTCCGTCCCACATATCTGTTGTTTTGATTTCACATGTATATGTTTCTAGATTCCTTAGTCACTAGCATGGATATGTAGATGATTTTCTGGTAGCTTTGATGTGCTTGTATGTTTGACATGTTTGCAGGTACACATGTCCATGATCGAAGCAATAGTCTAGGTGTCTACAAAATTCAGGGAAGGACTTCATCCTTTGTCGTTCACTCATTTGTTCTGGATCTAAACCATTCAGACCAGAGGGATAGCTTCTGTCCGCAGAAGGTGCAATATTCTTGATAACAGGTACTCTAGTACATTCCTCCAAATGTAAATAGATGATTTGATGTTGAAAATTCGGTTGAATATTTTGATTAAAGGTCAATGATGTAAACCTATTGTCGAAAGTGAGAGAATATGTCATTGATGTATACAAATCTCAAGGTGTTTCTTTATTTCTAAGACTAATTACCGGATGATGAGTTCAAGTCGACAGGAATAGTCTTGTCAAAGGAGGGTCATGATGAATTCCACATCAACGACGCGAAACTCGGAACAAAGTTCTGTAATTTGAGTATGGAGTAATCATAATACTGACTCAAAGGTAACGGACACAAAGGTAGTTTTAACTGCATATGCAAATTCTCAACACAATTTTCCTTTGAACATAGGGTGGCATGACCGAAGAATTAGTAGCATTGACTTGAGGAGGTGGATACTAAGACATAATGCAACGATGGACAATGCATTATTTGAAAGAATCAAAGGAGTGAAATGAATCATGAAAGTGGATCAACTTGAAAGCAAGCTGAATACCCAATTGACTGAATGAAATGTAGACAAGTGCCATGTTCAAAGGTGACTAAAAACTGGCATTATTGGAAATGAAATATAGTTACCTTCCCTTACTTTCCCCATCATGATTGATGAGTGCCTCTTTTCATTTTCATGATTTCAAAGAGGCTAAAAAAAACTCATTGTAGCTTATCATGCGATAAGTCCATTCTCATATGTTTTTAGAGCATGAGAAAGGAGGGGTTCGTTCCCAAAAGAGGGTCTCTCAGTGTTTAGTTTAATGAGTCCATTGAAAGTAAACTTGGTGTCATTCACATTTAGAGAGTCTGAAAAAAATGGAAGAAGAATCCATAGTGTTGTTTTTTGTATGATTTAGCCTTTGAGGCCTGAAAAAGTATAAAATAATACCTTGGAGAACTCTTGTAGTTAATGACTAGCCTTCTCTGTAACTTAGTCAATCTAAACCGAAAAATGGGTAAACTATCACCGGAAAGACGATTCTTCAGGTCCTTTTATGAGCATGAAGAAGACAAGTTCACTCAGCAATATTTTCACATTTTAAGAGTCTAAAAATCCCTTAAAGAGGACTCTACTATGGTTTCTTTTCATGAAAAGGGGCTTAACGAGCCTGAAAATTAAGTAAAATTTCACTCGAAAACTCAGTACTAGGTTTAACAAGCATGACCAAAGTTTCGAAAATAGTGCTCGGAAGATTTTTATGTATTGTGTGAGAATTAAAAAGTCAAAATTAAACTCATTCATATCCAAAAAAATTGATTCTCCATACCCTGGAAATTACGATTATTAGACTCTGAAAAAATAAAAAAACTAGGCTTTATATGACTATTTAATGGAATTTTTTTAATAAAATAATAAAAAAATAAAAATAAACCCTAAAATAGTGAATAAAGCATAGTGAATAGTAAAAAACACTTACCATTTGTATTTTTACCATTTGGAGAACAATTTGACCCATTTTGAGTGCATATTTTAGGTGTGGATTGCGGATCCCATAGTCAACCATTTCCCGAACCGTCACAACCAGGTAATTCCTAAGACCAATCCTCCTCTTTTCATGGTTTCCATTTTTAATTTCATGCATGTTTTAGGGTGTTTTAGGCATTTTTCCAAAGAGGGAAATGTGTTTTTCAGGGTACCTCTCTTTTCCCTTTCGGGAAGGGCGGTGCTCAAGTGACATTGCTTTTTTTCCTACAAAAAAAAAGTGGTGGCACTACTCTGTCATAACGCAGAAAAGGAAGTACCACAAGTTTCCCTAGAACTCTTAAAAAATAAGCCAAAAGAATGAATTTGAAGCATTTTCAATGATTACATATGAGTTCTAACACTTGATTTTAATGTTTTTCCAGGCTATTTCAGAAAGAATGGTGATCTGGAAGGAGAGGGATCATGAGCACCTGTGATCATGAGATCAATGATATAATATGGGGAAATGATGTTGGGAACGTAGATTCTCTTCGCGGATTTGGGATATTAAAATTCTTCAATGTGCTCAGTATGAGATCATAAGTGAGGTTGCTGGAGTACATTCTCAGGATGTGGAATCATGAACAACAGTACTTCGAGGTAGGGGCCCATATTCTAACTGTGGAAGTAGAAGACATCTACGTTCTCATAGGTTCATCCAGGAGGGGAGAATATATCTCACTGACTAGTCCTCGAGGTGGGGACATCACCACACAAGGTATCATAGATCACTACTTCTTTCCAGAAACACATATGTGTGGAAAGAAGATACTCATCAAGGATGTGATGGATTTACCTCTTTTGACGGTATTGTTGACTATGCAGCGTATCTCGGGGAGCCAAGGGTCTCATCAAGAATCAAGTGCCCACATGCTATATGCCTTGGAGGAAATGGTATCTATAGTCTTCAATTGGGAAGAAGCCCTACTGGTTACTTTCAAGGAGCAGCTAACCAAGTGTTGGAGAGGAGAATTGAAAAAATTTGGTTATGGCAAAATCCTAGTGTCATTATTCTTTGAGAGAGTACCACACTTGAGGCCATAGGTGGCGTTCATTGAGTTTAGGATACGGGATCCACACATGTTGATATGGGTGGAGGTTATGGCCCGCCATGGTGGTGGTGGAGCCAAAGTCAAGTATGGGGCTGCATTTTTCAATGGTTGGATGACCAACTCCTCATGATTGAGGATTATGCATACACCAATACTAACTTCAGGGGGGATCTAGACTTATCCCTACCAGTGGTGGTTAGTGAGTGAAATTGATGATTAAAGCACTAAGATATATGTTTTCATATTTTTATTGTTTTATGATTTTTATGTATGTTAATGAGACCTACTTCTTCTCATGTAGATGTGGGATTGGCACGAACATGAGCTTCATCTCCCATAGACAGGTGAGCGGGGGCCCACTTTGTGCACCATGGAGACAAAGAGAGGACAGAGGTGGAAGAGAATCTCAACCGGCTCACATTAGATATTTCAGACATCTCAGTGTATGGCCTCCCTAGGAGGTATCAGCATACCACGGGTGTGTCAGGTCACTTTGGACGCTTTCTTTGTGGAGTAGCAAGAGCCATCATGTGTTACCATGAGCACCACTAGGGTTCCACATGATTTATTCACTGAAAGCTACCTAGCTTCAGTATT
>LPNX010863958.1:83965-96243 GCA_001517045.1 Pseudotsuga menziesii | reverse complement strand
GATATATATATATATATATATATATATATATATATATATATATATATATATATGTATGTATACACACACACACACACAGACACACACACACAAAGACTTATCTATTGGAGGTATACTTGTGCTTTTTAATAATGGAATGCCATTTACATGAGTTTTATGTCTTTTACTACTTATTTACAATGTGCCATGTCATTTTACTTATCAATATCATGAATGAGCAATGTACCAATCTAACATATAATTGGTAAGTGAATCTGCAACTGTGTTACAATATCTTGGAATGTGTTGATAAGTAATGGATTCAAATGACCTTTCCAAAAAATGTACCCTTCAAAAAAGTCGAAAGAGCACTGGGTTTCAAATTGCATAAACGTGATTCAAATGAGAAACAACCAGTTGAGAATCCATAAAGACTATTAAATGATCAATTTCACAAGATGCAGCTTCAGTTAGCAAACCTATCACTGCATGAACTCAATGATGTTGTTGGTGGTCGGACCTATACAAGCTGGTCCTGAACTAACTAGGCCCATGAGATTGGGAATATAATACCCAAGCAACTGAAGCAAGATTCAAGGTGTGAAGGAAAGCACCATCAACAAAACCTTAGAAGGCCATCTTATCTGCAGAATCAAACATGGGATAAGAATCATTTGGACAAGAACCCAAAACCATATTTAAAATAAAAAAACCGCAATTAAAAATTCAAATATGCACATATATACAAGGCACAGATGAAAAGATATACTAAGCATAGTGCATTTTCATGTGCATCCCATTGTGAGGCTGCACGAAAGGTATCTCGTCGTAGTCAACAAGATCATTGGCCCATTTTTCTAAGACTTTACTTATAATATATAGACCATACGACATTGATTCTAGCTTCCTCTTCCTAAGTTCATCATGTTTTTGATCATAGGTCAGAACCATATCTCCTTCATTGAAAACATGAGGCTAAACCAATTTATCATATTGAGCCTTGATCTGTTTTTTGTGTGACTCATTAGCCAAGGCAGCATCTCGTCGAGTCTCGTCAATGTTTGTTAGATAAAGAAAATGTTCTTCTTCAGTATAAGTATTGGGTAGAATCTCAAAAACAATCTTGAGTGACATAATTTCACACTCAATAGATAGGACAGCTTCCAGTCCATAGACTAATTAAAAAGGCGTAAAACCAGTGGTTGTTTTAATTGAAGTTCAGTAAGCCGAAAGTGTGGAAAATAGAGTTAAATGTCAATTGGATTTATGATCTTCAACCATCCTATGAAGCATAGTATTCAAGACCTTGTTAATGGATTCGAACTGGCCATTAGCTTGTGGATAGTAAGGGGTTGAGTTTTCATGAAGAAAACCCAACTTGGTACTCAGTTCGGCCATCATCTAGTTACGGAAATGAGATCCATAATCAGTTATTATGGTCTATGGAAATCCAAACCTAGCGATGATGTGATTAACTAAGAAGAGGGAGGCAGTCTTACCATCCTTTGCATACATAGGCATTGCCTCAACCCATTTTGTGAAATAATCCAAAACTACAATAATGTGACCATGCCCCCCGGATGAGGTAGGCTTACAATGCATAAATTCAATCACCCATTTGGAAAAAGGGCCAATGACAATGACGGGATGTAATGGAGTAGGGTGGGTGCGCTTCTTAGGATAGAATAGCCGACAGGGGGGCATTTTTTAACTGCTTCATGACAATCCTTGAATATCGAGGGCCAAAAGTACCCAACGCGAAGAATTTTATGAGTTGTAGCCATTCCATAAATATGACCGCCACATGCTCCAGAGTGGCAGTCATTCATGACTTGTTCAACCTCGTCATGAGTAAGACATCATCAGAGAATAGAGTCAATACCACATCGATATAGGGTATCATTAAGAACGAGGTAGTACTTAGCATGGTGGCAAATGTGTTGGTGATCGTCACAAGATAGATTGGGACAAAACATTTGAGTTTGGAGATATATGATCAAATATCCATACCATGGATTGTTCATGCTTATCAGGAACAATAATTCATCCGAAAATGAACCATTGGGATCAATTTCCATGAGAGCACAAGGAAGGTCACACATCAAATCCGTGAAGACTAAATACTTCTTGGAAGTGGTCTTAGCGAATTCGAGATCAAATTCTTGTATGATAACAATCCAACGGGAATATTTTCCCCTAGTACTTGGCGAGAAAGAATATAGTACATAGGGTTTTGATATGCAAGCAAGATAGTGGTGTGAAGTGAGATGTAATGATATAAACATTGCACATCGATGACTGTATCCAAAGGTAGATTCTCCACATGTGAGTAGCTGGTTTCAGAGTCAAGAGGAATCTTACTAAGATAGTAGACCACATGTTCTTGGCCATTGGAATATTCCTGCACTAGAACCGCACCAATGGTAGTAGTGGAGGTGGCAAGATAAACTAGAAAATATTTTGAGTAATTCAGGGAGTGCAACACAGGTGAGTGTGTTATAGCATGTTTCAAATTATCAAAATCTCTTTGAGCTTTATCATCCCAAAGAAAGGGAGCGTTATTTTTCAAGAGACACATATAGCCATGTGTTTTCTCTGTGAAATTGCATACGAAACGACAAAGAAAGTTTTCCTTCCCTTGCAAACTTTGGAGTTCAGTAATGTCTGTTAGAGGTGGTAAGCCGCAATGGCAGTAATTTTCAGGGGATCTATCCGAATTCCATCCTTGGAAAAAATGAAACCAAGAAGGCGTCCAATCTCAACACAAAAAACACACTTGTGTGGATTGATCCGAATATGGTAATGACGACATCGAAGGAAAATATGTCTAAGATGACCCAAATGATATTCCCACTGTTGTGAATGAGCAGGTAGGTCATCCAGATATAGTTCCACTATGTGTTTTATTTAATGAAAATCATAAGACATGTCTCATTGGAAAGTAGCTCCAGCATTCTTCAAGTTGAAAGGTAGCTTATGATAAGCGAAGGTTCCCCACGGGAAAATGAATGTGCTTTTATGTTGGTCGACAGAAAATATATCAATTTGATCGTAGCCAAAATTAACCATCCATAAAAGAAAAATGACACTTCCAGCACAGTTGTAAATGATCGGATCAATGTGAGGGGTAGGAAAGTTTTCATTTGGTCAAGCTTTGTTCAAGTCCCGAAAATCAATACAAACCCTAATAGTGCCATGTTTCTTGGCTACAGGAAAAATATTAGATACCCACTCAGTTAAATGCACAGGGTAGATAAAACCAACTTTTAAAATATTTTCAACCTCAGCTTTAAAAGATTGGACTTGGTGGTTTTTTTCCTAATAGGTTTCTCTGTAGGGTATGTTTTGATATCATATACGACAATAGATGGATCAATCCCAGGAATTTCTTCATAAGTCTAGGAAAAACATTATAGAATTCCTTAAAAAGAGCTCGGTATTCTTCAATATCTGTTTCCGAACAGTTCTGGCCTATGTGAACATGTTCGACATTACCTGGCTCACCGATATGTCGATGGGAATCATTTTAGTGATGTTACAAAAATTCCCTTCATAATCAACACCTTGTAATATTACAGGTGTTTGTGGATACTTGATAATATCAGAACTGATCAAAGAAACAAAATATGAATCTACTAAATTGGCATTAGGAATAAATGAAGATCGATGATGAGAATCTTCCCATAAGGATTCATCTAGACTCATAAAATCCATAATAGACTCGTCCAATGGAAAAGTATGTAAGAGATAGTCTAAAGTCGGTAGAGGGGAATCTAGCCAATAGGGCATATGGTAAGGATCTGATGCTACCAAATCATGATGAACTATGTAAGAATCAGAAATAGATTGAATGGCATGATACAAGGCTTTGTTTGGACTCAGAGAAGGCAATTCAACAATCTCTTTCCCTTTAGACATGCCCCCGGTCGTGGATGATATCATGTTTATCATGGCAATTTATGTATTAGGAAGGGAATCATTGGATGGAAAAAATCCCATGAGACTGTATGGAGGAGGTAACTTCCCTAACATTGTAACATTATTTATAGTGGAAGTAGTAATAGTAGGAAAACAATAATCGAGTTGATATATGGTCACAATTTTTCCTTGATGTGGGAATTGGAGTGTGCAGAAAACTGACGATGCAATGGTCGTCATAGCATAGAACCAGTTTTGTCCTAATAGAAAATTGTAATCCAAAGGAGAATCAACCACTTCTACCTAGATAGAAATGGTTTCCCCCCCTAGCTCGATGGATAATGCTGGTAGGATACCATGATGTTGAAAACCTCATCCGTCAAAAGCTTTTAAGGTGATTGGTGACTTATTAAATTTAGGATAACAAATGGCCCTCCAAAAAGACATTGATAAGACCGAGGTGTAAGCTCCTTCGTCCAATATAGTCCGATGGGCTTTCCTACCCACCACTCTAGTCACAATTTGAAAAGCGAGTTGATGGGATAGCCTCGATTTATAATTCTCCACATTAAAAGTGATCATGGTGGAATTCTCAGGATCGAAGGGATGACAACAAATTATTATGTTGTGCAGGACAACTTTGGAGTACCTCCAACGTGGACATAGCGCAAGGTGCTTGGGATAAATATTCAACAACATTATAAAATTGAGCAACTCGAGTACTAGGATTGAAAACTATTGTATGGATTGTACCCTTAGGAGGACTCAAGATTGTGTCAAAACTAGGTTTTCAATAGAGAGAGGACCATTGGAAGGAGGTGGAGGAGAAGGGTCGACATGAGGAGTCGTCTTGGGAGAAGCACCTTCATATTTATTCTCAGTTGTTTTGTCATATGTCTGACTTATAGTAGTGAATGCAACTGTCTTGACGGACATCATTTGAATGTCTTCATTAGAGGATGAGGGAGAATAAAAATATGTATGGTCGATCAATTACTGCTAGGATGGAGAGGGGTCGGTTAATACTACTGGTGTGGGGTTACTCTTCAAAAATTTATTGATCTCTTCATGAAGAGGACACTCCTTCGTGAAATGATCATCTCCACACAACAAACAAGGATACTTAGCATTTTTTTTAGGTTCGGTATCATTCTATGGAGTCATTGTTTTGGTACTCTCCTGATGGTTTCTAGGTTTCTTATTTTTACATTTTCCTTTCTTTTTATTTTTGGGTGTTTGCAAAGACTGAATGACATTCACCTCAATAGAAACTGTAGGAGTAGAATAAGTTTTAGTTGAAGCACTTTGTGGCTTAACAGGCTTAGTTGTGGATGAAGGTTGGATTGTACCAACAAAACCATCTATAGGAGTCTCTGCAGGTGGATTGGAAGGATTGGTGTTAGGATGAGGAGCATTGGGAATCAAATCGTATAAAGTTATGGACTGAGAATAGACTAAGTCCAAATATTGAGGCTCTCATGTGACAACACCACCCATAGCCACATCCCGGGCAATAGGAGGCAACAAGGATTTGGTGAACCAGCCAGTCAAAAGTTAATATAGAATGGGAGCTTTGATTAACCTTCAGATCCTCCTCCACTCGTGGATATGATATGATATGTGAGTAGAAGAATTTTTCCGAAGAGAGATCAAAATATATGTACCAGTTTCATATCGAATGGGTAACTATAAATGAGTAATAAACATAGTTTCTAATGAATTAAAATATAAAAATGAGTGTTGTGGAAGTTTGATGTACCATTTTATGTTTGTGTCGGTTAATTTTCGTTGGAGGAGTCTCAATCGGATAGAATCATCCATAAGGGAGTTAGATGAACACCACAAATGGAAAGTCATCGCATGGTTTTTGGGATATTCTCCTTTTTTCCCATCAAAATTTGGAATGTATGATGGTAGTTTGACCAGAATGGTAGGCCAAAAAGGGTCATGTTGAATGGGACCATTTATTAACTTGGACAAGTTGGGCAGATCCAAGGTAACCAAAAACGAAAGTTGCTGGTTGGGTTGTGGGTAATTGTAATGTTGGTAAGGTAACACTACCATAGTAGGACCAAAGGTTCATTGAGGTTGGCCATAAAACCCAACAAATTATTGATAGTTGGGAGCATTTTGACCCATAAATGGTGGTTGTGCCTAGTTACGTCCATTTTGAGGTCCATCAATAGGTTGAACCCACTGATTGGTAACTCATCCAGGATAAGGGACATATAAGGGATTATTGTATTGTGCCTCACTAAGGTATTGATTACCAATGTTAGGTTGTTGAGGAGGAACCCAAGCTGATGTAGGAGGCTGTGAAGCAGGACCAATGGGACCAAGACCAACATGACCACTAGGTCCAACAGCTGGAAGGGGGAGGTTGTGGAATATTATGTAAGACAGGTATATAAGATCCTCTAGCTGTTTGGGATGTAGGAGGTAAAGCCTAACTCCCAACATTCGGTAAAGTTATGGGAGGCATAGAAGTTTCTCCCATATGAGAATTTGACAACGGATTATGAATTGACTGTGGCACTCTTGTAGGAGTGGTAAGTCTAGCCACTATTGGTGGAGATGGAGAATTTGCTGGAACAACACTAGAAGGAATATTCAATGACCTACCTAAAATATCACTAGGAAAAAGGTAGGGAAAGGGTCTTCTAGAGTTTGGAGTTAACTCCATAGCTGACACATTTACGGTACTAGTAGTAACAAACTGAGAGATATCTTGACCAAGGTAAGTTTCCCAAAATGGAACCTTAGGTACAAATATAGGATCTATCGTTTCATCAAGATGAAATTGATTGAGCTAAGCTCTAGAAGGATTTGGGATGGAAAAGGATGCATTCCAAGAGGAGGGTTTCTTTGCTAATGGTGGGACTGATAAGTCCATTATGGGAGCATTGGTAGGATGAGAGAATTTATCTCCTTCTTCCTCAACTGGAACTCCTTCCAATTCAAGCATAGAAGCACTACCTACCTCAAAATTTATCTCTATGTCTCTTTCCATGGGAGGTTGATTTAGAGGATTTAAAGGATTTTCCAGTGATAACCCTTGTAACCGACGAGACCTCCTCCATGGGAAATCAACTAGCTTGTAAAATTCAAACTAATCTCAAAACTAAAATCTCTATCTAATTAGGAAAATCAAATGCTACTCAAACTCGGCAACAATTAGAACTTGTGATAGGAGTGGTAAAAAGTCAGGATCCTCACAGGATTGGAAAACTACCATAACTCGCGATATACCACATTGTCTAATAGTAAAACACGATAAGGAGGATTGGGACCGTACCCTTTCTTGAATACCCAACTACCTGGATGGAACATGTGTAGAAATCCCCTCAATTTTTGTTCTCAGTGTATTGTGGCAATAGGATGGTCAAAGGGCTATGCTCGGATGGTCTCAATATCCCTAAATGTGTCTCACTATATACACAAGGTATGTGGGAGCTCCACTTCGTAGTAGGCATTCCTATATACCACTAAGTATGTGAAGTACCTTTCTATATACCTCAAGGGTACATGAAATTTCATTCTATATACCAACAATATGTGGAATAACTGCATGATTCTTGTGATGCAGTGCAGGAAAATAACGAAAATTCCTACGTTTAAAGACGTCGAAACACGTCTCTAACCTATCACACCTTTCTAGAAATTTTAACCTCAGACTAGCTCTTGATTTCATCTTTTACGATTAAGCGAATGCATGAGGTGAGTATTGAAAAGTAAAACCATGCAAAATTCTTGTGCAAATAATTTATTTCACTTTTCGCAAAATTTCCTACTTAAGGAAGAGATAGAGGTTCGATTCCTACTTATCCAGAATGAATAAATCCCAAGCAAACAAATATATAACTATATTTTCAAGCATATTGCAAGCACATCATGACTTCAAAAGCAAAAATTTTGAAAAGGAAAATGACAAGATCTCTTTTTAAAAGAAAGACTATGATGACTACTTAAAACACCATACTTTTTCAAACTTCTTCAAAATGAAAATAAGATGCAAACAACACACTTTTTCTTTTTGTTTGAGAGGAAGAATATCTAAGAATCAAACATAATGAAAAAACTTGAAATTTTATAAGACCAATCAAGTCCTTAAAAATTCACACCTAAGCTTAACCTAGAACTTTTCTCTCAATTTTCAAATCAAAAGTGAAAAAAATATTAAATTAAACTATGAAGAAAATAAAAGTAACTCTACTTTATTTTCAGTTGACTAAGCAACGTTCAGAGATCTGAATACACACTTTATTTTCAAATCTCTTTTCAACCGAAGATAAAAAAGACAAGAAGCTCATAAGTCAATCAAACTAGTTCTTTAAGGTCTAAGCCAATCAAGCCTAACACAATTTCTAGATTTTGATTTACAGATGAAACTATCAGAATTCAAGCCAAAACAAATTTAGAAAACCAAAATAAAAATGCCAAATTTTAAAATCAAGTTGGGATTAAAAACCCTATTTGACACCGTTGTTTGATAGCCGAGTACAGAGGGTTACTAATCCAACACCTCCTTTTTCCAACACGAACAAAGTAGTGGCACTACTCTTTGTCCACTGGATTAATGCAGCAACACCACCTATTTCCTCTAATAAAGTTGCGGTGACCACTCTTACGACACTACTCAGGTGCGGTGGCACTTGTATATTTCAAAACAAGACACAAGATGAAAAAAGAAGATGTTAGTGTTCAAGAACTAGCATCAAATCAAAATTATCAGCAAGGAAATGAAGCATATAAGGTAGATCAGGACAGATCTAAGTAGATATAAGAAATTTCAAATCAAATATAGCTAAATAAGTAGTAGATATGATCTATTAAGAAATTGAAGTTTGAAGGAAGGCAAGAACCAAGAATAACCATAAGTTCTAAGATTCTCCTCAGTATGGTCGCCAATTTTTCTATTGGAAATACTCACCTTCTGCGGACAAAAGTTGTTTCCCTAGCCTGAAATACTCAAATCTAGAACAAAGGAGTCACACCAACTAACATTACTTCCCCTAAGATCAAATAGATGTTTGGAATGAACTCTTTTATCTGTCACAAAATGTAATAGGATGGATTTTGGAGTGTTTGATATCCACAGATTAACTTGAAAAAAACACACAAGATTAAAGTACCAAGTTCAATCTAGTAAGGAGTTCAACAATGAAAGAAGTGATTCATACACAATGTCATTCATGGGAAATGAACCTTTATTTGCATAAATGAAATAGAGAGAGAAAATACAACCAACGCCTTAGTGTTGAGAAGTCCCTTCTCAAATAAACCTTGCCTCCAAAGCTTCAAACTTGTCTACTAAATGCTCACTCTCCTTGGCTATATTTGGACAGAGTTTTGATGTTGTAACACAATCTTCTTCTCTTTACCCATAGGGGGTGATGTTAAATTTTCATATGCTTAACTAAGACATCCGTATATCATTTCATTTTTCATAATAAAAGCATATAAAACAGGATCACTGAAAGAAACAGAATCACAAGAACAACACAGATTTATCCTGGGAAAACCCTAAAGGGAAAAACCCAGAAAAAGCTTCCTCAATATAGATGCCCCAAAAAGGGAAAAAGGTAAAACCAACAAGGAGATCAAAAACCTGATTCTCCTCCTTCTCCACTAACTCCNTCAACATCATGTAGTCTTCATCTTCAATCTTCAGTCTTCATCATCAACAATATCTTCAGTCTTTGATCAGCAACATCTTCAACATTTTGATCTTTCAATTAGCAAGGACATATTCAGCACTTGGACCTTTCGATCAGCAACATCTTCAGCACTTTGACTGTTCGATCAGCAACAACATCTTCAACATTTTGACCTTTCAATCAGCAACATCTTCAGCACTTTGACTGTTCGATCAGCAACAACATCTTCAACATTTTGACCTTTCAATCAGCAACATCTTCAGCACTTTGACTGTTCGATCAGCAACATCATCATCAGCATTTTGAACTTTCGATTAGCAACATCTTCGGCACTTTGATTTTTTTTTTTCGATCAGCAACAATGTCTTCAGCATTTTGTTCTTTTGATCAGCAACATCTTCAGCATTTTGACTTTTCGATCAACAACAACATCTTCAGCACCTTGACCTTTCGATCAGCAGCAACATCTTCAGTACTTTGGCCTCTCGATCAGTAGCAACATCATCATCATCATATTCTGATCTGTCGATCATAATCATCATCACATTCTCTGATCTTTCGATCAGAAACATCATCATCATACTCTGATCTTTCGATCAGAAACATCATCATCATACTCTGATCTTTCGATCAGAAACATCATCATCATACTCTGATCTTTCGATCAGAAACATCATAATCATAGTGCGTCATCATCATACTCTGATCTTTTAGATCATTACGTCATCATCATCATTCTCTGATCTTTCGATCTGTATGTCATCATCATCATCAGCAACAACCTGCAATCCACAACTCAAAGACAAATAGTCTTTGGATCACTTTTGGACTTAAAGTCCAGGGATGATACAATCCCACCACATTCTTGACAACCGAAGTTACCGGATTGATTACGGGAGAATTAGTCCCTATCACTTTAGGACTAAGTCCAAGGACGATGCAATCCTACCACATTCTCAAGGACCGAAGCCACCAGATCTATTATGGACAGATGTCCCAGGATGATACAATCCCTCCACATTCTTGACAACCGAAGTTCCCGGATTGATTACGGGAGAATTAGTCCCTATCACTTTAGGACTAAGTCCAAGGACGATGCAATCCTACCACATTCTCAAGGACCGAAGCCACCAGATCTATTATGGACAGATGTCCCAGGATGATACAATCCCTCCACATTCTTGACAACCGAAGTTCCCGGATTGATTACGGGAGAATTAGTCCCTATCACTTTAGGACTAAGTCCAAGGACGATGCAATCCTACCACATTCTCAAGGACCGAAGCCACCAGATCTATTATGGACAGATGTCCCAGGATGATACAATCCCTCTTCATTCTCGAAGACCGAGGTCTCCGGATCACTTTAGGGAAGGTTCCCAAGGATGATACAATCCCATCACATTCTCGATGACCGAGGTCACAGGATCTATTATGGACAGATGTCCCGGGATGATACAATCCCTCTTCATTCTCGAGGACCGAGGTCTCCGGATCACTTTAGGGAAAATGCCCAGGGATGATACAATCCCACTGCAACATCACTACTCCCCCTTTCGAGGAAGGTCTTTCCGAACAACACCAAGCTTGTCTCGAAAGTGTTCGAACTCTACTCGAGGCAGAGGCTTCGTCGGTACCTCATCATCCAAACCATCATCATCTACATCTTCAGTATCTGAATACTGATCTATCACCATCTGTATCTCCAGTATGTGAATACTGAAAGCATCATCATCTATATATTCAGTATAGAAATACGGAATCACCATCATCTGTATCTACAATATGTAAATACTGAAATATCATCTATATCTTCAGTATGGGAATACTGAAATCATCATCATCTATATATTCGGTATAGAAATACTGAATCACCATCATCTGCATCTTATCTTGTATGTAGAAATACCGGATTTCTACGTGTTACGTCGGAACACAGGGTCCTTTGTCATCACAACTATGGTTATCATATAGAATCATTGTAGTGTTCATCTTCAGGTCAAGGAGACCTGATATCAACTTCTGAAGCCATATGGTTTCACAACTTAGTAGAGCAATCTGCTATGTATTCTGCTTCAACCGTGCTAAGAGAAACACTGGATTGTTTCCTGCTAAACCATGAACTCATAGCAGACCAAAAGCATATACCTGATGTGCTTTTCCTGTCTGAGATACTTCTAGCCCAATCTGCAACTATGTAGCCATACAATCTATACTTATGGCTACCATCATAGTATAGACCAAAGTCTATAGTCCCTTTCAGATATCTCATCACATGTTTTGCAGCTACTAGGTGAACCCGTCTTGGTTGAACAAGATATTGACTTTAAGGTGTTCACATCAAAACAAATGTCTGGTTTGGTATTTGTTAAGTACATCAATGACCCAATGATCTGTCTGTAGTGAGTCACATCCACTAACTCTAATGAGTCATCAGCTAACAGCTTTAGGTTGGAGTCCATGGGTGTGGCCATGAATTTGCATTCCAACATATTGAATCTCTTCAATATCTCTACCACATACTTTCCCTGGTTGAGAAAGATTCCTTCTGAACTTTGCCATACTTCCAGACCTAGGAAATAATGCATTAACCCAAGGTCTTTCATCTCAAATTCTTCTGCTAGTTTCTTCTTGCTTTCCATGATCTGTTTCCCATTCCCTGTCAAGAATAAGTCATCCACATATAGTAATAGAATGACAAGTACATCTTCTACAACCTTGTAAG
>LPNX010863958.1:41723-83841 GCA_001517045.1 Pseudotsuga menziesii | reverse complement strand
TGTCATAGTCTATTCTTTATGGGGAGAATCACGAACCTTGCTTTGTACACTTGTTCCATCATATTGTATACATCATTCCCCATGATCAACTGTTACTCTTTTATCATAGCTTCTTTTATAACATTCTTTTCTTCATCTTGAGTTATCTCTTGTACCCATGGTGGTCTTCATCCTTCAAGGTGGATCTACCATTCTCTGAAGCTCTTTCTTTCGTCATGGTGTCTCTGACCCTGGGAGCTTCATATTCATGTTTATTGGAGTGAATCTTGAATTGTCATCACTTGTTCTTCGGAACAAGTATCATCCTTCTTTTCTTGTAGGAGGTTGTTCATGACCTTTCCTACAATTCAAATGTACCAGTTTCATGGTTATATTCCTTCTTGAGTCTTCAACTTTATCGTCTTCTTCATTCATGATAGCATCGTTTCTTATCCAAATGCTGAGGTGGATAAGAAGATCTTCAAGAGTTGAGATATTCATATTCCTCATTGATTGAGGGATCTTCTTTGGAAGATGAGAGCTTGATATTCAGAGACGAGATTCTTCTTCTTCCCAAAGTCTACTGAAAGTAATCAATTCCTTCTGGAACACATTCCTTGAATGAATGAATTCCATGATCCCGGGAGGCCATTCAAGGTGGCCATCACCACTTCCGCATTCTTCACTTCTTCTTCAGCTGGTTTATTAAGGTCATATTTCGATCTATGTTCTTCTCTTCAAATAGCTTGGTCAAGGAATCAAACCTCATCGATGTATTTATGGAAGACACTTGTAGAACAAGTTGATTCGAGACTGAATCATCAATAATCTTCTGGGCTTTAACCAAGTTCTTCTTGTGAAAGGCTTCTAGCCTCATCTCCCTCTGAAACTGGAACCTCTATGCTCATGTAGGTGTCCAATCCATTTTCTTCAGAGAGATCATATACTTCTAGGCTTGGAAGTTGTCAACTTCACCAAGCTTATCATCAATTTGATGTGATAGATCACTTTGAAATGAGAACCTCAAATGAACATAGCAAAGGATTAGATCTTACCGATTTGAGGTGTCCGTCCTGGTTCTAGAGTTGGCTGATCTAGGGTTTGTCACAGAAACCCTAATTTTAAAACTTGGAATCTTTCAGATCTGATTGGATATACATATAGATCTCTTCAAATGGAGCTGTCCAATGTACTCCATTTCTGAAAACAGTGGAGGGAAGCTCCCGGAACAGGAAGCCCTAATTTTCCAATTTCTTCTGCAGAAATGCCTGTTAATGTTTTTGTGATATCTCCGAAATTTTTGCTCCTATATGTCTGAAATTTTGTACTGAGGTAACCTCGCATGTCCCTGATCCACCACCATAGGTTTCATCAGAATTGGTTTCACCATTTGGGATTTATGATCATTTTCCCAAGGTGACCTGTTACAGGACTGTTCCGAACATCGAAGTTGTACGGCATGCCACATGTCACTGGTTCATCTTCTGAGTCTGATATTTGGACCAACGAAATTAAATTCTGTTCCATTTCTGGAACATCTTCATAAATTCCATTTGGACCTCTGTAGCCCAAGATATTGCAATTCTCCCCAGGTGTCCTGTTTAGGGATGAATTCTGGAAGAGGCTGGAACCCTAACTTGGAGAGAACATATCTTCTGAAATTCAACGAATATGAGGATGAATTTTGGACACAATGTTCATCAGGATTTTATATTCGGCCCCTACAATTTTCCGCTCCTGATCCTTTGCCAATCTCGGAATATAGCGAATGTGCCAAAACGTAGCAGTTTTAGTATTTAGGGTTTTTCTAGCTCGGGGTCAAACTAGGGTTTGAATTTCCTGGAGATTCACCCAACCAAAAATATTGATCTAGGTCTCTAAAATTCGGTTTTGATGAGGAGAAAAATCCTATGCTGGTATCACTCAAAAATTCTTCTTCTGTAGAAAGCCCTAATTTCCACATCAAAAATTGAAAATGCTCGGAATCGAATTCCGCTTCGACAGAACGATGCACCCTTCAAAGGAGAGTCAGCCTAGCCTTATTTTGCTGATTGATTGTGGAGAGAGGACCAAAAAATAAGAAGCCATAGCTTCTGTAACTTGTGAAAGCTGCCCTATTCAGGTTAGCTCTGATACCATGTTAAATTTTCATATGCTTAACTAAGACATCAGTATATCATTTCATTTTTCATAATAAAAGCATATAAAACAGGATCACTAAAAGAAACAGAATCACAAGAACAACACAGATTTATCCTGGGAAAACCCTAAAGAGAAAAACCCAGTAAAATATTCCTCAATATAGATGCCCCAAAAAGTGAAAAAGGTAAAACCAACAAGGAGATCAAAAACCTGATTCTCCTCCTTCTCCACTAACTCCTCTCCTCCACAAGTGCGCTATTCCAAGTGAGTGTGTGTGTCAAGTGAGGAGCACTACACCTCTATTTATATTCATTCGTTCACTTAAAGTTTACTCAATTAACATGTCAGCTTAAGTTAACTCATGTAGGCTTGAGTTACACATGTAGGCTCAAGTAACCACACTGGGGTGCTGATGACCCACCTTTACAATTTGAGGGGAAAACCTCATGACTCTTATTAGTTCTTCCGATTAGGAGCATCGAGGTACAATGAAATACAAATGGTTCTCCCGGTTGGACCATCGGGGACCAAAAAATATACATAAAGAATATTCTTTGAAGTTACAATATTTCAACAGGTGAGACAATATTTATAGCCATGGGAAGATAGAGTAGGTTGAGGATCTCATGGGTGAGGTGGAGGGAACATCCTGTAAGGATGGATCTCGTGACCAGGTGGTACAAAATTCTAGGTATGACACTGCAACGAAGCCAAGATTTGAGAAGCCTCTCAAAGCTTCTTTTTTTACATTTAGAACTTGAGCACCGCTCTTTGTCCACTGAGATAGAGCGTTACTCAAGTAGAACTACTCATTGTATGAAGGTAAGCAGTGATGGCACCGCTTATTGTTTAAAGAAAAAAGGTGTTACACATAGAGGTAACACACATTGACCACAAGGAAAGTGCAGTGGTGGCCAAAGGTATGAAATCATTGATCTTGGCCCATTTCCAACTTCACAACTTGAGGATTTGAGGCAAATACCAATGTTTGGTTCTCATTATATGATGATGGTGATAAATATGTGTAACAAAATCGGAAATGGATTTTTGGGCTACCATCAGATAAAAATTGTGAAGAAAGATTGGCACAAGATCACTTTTGTGACAGAATGGGATGTTTTCAGTACATAGTGATGACGTTTGGCCTCAAGAATGCACCTACGATCTTCTCAAGGATAATAGTCATTGCATTTAAATATTTCATTCAGAATTTTTTGGTGGTGTATATGGACGATTGGATTGTCTACAGGTTGGTAAAAGGCCACATCACAAGCTTGCGACTGATGTCGGAGATATGTCGACAACATCGGATCTCACTAAACCTACGGAAGTGTATATTTTGTGCGCCATTTGGAATTTCTTTTTGGGACACATCATCTATAATGAATGGATGTTGGTGGATCCTACTAATATTTCTATCATTATTAATATGTCCCCACCAATGACGGTGAAGCAACTCATGGCGACGTTGGGACATACAAGGTATTCCTGGAAGTTCATAAGGGGATATGCAGTGATCACAACACCAATGGATAAGTTGTTGAAGAAGGATACAAAATTTGAATGGAGACATGAGTGCCAAGGAAGTCTCAACATTATTAAAAAGAAGATGGTCACAACGTCGATGTTATTCTTTCAAGATTTTACGATGGAATTTCATGTCCATGTTGATGCATCATCAGTCGCATTAGGGATAATTTTGGTGCAGCCAAGTGAAGGAGCGATTGACCATCCAATCGCCTTTGCAAGCCAGAAGTTGTTGTATGTGGAGAGGAACTACACAAAAATAGAACAAGAGGCATTGGCGATGGTATATGCATTGCATAAATTGCGCCACTATCTGTTGGGAGGACACTTCAAGATGTTTACCGATCATTTAACATTGAAATACTTGGTCAACAAGCCTGTGTTGGAGGGGATGATCTACTGATGGTTTCTCCTCTTCCAAGAATTTGATTTTGATATCATTGTGAAGCTGGTATGATTGAATGTCGGACCCAATCATAATTTGTTAAGGATCGGGACAGGTGAAGAACCAAGCAGCATCGAGGATGGCTTACCTGATGCACAGTTGTTTAAGGTCATAATGGTAGATGACCATTATGAACAAATTTTTTCAGTTCTTATCGACATGGAGAGCACCAAAAGAATTCACTACTATCCAGAAGAAGTAATTGGTTGTTCGAGATGCATATTTTCAGCTAATTGTTGGAAAACTCTACAAAATGGGTTCAAGTGAAATTCTACGTCGGTATGTTCTACCACATGAGAAGGAAAGGGTATTGGTCGAAGAACATGATGGAATTATAGGAGGACATTATGGAGGCCACACAAATACCAGGAAGATACTTCTAGTTGGCCTATGGTGGACAACCATGTACAATGATGTCATGGACTGTACAAAAAGTTGCGACGTTTGTCAAAGAACGAGGAAGCCGTCACGACATGACAATATGTCATTAGTACCTCAGGTGAAGCTGCATCCATTTGATAAGTGGGCTGTGGATTTTGTAGGACCTATAAATATGCTAGAAAAAAGGATGGGTGCATGATATATTATCTCTGTGACAAGCTACTTTACTATATGGGAAGAAGCAACACCCATGACAGATTGTACCATTGCGACTACAGCAAGGTTCCTATTCGATAATGTCGTTACTCAGTTCAGTTGTCCAAAGATATTGACGAGAGAACATGGGAGTCACTTTATGAATCACACCATTAGCACAATGATGAAGGAATTCAATATTCAGCACAAAAAGAACACTCCATATCACCCGCAAGTGAATGGAATGATCGAGGCATTCAACAAAGTCTTGGAGAATGCACTAACAAAGGTATGTAACACAAACCATGATGAATGGGATTTGAAAATTCCTGGGATATTATGGGCCTATAGAACTACATGCAAACGGTTAACAAGGCAAACACCATTCAAGATGTGTTAAGTTTTCAATGGTTATATCATATCTTATAACATTTAACTTCACAACAGTATAACCATAAGAAAATGGATCATTGAAAGATAGAGGAGCACAACCACACAAAAGAACACAAATATTTATCTTGGGAAACCATCATGGTGAAGAAAACCAAACAAAACTTCCTCTGTATAATATGTATAAAAAGTACAAGACAAGACCCCAGACAGGTGCGCCTCCCTCCAGAATATATATCCTGTGCATTATACACAAGTGAGTGTGTGTTCAAATGAGGAACACATCTCCTCTATTTATACTCTTTTCATCACTTGAGTTTTAACCTAACAAGTCAGCCCCACTTAACTAAGTGGGACAACTTCACTTAAGTAAGACTCAATAAAATAATATATTATATTCATTAGGGTAATATTGACCCGACTTACAATAGAGGATTTACCTCATGACTCTATGATGACCAATTACAATAGTAACACCCCGCTGGAGGAATAATAACATCTCCCTTAGGTTACATCAATAAAATACATTTAGAATATCCTTTGAAGTTACAATATTCAACACTCCCCCTTAATGATAAGTTTATTCTACTGACAACATCATCATAGACTATAGAATAATAGAGAGACAATATATGCAACATCATCGAGGTTATACATCTATACATCATAGGAGGTTTTCAGCATGCATCAGTAATTGGAATAGTTATTCTTCAATGTCTTCATATTCTACATCACATGATC
This sequence comes from Pseudotsuga menziesii, assembly GCA_001517045.1. Taxonomy (NCBI): domain Eukaryota; kingdom Viridiplantae; phylum Streptophyta; class Pinopsida; order Pinales; family Pinaceae; genus Pseudotsuga; species Pseudotsuga menziesii. The sequence goes on along the minus strand of LPNX010863958.1, from coordinate 78,041 downwards.
ACTTGATCCTTTTACAACAATGCTTCGATCTTTTGGTCCATCGTAGCAGCACTTCGATATTCTAATCCTTTGTAGTATTATTTTGATCTTCTAATTCTTTGCAGCAGCACTTCAGTCTTTTGATCCTTTGCAGCAGCACTTTGACCTTCTCGATTGTTTGCAGTAGCACTTCGATCATCTGATTGTTTGCAACAGCACTTTGATCTTCTGATCGTTTGCAACAGTGCTTTGATCTTCTAATCATTTGTAGTAGCACTTCAATATTCTCTATCCTTTGTAGCAGCACTTCGATCTTCTTGATCCTTTGCAACAGTACTTTGATCTTCTTGATCCTTTGCCATCCTACTTCGATATACTTGATCCTTTTATGCCATGCTACCTGCATTACACATGATATATTTGTGGGATGATCAATCCCTATCATTTTAGGACATAAGTCTAAGGAGGATGAAATCCTCCATTAGCATGATCCATGATACCGATCAGTTGAATCATCTACAACTAGATGTAGCTATCGACCACACCCAGTGTTGGCCCTATCGTCCATGAGGACTCATCATAGACCATCCATACCACTAAGGTTAGTACCACTCCCAAGTGAGTGTTATACTATGGTATCTACACTTATGTGTAGGCATACTCTTTCAAACAAGAGTATTGTTTGCAGAGTAGATATCGACCACGTACAAAATTTTGGCCCATCATAGAACATACATACCACTAAGGTTAGGACCACTCCCAAGTGAGTGTTATACTACGACATCCATGAGGACTCATCATAGGGAATCCATACCATAAAGGTTAGGACCACTTCCAAGCAAGTGTTATTCTATGGTATCTACATATGAATGTAGGCATACTCTCTATACTAGAGTATCATTTGCAGATAAGATCTTGACTACATACAAAATGTCAGTCATGTCATCCATGAGGACCCATTGTAGAGAATCCATACCACAAAGGTTAGGACCACTCCTGAGCAAGTTTTATTCTATGGTATCCACAACTAAATGTGGGTACTCTCCATGTGAGAGTAACATCTGCAGGGCCATCCTTAGTTAGTAAGGACCACTCTCATGAATAGAGTGTTATAACTTCCATCCTTAGAGAGGATACTATTGTCCACAAGTGAATGTGGGTACTCTTCATGCGAGAGTAATATCTGTAGGGTCATCCTTAGCTAGTAAGGACCACTCTCATGAATAGAGTGTTATACCTACCATCCTCAGGAGAGGATACTATCGTCCACAAGTGAATGTGGGTACTTTTTTAGCATCTTCAGGTGCACTTGGCCTCTTTCATGTTGGAGTATCACTGTCATCCCATCATTGATTTCAGTCTCATCATGACTCCCCATTTTCTGGGAGGATCCATATTATCACCTACTCCCCCTTTGTCTGGGAAGGGTTCATATCTTCGACATGTTCTTACTTTCTGAGGATAGTACATATCTTTGACTTGTTCATCCTTTTCGAAGAGAGTCCATATATTTGACTTGTTCTTCCTTTTCAAAGAGAGTATGTATCTTCAACCTATTTCTCCTTTCTGAGAAGGGTCTATATAACCATTGTTCCTCCTTATGAGGAAAGTATGTAGTATCATCATCAATGTTCCTCCTTGTAATGAAAGTATTTTCGAAGTACACCAAACTTGTCATGGAATCTTGGTCACCACATACGTAAATTTCTCATTGGTACTCACATACTGGAGTTTTATATCTCCCTTCAGTACCATATCCCAACTTTTTCATTTTTATGCAACTCTAGTTGTTACAAAGAATCATTGTGGTATCCAACTCCATGTCAAACAGTCCTGACATCATCTTACGAATCCATGTCTCTTCACAACTAGTGGAGCAAGATGCAATGTACTCTTCTTTAGATGTGTTGAGAGAAACACTAGGCTGTCTCTTACTAAAACATGAGATCATGGCGGATCCCAGAAAATAACATCCACCTGAGGTGCTCTTTCTGTTTCCGGCACTTCCTGCCCAATATGAATTTGTATATCCATATAATTTGTAGGCATTATCTCTACCATAGTAAAGTCCTAACTCTGTTGTACCTTTAAGGTACCTTATCACATGCTTTGTATATATCAGGTGAATACATCTAGGTTTAACTAGATACTGACTCAAGGTGTTCACAACAAAGCATATATTTGGCCTTGTATTCGTCAGATTCATCAATGACCCAATTATCTGTTTGTACCTAGTCATATCCACTAACTATGATGTCTCATCAGACAATAGCTTCATGTTGGTATCCATGGGTGTGGCCATGACTTTACAATACAACATATCAAATATTCTTGATATTTCCACAACATACTTTCCCTGGTTCAGAAATATTCATTATGGGCTCTACCACACTCCCAACCCTAGGAAATAATGCATCAATCCAAGATATTTCATCTTGAATTCTACATATATCTTCTTCTTGCAATATGTGATATGTTTCTCATTTCCATTCAGAAATAGATCATCTTCATACAACAATAGTATGATAGGTTCATCATCCATAACCTTGAGGTAAAGGTTGGGATCAGTTTTACTCTTGGTAAATCCCAATCTTTTTAAGAATCTATATATTCTTCCATTCCAATCTATAGGAGCTTGCTTTAGTCCATACAGATCAGTTTTCAACTTGCATACATAAGTAACTATGTATTCGACTTTTAAATCCTTGTGGTTGTTCGAAGTAAACCTCTTACTTAATCATACCTTTAAGGAAGGTCGTCTTTACATCCATCTTGTGTAGATCCCACTTCATCATGGAAGTAATTACCATAATGGTTTTGATGGAAGTGTACCTTGCTTCTGGAGCAAATGTCTCTTCATAATCAATTCCCTCTCTCTGAGAGAATCCTCCTTCCATCAACAACATGTTTTATCTTGCAAATCACTTGGAAGATACCACACTCTTGCTTTTTGGTCTAGGTACTATATCCCAAACACCATTCTGGTATTCTTCCATCATTTATTCTACCATGAGTTCATTATTATAGGTCATCGACATATATCAGTCTTTTTCATTCAAACTTGAAAGTTGAAACCCACTTTACTCTTGGTAAAGCCTTAGTCCATATGGAAGCTATTCATCATGTCGTACCATGTCAAAATCAAAGATCTTCTATAGTCACTTCCACTGAGGCATAGAATCATTCTCCCTCTTCATTCTATACTGGAGTGACAGGTAGCATCCTCTCCTACTGTGTATCCATCTCAGGTTACTAGATACCAAGATCTCTTTATCTTGAACTTTGTCGAAAAGTTCCTCTTGCACCCAACTGTGAGCTTGTTGTATTCTATAGGTTTCCATATTCAACCTTATAACAAAGGTTAAGATTTTCATCACTCTAGGTGATATTAAATATCCATATGTAACTGGTGTGCTTATCTATGGGTTCCTTCTGAGATTGTACAAATCATATTTTGCACAGGTGGTTCCTTTCTCGGTATATACTTCTACTTCACTGGAGAAGTGTGTTTGATCAATAGAGTATGTCATTCCATAGTCTATTCATTCTGAGACAAACCACGAACCTTGCTTTGTATACTTGTTCTTGTATATCCATATGGAAGACACTACAAACTTCCCTTTAGGTCTCAGAATCATATCCTAGACATCATTCCCCATGATCAACTATTACTCTTTGATCATAGCTTCTTCCATATTTGGAAGGGTTTGCATCAATGATGTCACCCAAATATGTCACACAAATAGAGTGTGTCCGGGGCATCTTACTTTTTTTTGGAAGTCCCTCCATAATTTTATTCATCTCGAGTTATCTCTTGTGCCCAAGGTGGTCTTCATTTCTCGAGGTGGATCTACCCCTCTCTTATATTCTTCTGAAGCTCTTTCTTCCATCTCGATGTCTCTGACCTTGGGAGCTTCAGGTTCATGTTTATTGGAAAGAATCTTGAATTGTTGTCACTTATTCTTCAGATTAAGTCTCATCCTCCTTTTATTGTAGGAGGTTGTACAAGACCTTTCCTACAAGTCAAATGCACCAGTTGCATGGTTAGAACCATTTCATAGGACATATGTATAATGACAAATGCATATGCACCATGCAACTATTTTAACCAATACAAAATCCATCCATATCTCACAAAAACTTTCCGAATTCCTTCCATATATACCATAACATAATTGATAATGTACACTAATCCAATATGTCAGCAAAGAGGTTTCATTCTATATAAGTAGCAATGGAGAGTTTTATAGCACCATGGGGTACTTACCCATAACATGCATATTAGTAGTATATTGTCATTAATGCAAACATTCTATCATGCATGCTACATAGAATATATAGGAAATACAATTCAAATACTTATATTTTTTTGTTTGACAGAATCATTCTTATGCTTTGTATTCATCTTCTTTTGGATCTGTAACTCCTCCTTTGACCAATGATATTGCTTCAATTTGATGCTTGCTTGAAATCTTTTATGGAATGTTGCTTCCGGTTGACCTAGGGTTTGAAAGAGAAATCCTAATTTTTCAACTTAAGCATATTTCATATCTAGTTGTATAGAAATATGTACCTCCTCAAGGAAATCTGAGTAGCATACTCATTTTCTCAAAACTATGATCAGAACTACAAAATATATGATGCCCTAGTTTTCTTCAATTTCTTCTGCAGAATTTCTTGATATTGTTTCTACTATATCTCCAAAATTACTGCTCCTCCATTTCTAAATCTTCGTAGTGAGGTAGCATCGTATGTCCTATTTCCAACCTCATAGGTTATAGCAGAATTGGTTTCACCAATTGGGACTTATAATAATTTTCCCAAGGTGACTTATTTCAAGACTGTTCAACATAGCAAAATTTTAGGGACTGCCACATGTCACTGTTTCACTTTCGGGGTCTAAAACTTTTACCACCGAAATTAAATTTCGTGACCTATCTAGAACATTTTTTCTAAATTTAATTTGGACCTTTGTATCCTGAGATATATCAATTCTCCCTAGGTCACATGTTTAAGGATGAATCCTAGGAGAGGATGGAACCCTGATTTGGATGAATCATATCTCCTATATTATAGCTAATTTGAGTTTGAAATGTTTACAAAGGGTACATAATTTTTTTTTATTCATCCTGTAAAAGTTTTGGCTCCTGACCCTTATCCAATATCAAGATATAGCCAAAGTACCAAAATGACTAGTTTTAGTCTTTTAGGGTTTTCAAGCATGAAACCCTAATCTTCAATAGTTGTAGTTGTAGCACTATTTCAGATGCACAGTGACTTATTTCATGGTATATTTGATACCATGTTAAGTTTTTAATGGTTATATCAGATCTTATAAAATTTAGCATCATAACAGTATAACCATAATAAAAAGGATCACTGAAAATAGATAAGCACATCCACAGAAAAGAACACAACGATTTATCCTGGGAAACCCTCATGGGGAAGAAAACCCAACAAAAATTCCTATGTATAATATGTATAAAAAGTACAAGAAAATACCGCAGACAGGTGTGCCTCCCTCCAGTATATATATATATATATATATCCTATGCGCTATACACAAGTGAGTGTGTTCAAATGAGGAACACATCTCCTCTATTTATACTCTTTTCGTCACTTGAATTTTAACCTAACAAGTTGGCCCCACTTAACTAACTGGGCCAAATTCACTTAGGAAGACTCAATACAATATTATATTATATTCATTAGGGTACTATTGACTTGACTTACAATGGAGGCTTTACCTCATGACTCTATGATGACCAATTACAATGGTAACACCTCATCGAAGGAATAAGAACATCTCCCTTGGGTTACATTGGTAAAATACATTTAGAATATCCTTTGAGGTTACAATATTCAACAAGACAATCTATGGCCAATAATAAGTCATGCTAATGGAATACAGTGTCCCTAGCCAGCGCATGTAGAAGTGATAGACATAAGTGATGAAGTAGCGATCAGAGTACGGTTGATGAAGGTGTTACAACTCAAGGAGGATTGGTTCATCACAATTTTTCATCAAAAAGTGGAAAAGGATAGACAAAAGGAATGGAATGGCCTTAATGTCAAAGCAAAGTATTTCCAGCGTGGATACATGGTTCTTCTCTATGATAGCAAGTTTGCAAAGCACCTAGGTAAGCTCCAAATGCATTGGTTAGTACCTTACGTGATTCATTGTATCACCAATAGAGTTGCAGTGCAGTTACAACATCTAGATGATGCATTGCTATCGAAGCTAGTGAATGGAAGTCGGATAAATCCCTATCAGGATAGCCAAGTGTGGCACCATGTCTGAAAAGCCATGCAATGGAAAAAAATGATGAGACAAATAAGATACGCTGAGGAGAAGTTAATCACAGGAAGAAGGGTCACAAGAGAGGAAAATATCTACAAGTCGTAGCAAAAATATAGCTCAACAACATCGACGAAGGGTGATATAGTTAAATAATTCAATAAATGCAACAATTAAACCCGACAGGTGACGGGGAAAATGGATGGGACGCGCATTTATGAAGAATTGGACCATTGGATTTGCAGAATCGGTAGTGGATTCAGTCAATCAATGAAAGATTCTGTTATGATGGTTAATATCATTTGCACAAGCATGCTCATGACCATAAGAATCAACAAGGAAGGCATCAGATGAACCATTGTGACAATTGAGCAGACGAGTGAGAGAGAAGGCCATTAACAAAACATAGTGCAGAGCAATATAGTGATGGAGTTTTAGCAATCACCCAAATAATTTTGAGTGGTAGTACACAGGGATCACCAGTAGCGAGTGTGTCGATCGTAGAAGAGAGGCCATACATTTAAGAGGAAATGTCATGAATAGTGAGGAAGAAGAGGGGCACAAATCGCCCAAATTCTCCCCAAAGAAGGATAAAATTGACTCGGAGCGCAACAAGGGCAGCAAAAGTAGAAGCAGAAGCTTTCCTATCAACAACAAGATGATCAGATTCGATAGCATAGGAAGGGTCAATGGTTGATGACATTCCCAAGTATGTACCTCCCAGGAAGGTAGACGCACCACCGGTTCGGCTTTCAAAGAATCAATGCTACAACATTAAGATGTCGACGATGTTGAAGGGTGTGCATGCCACCATCAACATCATCCCACATTTACATAAGTTGGCTTATAGTGATCATGAAATTCTAAGCTTCCAGAATGCACCGCATAACCATTCGAGAATAAGAAACAAGGAAAAGGTGGTTCGGTCACTAGGGTGTTGGCACAATGGGCCAAGGGTTTGCAACAGTCGGGACTGTTCCAAATTACCCATATGCCACATTTCGGTCGCTCGACGAAGGTAAATGTGTGCGAGAAGCAACTATTATTATGTTTCCATGGTGGATACCTTTGTTTGGACACCAAAGTCCCTATTATAGTTGAACTCATCTCCCAAATCACCGGACTGCCAATGGCAGGAGCTGATCCATCCCAGTATTTTTGTAGTAGGGTTAATGGAAAAAGATTGGTTGTGAAGCTGAATAACAGGTACAATGTCATCAGGGACAAGAGGGTCTACGTCATTCATACCATCAATGACAAGGTCATCTGAGTCATAGAAAAAATTCTGGTTGTGAATATTTTGCGGAAGAACAGACCCAATCAATGTACATCAAGGGTGATTTCCTGCACGGAGTAGTGCGTAGAAGGGGTCCAAATGAACTAGTTGTTGTTCTTGTTGAACCAGCTGACAAAATACTCCATGATGGTGCAAGAGGGAAAGAGACCATTCACTTATTCGTGGTTGTTGATATTGATTACACATGTGGGTTGGATGGAACCCAAGTTCTACCAAGGTATGGACGTAGAGGCATTTGGAACATTCAAAGGAGAGATGTATTAGAACCTATGGGTGCTTAACGTCAAGGTGTGACAAGTTAAATGTAGTATCCAGTTTTACTTATACTATGATGGGCTTCACGACGCATCAGGGTAGGTTCTGTGTCTCACCTATGAAGCTACAACGAAGTACCGACACATGGTACGACTTGCAATCAGGTTGCATGCAATACATATCCAAGCAAGGAGAGACATGGACCAACAATGTCTCACAATGACCTACAAATTAAGAGATCAGGAACTAGATTCCATCAATGATGACTGGCTGACTGAATGGAAGGTTCCTATTGGTGTCGGTGAACTGTCGGATACCAATTCCATCCTACAACCCATTATCCTAGCCGAACAAAAGAAACTCTAATGGATTCAGACATGGAAAGAAAACTGGAAGAAGGAAGGACGAAGCGAATATTTGAGCAACTAGAAGCAAGCAGCACACCAAGGATGGCAAGGGAGAAATTCAGTTGGATATTGTTTGTGATCACCACTACGACCAATGAAATTTAAACTAAGTTGAAGCAACATTCGATGGAATACTTTCAGCAAGTTAAGGGATTGTTGCAATCCCTAATGAATGTTATACTGGAGAAGGTACCACATACGACATTCTACAAAGGGAAGCCAAAATCAATACCGACAAGCGGATTCATCTTGTGCAGATTCCACCGCATGCACTAGAGACCGGCAGTGACGATGTTGATGCAGAAATGCATCAGTTCGATGTGATCAACCTCAATGTAAATGAGCTACCAACACAGACACTTGCATGTCCGCAGAAGGCAACAAGCCAAGATATCACAGACTGCGAGGAAATCCTACATGATCAGTTAGTGAAGTCACAGGAGCAAATATGATTAGTAAAGGAGGAGATAAAAAGGATGGAAAAAGTGCAGGAAGTAGAGGTAATGGAAAGAATGAAGGCCTTCCGAATGACAGGGAAAGGCTAGAGAAGGCCATCTCAGTCGCTTGCGAGGAAATTCCTGAAATCACTACGGAGCTGTTCATGGAATCCAAGGTAGTGCTACTAGGAAAAATAGTCATAGACTTAAGGAAAGATAATGAGGACTTGTAGGCATGCCAGATACCAAGCACGCCACTAGATAAGGTAGCAGAGTGTCGAAGAAAAATAGAATAAGAAGCAGCAAAGCTAGAGGAGCTATAGAAGGAATACAATTCCATTGCGGAAGCAATGAAATGTTTTTGGATGCACGTCGTTCAGGATGACTAGCTACATCAATTGGGTGCACAGCTCAATGAAACAGAGGCACATCTACAAGAAATGTGGGGTTCACTGAGAACGATGGCCCCAATAGTGCAGGTAACGGAGGCAACAAAACTAAAGGTGCTACAATAGAGAGTCACCAGGGTGAGAAAGCGCCATCAGCACTGGACAATGCAGCTAGATCAGTTCTAGGAAGAGGAAGAGCAACTAGAGCTAAAGGGGATGGAAATACTTGCGGCCATGCAAGAGGCTCATGCCAAAGTGATGCAAGTTTCAGAAGAACATAAAGTTGAGCATGAGGTCAAGGAATGCACTATCCTAAGCACAAAGTTCAAAGAAGAGCTTGAGTAGATGTGCATAGAGCATGATGAATTTAAGGCTAAGTTGAATCAACCATCGGTTTCTAGTTGACCTGGCTCAAGCATGAGCCACAAGTTTGTGTTGGGGGACTGCTGGCAGGGGATCGAGTGCGCATGGTGTGACATAGGAGAAAGAGACAAATGTAAAAGGGGGATGCACAAGAGGAAGTTGCTGACAAATGTGGTTGTCCCAGTCCAAAGTAGTTAGAAGTATAGTCCAAATTAGTTATCTGTGGACCTTTCTATAAAAGGTGCAAGTCTATAAATAGAGTTAGGAATGTAGTGATAGATATATTTATCAACGAAGTAAAAGGGGAGAAAAATTATCTTTGTCTTTTGTGATTGCGAACTATTTTCTGGGGTCTTGGTCTGAGGCTATCGACCAATGGATGTGTTTTGACCTGCGAAGCTAATATGATATGAATGTTTCCAAAAAATCTATGTTGTATTTGTTTGCGATGTGATCTGTGATGTTTTCGAATCTTGTGATTTATATCTCTGCATTTAATTGATGTGATATGATCTATATGTTGTGATTTAAATGATGCAATCTCCCATTGTTTTATGAAATTTTTGCTTATCTGAATGTTGTGAAGTCTTTGTATGATGAATGGATTCTTGCATGTTGACCTCTTTGTTAATATCTGAATAATGAAATGTTTCGATGCTATATCTAGTGCAAATAATGGTAATTAGTTTGGATAAATGATAGGTTAAACCCCTCATGGATCTATGAGTTGCATTGTGACAAAGAGAGATTAAGTGTGCAAGTTCTCTTCCCTTCTATGAAAACGTGGTTTCTGCAGCCCTTCCTCAAACATCTCAGGTGAGACTGCATCTGCTTCATAGGTGTTGCTAGATAGGGTAAAACCTGTCAAGGCCAGTGTTTAGGGAGATTGAGTCGAAGGGTATCGACAATGTGTGAACCCCTGTTGATTGATATGTTCCAACAACAAGTTGATGCTTGTAAATCAAGTTGGTGTCTGAGTGAGTTGTTGCTCACAATTAGAGATTGGTGTCTCTCATTTATGGAAACAATTACTATATATATATATAAATTTATTTTACAAAATTTGTGCGCAGCTGTGTCCATTACTATTTTTGGTAGAGATTTTTTTATTAATTGCAAATTATTAAATGCTAATAATATAATCTGTGTTATATACTGGTTCATCCCCCCTCTTATTATATATAATAATTCCAACAATTGGTATCAGAGCGGGTGTCTTCAATAAAATTTTAACCACTAGAAGATGAATCTTTGCACAGAAATGGATAAACAATAAATTCTCTTTGTGGAAATCTAAGATGTCCTAGAAAATGAGGATTTTGGAGACGAATAAGTGTTTTAAGTAGACTTCAAAGGAGTTATGATCAGTGCATTGGAATAATTAGAGAAATAAAGGAAGAGGAATAAGTCCTTAAAGGAACAATTGTTAATATATGAAGAATAAGTCAAAGAGACAATAAAATTAGGGTTGGACATGATTGAACAGCTGAAACAATAGGAAGAAAAGTGTGAAGGTTTGGAGACTGAAGTTACTCTCTTAAGAAGGGAAATGCACAAAGCTAATGACACGTTAAATTTTAACATAAATTGAGAGACAACACCAAGCCTCTATATTAAATTATCAGAAATCAAAGACAATCATCTGAGAATATGGGAATAGGTTACAACGTCTCAAATTCGCCAAGGTCAAGTTTTGTTATAGGAGAAAGAAGCTTTGTAGATGTGATCAAAGGATCCACTTCAAGGAAATTTCAGAATTGCGAAGAAAAGACATCATTTTATCAGAGGTTTGGATATGCGCAATCTAAAAGCAATAACTTTACAAGGTATCATACTCTTTTCTTAGGAAAATGTTATTTCTATAACAATTTTGGTCATAAAGCATTAAATTGTAAAGCATAAATAAAGGATAGTGTTCAGAAATATAGTTTTTTCTCTAAGGACAACCAAAGGAAGAATGATATCAAAAGGTCGTCTGAAACCCTAAAATAAAATTTTAATTTCTTCATCCCTTTAAAATCTGATAGTGAATGTCAAAATTTCTATAATTATTGTCATAAAACTTAGGACTGTGAAAATCAGTTACCACTGACTAAACTGGCTTAAACTATCCCTAGTAAAAGAAAATTTGATCTACAACTCGGACCATATACCCTTTGTGTTCTTTCCTCAACTTGTTTGCTGACACTTTGTTGTGCACCCTATGAATGAACCATAGCTATCTAAATGGCCTGAATAACATAATTGATTCCAACTCACCGGTCCATCATGCCTATAAATAACTCAATATTTTTACCTTCTACTAGATTGCATGCTTCCTTTGTGGCTTCATTCATTATGTCAAATATGCTATTGACATCATCATCAGTAAGTGACATGACTGCAAGTTTCTTCTCTACCCTTTTCTTTTTCCTCATACATTGGGTTATCACGGTAGATTTCCTCTTGTCACATACCTCGATATCTATCAGTGTTGCAATTTATTCTCATCCTCCTCCCTATAGTTTCTCATGATCATTTTCATTACCACCTCTAGTGTAAGGATGTTTCCTACTCTGCTCATGCTCCTTGTTTTGGTCTTGACTCAAGGTTCTCTCTTTTCATTGGTCATGTTGTGACACATCTGACAATATCTGCTCAACCTTGACATGAACCTTCCACTCCAGTGGCCACTCTTGAATGATAGAGAGAACATATGCCTCATTTAACTTGTATTTGGTAACCACCCACTACTTATTTGGGTCACATTGTGCCTGCACATACATGTGGTGAGGCCCTGCTTTGAACCTATAAATATTCTTGAATCAAGAACCCACATGCACCTCCATGTGTGGTGCCAACTGAAAATTATAATGGATTCCTTCCTTATGCACATAAAAAAATATTTTTTCACGTTTCCATTTCACATTATCACTATGCCACAAGTTTGGATATTTGGAAACCAAGCAGTGGCCACTTCATTCCATAAAATGATAATCCTGTGATTCCACCCAAGAAACAAATGAAATTAAAATTAAAAGACATGAATAATGGAATAGTGTACCTTTATCCTATGAATCCATACAATCACTTGGGACTTAATTTAATGGGAAGGTGTCCTGGTTCATTTTTACTCCCTCCACGCATTGTTCTGTCGTTGCAATCACTCCTGCATGCACTTAAATTAGTTCGGTGCTTCCTTATCACTTTACTTGCCAATGATTTTGTTGCAAAGCACACTCCCTCATTTTTAATTGAGACTCATCGTTTCCTCTCTTGTTCTATGATTGGTTATACTTTTATTTCATCTGATTATACAACTCCCTTTGTTGGTGTAACTATACTTCGACCCACGCTCACTTAACTACTCCCCAACAAACCGCAAGATATTAGCCCTTTCAACATCACCCATGAAGCAGGTGAAGTCTCACCCAAGGAAACTATGCGAACTACAAGAACCAAGTTTCTGCAGTACTAAAAGAGAGTGACTTAAATATACCACAATCAACATCACAAATATTTGACGGATCATTCAATTTCCCACATATTCCACATAATGTAAAAAACCAAGTCATCAGATATAGTCACTAACTATGTAGTATTCTTAATCATTCATATTGTATTAATAGATAAACACCATTTAACTATCATTATACAGAATGAAATAAAAGAACACATCACATATGTGTTGAGTAAAATGGTTGTCATTGATGTCAAAACGTTAACGAAAGTTAAAGATATGGTGGCAGGATGAAATTAGCAGAATAACAAAGGAATAACCCTGTTATAGGTTACAGGTTGAAAAACAAAGGAATAACCCTATAGCAAGTTGAACGACTGAGATCAATCATCCAAGAAAATCAACGGCTCACAATGTTTTTGTTGAATGAACTAACGCAGAGGTTAAACACGTTCAAATTGATAAAGTTCTGCGAAGGGCTAATATTGGACGACAGAGGTTAGTCTCACCCTAGATCCAGCAGCTGAGGATCATCTCTGTAAAAGAAAGGCTGAAGGATGAAGTTCCACAACAATCAAGATCGAACGACTTATATTAGTCTCGCACTAGATCCGACGATTAAGGATTATTTCCGATAGTTAGGTGGAAAATACAAAGTTTTGCAAAAGATCAAGATCAGACAGCTGAGATTAGTTTCGCTCAAAGAGATCGAAGGCACGGAAGAAAAATGTAGAAAGAGAATTACAGAAGTAACATTAAATATTTTATGAACTCGCAACCCCCAATCCAGAATATCAAAGGTCAGGAAAGACTCCGCAAGAGATTGACAGTACAGAAGAAATATTGCGGAAAGAATCTTGTGGAAAGGAGCTTGCAAAAAGTCGAGATACGATTTGAGGAAATGTTACATCCCGCAATTGACGCTCATAATGATTCTTGATAAATATCAACGGTGGGAAACCAACTCTCACAATTCGGAGTGCGGAAAGGAGTTTGCGGAAATACAAAGGAAGAGAGTCGAGATACAAATGTTATATCCCGCATCCCGCAATATGGAGATCAATGCTCGTGGTGATTCTTGATAAATAACAATGGTGGGAGATCAACTCTCACATTTTGGAGCGCGGAAAGTAGTTTGTAGAAAGAAAAAGGTAGAGAGTCAATATACAAATGTTATATCTCGCATCCTGCATCCCGCAATTTGGAGATCGAAGCTCAAGGAAAAGCCCAATGAAAATCAATGGCGGGAAATCGCTGAAACATAAAATTGGTACAGAAATACGATTTAAAATGAAATCAGTAGAGAATATCAACTATCTGGATCATATCAGGTGAAGAATATTATGGGAACACCAGAAAACGATGAATAGGACTGTGGAAATGAATTCTGAGCTGTGGGAAGAAATGAAATGGTGTGTTCACTGAAATGATGAGACGGTTGAGTAGTTGGATGATGATTGGTTGTGTCTGTAAGTGAACAATCATGATCCAATACGAAAGAGCGTAGCTATGGAGATATGCATTGATAAGAAATAGGTAAAGGGTATTATTGAATAAATCTGAAAATAATTAAGTGTATCTGTCTGCAAGCTTGATAGATTCCAAAGTGGATAGTTTTTCAACTATTCTAAAAGACTAAGAAAATTAGTTTAGGGTGGCAGGGTGGTGCTAGGGTAGGCCACAGGTATGTAGGGAGTCGAAGCCTCTGTCCAGTCGTAGCTGGAGAACATGGTGTCTTAGAATCCTTGTTTGTTGAAGCAGGAAGAAAACCATAGGGGTGTTGTAGCATCCTTGTCTGTAGTTGCATGCAAAATCTAGGGTGTATCTACATCATTTATGTTGCAACAGATAAACAATTTTGTAAATTCATCTTATTAATGAGTTTGTGTTGGTGGTTTTCTCGTTTGAGGTTTCTACGATAGAATATGTCTCTTGATTTTTTATTTTGTGTATTTTAAAGTAAAAACTGACAATACTGATTCACACCCCCCTCTCAGTATTGTGGGATAAACCAAAAATTGGTATCAAAGTGGGTTCATTCATAGTAGCTTAACCACCGAAAGGCAGATCCCATCCAATAAGTACAATGGATCAAAAAGAAGGTCTGGCCAATAACAAAGCTCCACTATTTACTGGAGAAAATTATGATTACTGGAGTGTAAGGATGAGGTGTCATCTGATGTCCCTGGGATGGAAGGTTTGGGCAGAAATAGAAAAGGATATTAAAATGGGAAACCAATACCCTACATACACAGTTGAACTAGGTGAATATGAAGGTAATTCCAAATCCCTAAACTCAATCTTAAATTGTTTAACATACTCGATATTTACTAAAGTTATGCAATGCACATATGCCAAACAAGATTGGGACAAGTTGAAAATTGTCTATGAAGGAGAAGTTAAGGTCAAAGAATCCAAACTTCAAACATATAAAGATCAATTTGAAATTCTTAAAATGAAAGAAGAAGAGAATGTTGGGGAATACCTTCTTCAAGTAGATGCAGTTGTTAATGCGATCAAAGGCCTTGGAGGAAAATTAAAAGAAAAAGAAGTGGTAAGCAAGGTACTAAGAACATTACCAATGAGATATGACCCAAAGGTATACAACTTAGAAGAACGAGATGATCTTAAAAAGGTAAAATGGATGAGTTACATGGAATTCTCACTGCGTATGAGATGAGAACAGGAAAAAATGGATCTTCAAGAAAAGAAGCAACTTTTAAAGCATCCATAAAAAATCAATTAGAAAACCCAAATGATGAAGAAGCTCTTTTCATTAATAAACTTGAGAGAGGGACTGGAAAATACAAGGGGAAGTTATCTTTAAAGTGTTTTAATTGTGGAAGGATTGGACATTTTGCCTCTAAATGCACCTACACTAAACAAGATGAGAATGAAGAAAAAGAAACTTCGAAATTCAAAATGGGTAAACCAAGAAACAAGAAAAAACCCTATGGGAAAAAGAAAATTGTTTACACCATGGAAGACAATGAAGATTCATATGGAAGTGAAGTTGAAGAAACTAAAGTTTTATTTATGGGCCTAAACATTCAAGCCTCAAATAGTGACTCAGACGTAGAAGGAGAAGTAGATCTAAGTGATAAACTTGTTAGCGCCCTTGAAGAACTTGAGAAACGTAGGAAAAATAATCGACAGTCAAATCTTATCATTAGTCAGTTGGAAGCTCAACTCTTAGATGCCAAAAAGGTTGAGGAGGACCTAAACCTACAACTCAAAATAAGAATATAGGATTTTGAAAATCTTACATAAGAAATCATGCAATTCAAGAGAAAGCTTGATGGAGGATCTATCAAATCAAAGTTTGAGAATAGCTCAAGGATTCCAGATGACATTCTGAGTAGCCAAATACCATCAGGTGATAGGTATGGTTTGGGGTTCATTAAAGAAAAGAAGTCAGATATTTTTCCTGCCACAAGTCAAGAAGGAAGTAATAAAAGCTATGATGAAGTACTAAAGACTCCAGCTAAAAAGGAAAGAAGCAAGACAGTTGGCTTAATCTCTCAATATAAAAATAGAAATAATATAGCACTCAAGAGACCAAATAGATATATACAGATCTTTTTAGGTCACTACTTTGCTTGTAATAATTTTGGTCATAAATCCTTAAGCTACAGAACTAAATGAAATGTTTATGAATACAAGAAGGAGTCATCAAGTAATAAGTCGAAGGGAAATAAGAATCTTTTTACATTACTTCAAAAATATGACATAGAATGTTATAAATGTAATAACCATGGACATATGGAAAGAGATTGTAAACTGAAGACTCATAGAAGGAATACTATTGCAATCAAACCTCATAACACCAAAAAAAAGAAGTATTGGAGGGAAAAGGAAGAAAAGGAAAGTTCCATGCTTGCTTTATGTGCAACCAAAAACCAAAACTTATGGAACTTGGATATTGGTTGTTCAAAACATATTACCGGTGACCCAAGAAAATTCATAACACTAAAAGATAATAAGGGAAAATTCACTTTTGGAGACAATATGTACTCCAAAATAATCGGCAAAGGAATAGTTGTTGTCAACAACAAGATCAAAGAAGAAAATTTTTTGCTAGTTGAAAAACTAAAACCTAATCTCCTTAGTGTAAGTCAAACATGAGACCAAGGACATGTTTGTATCTTTGACTCAGGAAAATGTGAAATCAAGAATAAGAAATTAGGAGAGGTCGTTGGCATTGCTATGAGAAATACAAACAATGTATACATCTTGGAAAATAAAAACCAAAGCTACTTAAGTATGGTAGATGAAAGCTGGTTCTGGCACTGAAGGTTGGGAAATTTAAGTTTTGACAATCTTGCCAAAATAAGAACAAAGGAAGTTTTAAGATATCTAAAGGCCTGCAAGGATATCACTATTTCATGTTACTCATTGATGATTACACAAGGTTGACATGGGTGGCATTCCTCAAAGAAAAATCAGAATATTTTGAAAAATTTAAAATCTTCAAGGCAATGGTTGAAAATGAGTCAGGTGTGAAAATCAAGTGTCTTAGATATGATAATTGGGGAGAATTTACCTCAAATGAATTCAATGAGTTTTGTAACTGTCATGGAATTAAGAGACAATTTTCAGCCATGAAAACTCCTCAATAGAATGGGGTTGTTGAAAGGAAAAATATAATAGTCCAAGAAGCTTCCAGAACTATGCTCAATGAAGCAAAACTGCCAGATTCATTTTGGAGAGAAGTTGTATACAAAGTTGTCTACATACTTAATAGAGGGAAACTCAAAGTGAATAAGGATAATACCCCCTATGAATTGTGGTATGGAAGACCGGTCTCAGTCAAATATTTTAAAGTATTTGGTAGTAACTGTTACATCAAAATAAATGAGGATGACCTTGGAAAGTTCGACTCCAGGACTGATGAAGTAATATTTCTAGGTTATTCAACCACCAAAAGGGCATATAGGTGTTACAATAAAAGGTTACATAAAATTTGAGTGTTGATGTGAAAGTAGATGATATGAAACCTAGGAAAGAGAAAAATCTTGACAGTATCGAAAATACATGTGATGATGAAGTAAAAGACTTGCAAAAGGATGAGAGCATTCATAACGAAGAAGAAGACAAAGAGAAATAAGATACACAGGAATATGAAGAATACTTCCCTAGACCTTACACTAAAAATCCTTCTAGAATGATACAAAAGAATCATCCGAAGTCGCAGATCATGGGTGATAAGAATGCTGGAGCCGTAACAAGAAGACAACTATCGGGTGTTGAACAAGCCCTACTCTCAATAGTTGAACCCAATAACTTTACAGAATCCATCAAAAGTGATGAATGGGTTAAATCCATGAATGAATAACTAGATCAACTTGAGAAAAATGAGACCTAGGAACTTGTCCCAAGACCTAAAGATAAGAACATTGTAGGAACCAAATTGATTTTCAAAAATAAGTTCGATCAAAATGGACAGGTAATAAGGAACAAAGCAATATTGGTTTGTAAGGGGTATGCCAAAGTGGAAGGTATTGACTTTGAAGAAACTTATGCTTGTGTAGCATGACTTGAAGCAATCAGAATGTTTTTAGCACTATCATGCCATAAAAATTTCAAAGTATATCAAATGGATGTCATGTCTGCATTCATGAATGGAAAAATAGAAGAAGAAGTATATATTGAACAACCTGAAGGATTTATTTTGTCAGAGAACAAAGATTATGTCTGTAAACTGAAGAAGGCACTCTATGGTGTCAAACAAGCTCCAAGAGCATGGTTTTCAAGACTAGACAGTTACTTGAAACGACAAGGATTTAAAAGAGGAGCAACTGAAAGTAATCTCTACCTAAATATCAAAGATATAATATGGTCATTTTTGTTGTCTATGTGGATGATATCATATTTGGAAGCAATCTTCAAATCCTAAGTGTAGATTTTTCCTCTGAAATGAAGAAAGAATTTGAAATGTCAATGTTGGGTGAATTGAATTTCTTCCTGGGATTGCAAGTCTACCAAAAAAACGAAGGAATTTTCATCTCTCAAACTAAGTACATCAAAGATATGTTGAGAAAGTTTAAATGGAAGATTCCAAACCTGTTGGTATTCCTATGGTCACCGGTTGCAAGTTAAGTAAGGATGAAGAATCTCTGGACATGGATCATACCATGTTTAGATCCATGGTTGGCAGTCTGCTTTATGTTACAACCACAAGACCATATGTGATGCAAGTTTTTGGATTGGTGGCTAGATTCTAGTCATCTCCCAAAGAAACACATGTAAAAACGGTAAAAAGGATTCTCAGATATCTAAAAATTACCATGGAGTATGGTTTATGGTATCCAAAAGGACAAGAATTTACCTTGAAGGCATTTACCGATGCATATTGGGTAGGAAGTATTGATTATCGAAAAAGTACTAGTGGAGCAGCATTCTTTCTAGGAAATTGTTTATTATCATGGTCAAGTAAAACAAAATCCTCCATTTCACTCTCTATAGTAGAAGCATAATATATTGTTGTCACTTCATGTTGCACTCAGGTTATTTGGATGAAATAAACCCTAGAAGATATTCTTATAAAATATGAAGATCCAATAGTGATCAACTATGATAACACTAGTGCTATAAATATGTCTAAAAATACTATCATGCATTCTAAGAAAAAACATATACCAATCAAGTATCACTATCTAAGAGAACATGTATCCGAAAAAATTGTCAAATTAGAATACATTGACACAAAAGAACAGATTGCTGAAATTTTCACCAAACCACTACCTAAGGAAGCCTTTGAGCATCTTAGATAGAATATGGGAGTAACTCCTTTACAAAAGCACTAAGAGGAGAAAGTTCAACCTCAGGGGAAGATATGATGACAGGGGGATCTGTCAGACAGAGAGGTTTCTTTGTCATTGCTGTCAAAGGGGGAGAATGATTAAAGATTTTTCCATTAATACCAAAGGGGGAGATTGTTGATTAAAATGGTTGTCATTGATGTCAAAAATGTTAATGAAAGTTAAAGATATGGTGGCAGGTTGAAATCAACAGAATAACAAAGGAATAACCCTGTTACAGGTTACAGGTTGAATAACAAACAAATAAACCTGTAGCAAGTTGAACAACTGAGATCGATCATAAAAAAAAATCGACGGCTCACAATGTTTTTGTTGAATGAACTAACGCAGAGGGTAAGCAATTTCGAAGTGATAAAGTTTTGCAAAGGACTAATATTGGATTGCAGAGGTTAGTCCCACCTTAGATCCATCGGCTGAGGATCAGATCTGAAAAGAAAGGAGAAAGGACAAAGTTTCGCAACAATCAAGATCAGACGAATTATATTAGTCCCGCACTAGATCTGACGATTAAGGATGAATTCCGATAGTTAGGTGGAAAATCCAAAGTTCTGCAAAAGATCAAGATAGAGCCGTTGAGATTAGTTATGCTAAAAGAGATCGACTATGCGGAATAAAAATGTGGAAAGAGAATTGTGGAAGTAACGTTTAAATATTTTATGAACCCGCAATCTGGAAGATCGAAGGTCCCGAAAGACTCTACAAGAGATTGACGGTGCAGAAGAAAGATTGTGAAAAGAAGCTTGCATAAAGAAGCTTATGGAAATTCAAGATACGATTTGAGGAAATGTTACATCCCGCATCCCGCAATCTGGAGATCAATGCTCATGGTGATTATTGATAAAGATCAACGGTGGGAAACCAACTATTGCAATTCAAACTGCAGAAAGGATTTTGCATAAAGACAAAGGAAGAGAGTCAAGATACAAATGTCATATCCCACATCCCACATCCTGCAATCTGGAGACCAACGCTCATGGTGATTCTCGATAAATATCAACAGTGGGAAAATAACTCTCGCATTTCAGAGTGTGAAAAGGATTTTGTGGAAAGATAAAGGCGGAGAGTCGAGATACAAATGTTATATCTCACATCTTGCATCCTACAATATGGAGATCAATGCTCAAGGAAAATATCGATGAAAATCAACGGTGGGAAATCGCTGAAATAGAAAATTGGTGCGGAAATACGATTTAAAAAGAAATCAGTAGAGAAGATCAACTGTCTGGATTATATCTGGTGAAGAGGATTATGGAAACACCAAAAAATGATGAACAAGACTATGAAAATGAATTCTAAGTTGTGGAAAGAAACGAAACTGTGTCTTCGCTGAAATGATGTGATGGTTGAGCGGAAGGATGATGATTGGTTGTGTCTGTAAGTGAACAATCATGATCCAAAACAAAAGAGCGCAGCTATGGAGAGATGTGTTGATAAGAAATAGGTAAAGGGTATTTATTAAATAAATCTGAAAAGAATTAAGTGTCTCTGTCTGCAAGCTTGATAGAGTCCAAAGTGGATATTTTTTCAACTGTTCTAAAATACTGAGAAAATCAGCTTAGGGTGGCAGGGTGGTTCTAGGGCAGGCCATAGGTCTGCAGGGAGTCGAAGCCTCCTTCTAGTTGTAGCTGGAGAACAGGGCATTGTATCACCCTTGCATGTTCAAGCAAGTAGAAAACCATAGGGGTGTTGCAGCATCCTTGTATGTTGTTGCAGGAAAAATCTAGGGTGTATCTACATCCTTTATGTTGCAATAGATAAACAATTTTGTAAATTCATCTTATTAATGAGTTTGTGTAGGTGGTTTTCTCTTTTGAGGTTTCCACAATAAAATATGTGTCTTGATTATTTATTTTGTGTATTTTAAAGTAAAAACTGGCAATACTGATTCACCCCCCCCCCTTCTCAATATTTTGGGATAAACCAACAATATGAACATTAAACACACACATAACACCAAATATTTTACGTGGAAGCCCAAGACCGATAGAAAACCATGGAAGCATTATTTTAATTCATGAGTCCCACCAAATTAGCACTTTATGTCTGTGCACATATCCTGCATACTTTGTCTCTTCTTCTCTTTACAATAATCTTCACACTAAGTGTGTCGACCGTTGCAACCTCTTGTGACTCACTCATACAAAATCATCATAACAATTTTCCTTCATACCCAAAAATACTACGACACTAAGACTCAAAACTAGCATTTCCCCAAAATTACTAACCAGAACTAGCCAACCACAAAATTCCCAACCCATTACATATATATATATATATATATATATATATATATATAGTACTTATTCATAACCCTGCATTCCCACTAAGTGGACTCATAAATGTAAGTGGACACAAATTGTAAATGCTCCCAACTAACTCTGTGTTTATGCAATCAAACACCTTTTTCCTTATTTCCTAACTATTACGTGAGAGTTGATCTGCTTTTGCATGCCACTTATTCTAACCCTATTCACACCGAAACTTATTCCCAAAACTTACTTAAATACACCAAAACTTTCTAGGGACAACAAAAATCCAACAATTCAACATATGTATTTTTTAAATTGGATTTGATCAATTGTTTCAATTAGTACAATATATTGTTTTGAATAAATATAAGTTCATGAAATAGAGTTATCCTTGTATAGTTCTTCTTGAGAATGAATTCCCTGGAAAATAAGAATAATAGACATGTATATGTTACTAGATCCTATGCTCCTATTGCTCCTACTATCGGATGCTTTTACTTTTGGTATTGCTGCTAGTACCCTTGATTTCCACCTAGTGTTGGTATTGGCCCATCTACTACAATCCCAACTATTACTACCCCTATCCATACTACTATGTATCCTTCATAATATGTTGATATGAGTCCCAAGAAGCTAGGCATAATCGTTAAGAGAATCAGGGACTTACACGTTTATTTATAAATGGATCATGAACTAGTCTGATGAAGCGATTAAAAATCCATGGTAATTACTAATCCATCAACATATTTTCATTTTATACAAAAAAGAATGTGTTTACGTTGATCTTATCTATCTAATTATAATATATAACTGCAATTCCAAGGAATAACTTGTTCTATCAAGCATTGCAAGAGAAGGTATTTGATCGTTTTGCACCAACAATTAGAACAAGTTATAAATACCAAAATAAAAACTTGGAAAAAAAGTTGATGAAACACATGAACACATTGTTTGGTCCCATATTCAACCAAAAGTTGGTTCTGGCCATGGTAGGGAAGTACTTGAAATCACTATTAGGATTATTAATCCTCCCTTGTCCAATTTGGTCATATGTCTAAATCATGAGTCATGTCTAAATCGGGAGTCCATCGAGTCTATTTTTAGTCACTAGAACCATTGGGTCCACTTAGCCTAATTGGGGCACATGTTTCAGTTACTAAAGCGTGGGGAACACTAGTTGAGGCCTACTGCCACTGATTGCACTTGCATGTATCATTTTAAGAGCCTCCTAGACCAATCCCTACAATTTAGGAGCCATTAGGAGTGCCAAAACCAACCAAGGCCAGTTCAGTTCAGTTGGTGACTAGTCAAGCTAAGTTAGGAGTCAGTTACATTCAGTTCTAGTCCTCTACATTTAGTTAGTGCTAGGTTTACATGGCTGCACTCAGGAGGGGCACATTTCTCACCCACCATAGTCAATTAGCCTCAGTCAACACTGAATGTAACACTTGAGTTGTGTTTTAGAACTCCGATGAGCTCTGGTTATGGTTTAGACAAGGTCAGTTAACTATTGAGTCCTCCAACAGTGATTTAGACAAGGTCTTAGTTACCTACAGTCAATTAGAGTCTAATAAATTCGAATTTCCTCGTATGGATTCGAATTGCATGTGGCTATTTAAGACATTGTAATTACTATCTAATTACTCTTTGATTAATGAAAAGCATTCATAGCTGCAAGCCATTTTTGCACTATTTCATTCTTCAATAACTGAGTAAATTGTGTGATCTATGTTGTGAGTTGTGTGTTTTTCCACAGATCTATGTGCTCAATTTAATATGGTATCAGAGCCTTGGTGGACAAGGCACTTCTCCTCCTTAGATCTCCTACTGGATCATTTTTGAGCAAAATTGCTCCTTCCAGCTCTGCACCAGAAGCATAAGGTTTACCACTTAATAACCCAAGTTAAGGAATTGTTGATCAAGCTTGATCAACTATGTTGGGTGTGATGAAAACCTGAAATGTGCAGGTTTTTGACCTTATGGTGCCCCTTTTGTGTTTTTGCAGGTACAACTTCGAATGGATTCATCAGTTCCTCTTCTATCCCTACTCTCAAAGTATTCAGAATGAAAGAAGAAGATGATTGCATGTCTGATGAGACGAGGTCTCTATGGGGTGTCTATTGGATTCACTGAAGAGTGTTTTAGTGAGAATAATTGGCTGAATAAATGTGATGCAGCTTTTGGAAGAATAGCACTGGGTCTTTCTCCTAGCTTGTGCTACCTCAGTAGATCTATTGAAGACCCAAACGAACTTTGGACAAGATTGGACAGAACATTTGGAATGATTGATGAGGATCATAATAGCAATTTGGAGAGAATATCCAGCACCATAAGAATTGTTGATCCAAAATTCTCAGCCTCCACTCTCTCTGATGAAGTTGTTCAAATGAAGAAGAAGCAGAATCTTCTACACAGTCAATTCGAATTGAAGACAGTCTACATGTAGTGAGTCCTTATTTTGATGCTCTGGAAGTTTATGAGATCTCTGATACCTCATCTCCTCATATGGATGAAAAAAAATAAGACATTTGAATCTCTGATATTGAAGAAAAATACTGCTGCACTTCCATGCAAACATTCACCAGTGATTTTCCTTTGAATTCTGTGCAAAATTTACCAGAAATTGCTTCCGAAAGTGAAGAGAAATTTGATTTTTCTCCCTCTAATGTTGCTGTTGGTGTGAAAATATGTGATACCTTGGATATTTTAGAAGAAATATCATATTACCAGAGTGATCAATTCGCTCCCCATGATCTATATTTTCCAGCAAATTCCTGCATGATTGCATGCACCAAAATCAGAATTTTGAAGAAGAAGAAAGCTGTGCATCGACCGTCTCGGTTAACCATTTATTTGAATATGATATTAACCTTATTGGATCTTATATGATTGTATTTATATCTGATATGATATTTATTGGTTTAATATATCAAATTCATAATCTTTTAGTACTGCTTGTAGCTGTTCTCATCAACGGTGTGAAGAAACAAGTACCGCAAGTCTCCTACAAAACTGCTGCTGGGGATTTGATTTCATTTCACAGTTTTGGATCTGTTGTGAACCTATTTATATCTGATATTATTTGGTTCATATTTTAAAATACAATATATTTCAGTCATGCTTGTAGCTTCTCTCACCAATTCCGATGTGAAAAATCAAGTACCGCAATTCTTCCTCATAAATGTTGTTGGGGATTTGGTGTTAGTTTCCTCTTATGAGGTTGCTGATATTTTATTATGTGATTCATTAGCTATTTCAGAAGATATATTAGACTATGGAGCTCAATAATTCACTCTCAACAGTCCCAGTGCTTCTCTACCATTGATCACATGCTCATCTCCTCATAGAACTGGTAAAGATGAAGATTTTCTGCATCCGCCTGGACACTTGCTCCTAACACTTGGGGCTGTTCTTACCACTCATGGTTTTCTGTTCATGGATGCAACATATCAGTTTCTTGAGTGTTTCTCACATGTTTTGAATCCTCAAGAACCTTTTCTCACCTATCAGTTGACTTCAGTTGCTCTACATGGGTACAGTCTTCATCCGACAGCTGTCTATATTTTTTATTTAGTTGAGCATATCATTCTTCTTTCAAAGAAGAAGATTTCTCCAGACATAATGATGGAGAGGTTCACATGCCAGGCCCTAGGATACCTATGCATAGAAGAACCATATTGATCCTGATTCTACCTCCTTAATTAGACTAGGGGCTTTTTTCCCATGTGGTTTTTTCCCCAGCACCTTGTTTTTTAGCAGTTACTTTACTTTACTTGATGTAATGGGTGACCTATGGTCTTAGTTACCAGGGCCCATAGATTTTACAATTAGAATTCAGGGGGGGTGTTAGGATTATTAATCCTCCCTTGTCCAATTTGGTCATATGTCTAAATCGGGAGTCCATCCAATCTATTTTTAGTCACTAGCACCATTAGGTCCACTTGGCCCAATTAGGGCACATGTTTCAGTTACTAAAGTGTGGGGAACACTAATTGAGGCCTACTGCCACTGATTGCACTTGCATGCATCAGTTTAGGAGCCTCCTAGACCAATACTTACAATTTAGGAGCCACTGGGAGTGCTAAAACCAACCAAGGTCAGTTCAGTTCAGTTGGTGACTAGTCAAGCTAAGTTAGGAGTCAGTTACATTCAGTTCTAGTCCTCTACATTCAGTTAGTGCTAGGTTTACATGGTTGCACTCAGGAGGGGCGCATTTCTCACCTACCACAATCATTTAGCCTTAGTCAACACTGAATTTAACACTTGAGTTTTGTTTTAGAACTTCGATGAACTTCGGTTATGGTTTAAACAAGGTCAGTTAACTATTAGGTCCTTCGACAGTGATTTAGACAAGGTCTTAGTTACCTACAATCAAGTAGAGTCTAATCAATTTGAATTTCCTCATATGGATTTGAATTGCATGTGGCTATTTAAGCCATTGTAATTCATTGTAATTACTATATAATTACTCTTTGATTAATGAAAAGCATTCATAGTTGCAAGCCATTTTTGCACTGTTTCATTCTTCAATAACTGATTAAATTGTGTGATCTATCTTGTGAGTTGTGTGTTTGTCCATAGATCTATGTGCTCAATTTAATAATCACTATGGGGAATTTATCGCACAAGTCTTAGTTGCTACCTCAATTATGAGCATCTTGGAGTACTTCCCATACATGAGTGGGTTGCACTATTAGAGGATGCTCATGAGAAGAAGATGAAAAAGGTGGATCCTTGTAGCTAAGAGCTAGAGATACACAAAGGTAAATACAATAATATAACATACATTGAAATTATAAATATGTATTTGACCATATTGATTAAATCTCATTAACATGCATTTCACATTTTTTGCATGCTCAAAGAAACGGACACGGGACACACATGCCAAATTGGAGAAGGTTGGGTAACACAAACTTGGCCCAACAAGCTATGTTGCAATAGAAAGGAGATAGGTAACTTTTGAGACTTAAAAGTTGTCATTATTGAATTTTTCAACTATAATTAAAATATTTCCTTCATAAATTGTGTTATGTTATGGTATTTTCTACATAATTTGGTGTCATGCCCGCCACCGAAGATCTAAAATTTTCCTTGACCGAAGGGTATAAATCCCTAGTTAAAATGAAAAAGGGAAAAGAATATAACACATCTACTATCAGTGATGATGTATATAAGTTCAATACATTTTGCATAGTTAATTATAAACAAGTTTAAATTTTTTTGTCCTACAATAACTACAAATGTTATTGCAGGAAGTACATGAAGATTTTAGTATCGTATTAGGAGCCACTTTTACAAATTGAAAGTGTTTATTATCCAAAAATTAACCCTACTAAACATGTACCATGAATGAGGTATTTCAAAAATTATATTTTTTTGGTTCATGTATAATATGAATAAGGTGATTTATAAATGGTTTACTTTAATTGTAGCTAACGTGGATGCTACTCGGCCACATACATGACGACGTATCTTTTGTTCTAAGGAACCAACAAAATCAAATGGTCTAAAAGAGCATCAAGAAGAATATGCCAATGTTAGAATTGTGGACTTTCTAAAAAAGAAAATACCTAGAAGGAAATATTGTAGTAGAGATTAAACATTTTATATGATTGACAAATTTTCTTGTACACTAATGTACTATATGTATCATTTTATGTACCATATATGATCCATAAGGATATCCAATTTTATTGATTTCCATATTCTTCAATTGTTTAAGAGATATTTATATTTTCATAGTGCTTGCCAAGAAATTTCCGACGATACCAATTTTGTCAAATTTGGACTTCAAATGACTAAGTTACAACAATTTGAAGTCTTGGCATTGGAGAAGTTGAGAATCAGGAGTTGACGTGGTTTGGTTGGAAGTTTGTTGGCAACATTGAATGTCGACCCCCAACATTGGATATTCAAGAACATAAAGTAGGTAGGTTTACGAGGCACTATTTTATTGTTCGGGCCAAGTATTGACTCCTGAATGGTGGAACAGTCGAAATTTTGGGAGTCGAGGCTTGACAACATTTTGGTTGCGGATTCGCCATCACCAACTACCGACCCTCAAGGTCGGCCAGTAGAAGTCAGTATCATATCAATAGACAACCTTACAGTTTGGAAGTGGAAAATAAATATTAGGGAAATTATTTTCAGAGCATTTCATATCAACAGTCCGGATCTCTCGATAGTAGATTTGATCAACGATTCTGGTTTAATCTAGAGATTTCAACTATGGACTTGGTTTTCCAGATTTGCAAATATTTTTGGAGGATTATATTTGGATTTGTCTATTGTTTTTTTCTATTTTACTCCTAATTTGGTTATGGATTATTATCCTTCATGTTATCTTGGACATTAAAGATTGATTTTGTTCCAAGTTGGACACTTTATCCACAGATCTCTATCGGACAATTCCTTCTATTTAAAAGTTGCGGACAAGGTTGGTTAGAAAAAGAAAAAAGGAGATGACAAGAAGAACAAGCAGATCATATAGAGAGATAGAGAGCGTTGGTCAAACTTTCATCCATATTGTGGATGGCTTGTGGATCTCATTCTTGAGGATGCTACATTAGACATGAACGCTAGAAGTATCGCATTGGGTAAATTGTTTTTCTTAAGCATGGTTTTTTCTCTGTAAATTATTAATTTCATTGTAACCTATGCATTTTAAGAAATAATATATCAATCAAACTAAAAGTGGATAAGGAGATGTAGGAATTTTTTTGAACTCCGTTATCAATTTCATGTCTTCAATTTTGTGGTTTCAATTCTCTGTTGAAGTTTTCTCCCTAAGCTTGTTATCTCCTGTAAATTCAGCATTTGGCATGATTCAAGTTTTATTTTCTTGCTTGGTTAACTATAAATATCCTAGAATTTATGGATCAATTAATATCATATCTAGTGTTAACCCAAGAACTGTGAGTTTGTGAATGCTAACTAGGGAAAAGCTTCATGCTAGTAAAGGAGAACTTGAGTTGTTTTAACAAAAAAATGGCCGTGTGAATTAGACCAAGAAAATGATGGATGAAGACAATCAGGAAAAGGATGAGAAGGCTTTTTGTAAAGCTTTCTACCAAATGGAATACATGGTAGAGAAGTTGTTTTCATATTGTCAAAGAAGACTGGAGAAGAATATAATGAAGTAGATAAAGACAACAAGGAGTGCTTTTGGAAACAAAGTTAATGGAGGAGATCCTCCTCGTACTCCTCCATCGTCTTCATCATCATTGTCTTCTTCTAATAAATATTCTTCTAGTACTTCTTCAAATGAACATAAAAATAAATATGAGAACATTAATCTAAAGACCCCATTGATAAAGCTTGACATCAAGTATAATTTACCTATGTTTAATGGAGAAAATGATGCTGAAAAATTGGATGGTTGGGTTAGGAAAATATAAGTTTATTTCAGAATCCAGAAGCTGTTAGGATATGAAGTTGTTATCAGGAAATTTGCACCTTCTATGGACAAAAGTTGTTCCTCTGGTCTGAATGGTTCAGATCCAGAACAAATGAGTTACAACAAGGCTGATAAAATTCTCCTAGAACCTACAGGCACCTATAATACAATCTTCAGAGATTGATGTGGTCTTTCGCCTGTTGGGAGGGGTTTTGGGCAAGTGAGTTGTGTAGCGTCGCTGTAGTTGTACAAGCTCACGCAACACCACGCAAGGCCAGATCAACGCGATGGGAGGAAAAATAACCGCTTTTTATATTTAATGTATTAATTGACCACGTTTTGTGGACATAGGTCATTAGTGGTTAGAAGTTAGTTAGAAGTGGACCTTTGATCTAAAGGCGCAAGCCTATATATAGAGCTAGTTTTTCAATTGTAGGGGAGATCATCACATGTTGAGAATGATAAGGAGAATGATCAGTGCGATCTATCTATGGTCTTGAAGAGTCTTCTATTTTGAATGCTCTATGATCTGTCTGTGTTAGATACTGAATTTTGGGATGTAATCAGTCTCCTAATGTGGAGAAGAATTATTTGTTTTGGATCTGTTGCACAGAATTAATATGACATGATGGTTGTTGTCTAAATGTTGTCTTTTTTTTTCCTGTTTCCTCTGCTACGATGTCAATGAGAAGTGTATTGAAACTGTTTATGATTTCCTGATGTTGCTGCAATGAACTGATGATGAAATTCTGTCATAATTCTGATGAATGATGATGAAGCTTATTAAAGTGTTGTATGAATGATAATTTTATGATAACACTATTGCGATAAATGAATGATGCAATATGTTATATCTGTAGTTGTAAAGATGAATTGTGATAACTGTCTTAATTCTCTAATATGATAGTTATCCAGTTGAATCCACAGATGCCATATCTTCCCTTCTTACTTCCAGAAACTTGGTTCCAACAGCTCTCCCTTGAACATCTCGGGTGATACTTCGTTCATTCTATGGATGTTGTTGGGTAGGGTAAAACTTGTCTAGGCTGATGCTCAGGGAGATCGCATTGGTTGGGTGTCGACAGAGTGAGAACCCCTGTCGACGAGGCTTTGTTGGTGTGTTTTTTCCAACAAATGGTTCCGTTATTGGGACCGATTTGCGATTGAAAGGAGGATATGTTTTGGCATCTGACTCAACCGAAGATCGAGGAGTGGTTTGGTTTAAAACTATGAGAGTTTTCTTAAATAAAAAATTAGGATCTGAAGCTATCGACAGGAAATTGGTTGGACAGATATGTTCATGAAGGTCCCCACGAATGGTTCTTCTATGAGTTTCCTATCATTTTGTATGAGTGGTTGGTGAAGTTCGCTTCTAAGAAGGAAAACTTACAAGGAGGAGAGACGACATCTTGGAATTTGGAGCTGATCCAAGAATTACAAGAAACAGACAATAAGGCATCACGGACTATCGAGGTGTGGTTGGAAAGTATCTTGGAGGGATACATTACCAATTTTGTAGTTTATACCAATAAGTCATTTAGCAAAGCAGAAAGGGATTTCTTCAACAGACCACGAGGTAGATTTTTGCTATCGCTGTAGCTATCTGTTAAAAAGCTTGTCTGCGAAAAAAGGTATTCTGAAGATGGACCAAGAGTAGTGGAACTCTGGTGTAGGGAGCCTGTAGACACCGTGATGAAAGGGGGGAGACGCATGAAAAGGTAAAGGATAGATGGGCCTGAGTTCTTGTGAGATTGGGAAGGTCACCAAGGAAATAAGTGGTTGCACAAGAGGAGGAGTAAGGTTTCGAGAGAAGAGGCAAAGGATAGGGGAAGGTCCTACTGCGATCGAAGTGTGATGCCATGAATAACAACCACACGAGACGACCAGGCCCAAGCTACACCCAAAATAATCATAGGATCAAACCCCAACAATAATGTGTCCACACCTCTGCGCACTACTCCACTACCAGGAAGAAACACGCATTCTACGTCGACTTTCTCAACGTGTCAGCAGCAGTCTAGTATTAGAGTACTAGTCGAAGGAAGAAGGCCCAGAATGGAGGGAAATGAAATGAAGCTACCAATATTTCATGGAAACGACACCGATGACCCAGAGCAATACTGGTTCTTGTGCGAGGAAATATGGACCGCTTGACGGAATATGGATGATGATGTCAAGAGAAGCCAAATGGAAACCACCCTAAGGGGTCGTGCGCTAGATTGGTACATGAGATTCATGCTGGTTCCTCAAGGAGGTACAACAAAAACATTGGATGAGATCTGTAAGGGGTTATTTGAAGAATTGAAGAAGTTGAAGTCTGAGGCTCAGTACATTACCGAGTGGAAAGAAATCAAGCAGTTCCCCAATGAAACAATTTGGGAATTTGATCAATGGTTTAAGATGTTGATGGCTCGAGTTAGCTTCCAGATGAGCAATTTTTAGGACAAGGAGTGGTTTATCGCTGCGCTCGCCCCACATATTAGACAACCGCTAATGCAGCAAAATATTACTACGCAGAGTGAGGCTCAAGAAATCGCGATGAAATTGGAAACATCGTCGGTAGGAGAAACCATGGTTGGGATGAACCAAATTCAAGCAAAGTTGACCAATATGACGCTCCAACTGCAAGATATCAAGAAGGCTAAGGAAGATCATGACGAACTTTGGTGCACCCGGTGTCGTGCAGAGGGACACACCAAGGATACATGTTTGATGTTCCAAAATTATTTGCTTTCAGGAGCCTTGAACCCATTGAGCTGTGTTGGTGTACCATGATGCCGCATATGTCCGGTCTATGGGAATTGACATGAGAACTGTGACTACATGCAAAATATGGTTACCAAGATAGAGATTATGTACTATACCTTTTTTTTGTCAGTAGGACACAACGATAAAAACTTTCTAGCTTATGACTTGCTCCAGGAAAGGACATATGATTCATACTTTGTAAAAGGTGAAGACACCCGAGAAATACATGCGTAGCCACAGATGGCATAGCTAGCAGCACAGGTGTAGTATACATCACCATCCCAGATGCAGTTTATCCTATTGCAACCGCAGCAGAATTTTACGTCGTAGCCACAGTTTACACCGCAGTCGCAGTTCACAGCGCAACCATAGTTTGCACCACGACTGCAGTACAATCAGGTACCACTCATTCAGCCTCAGCCATAATATGTTCAAGCTGTGCACTATGTCCAGTAACAACCAAGCCCCCTGCAGCAGCAGTTCACCCAGCCTTAGTTTCAACAAGGAGGAGTCCGAGGAGGATTCCGTGGAGGACTCAAGGGATGAGGAGGAGGCTTCGTTCGAGGAGGAGGATGAGGTCGAGAATCAATTCAATGTTATACCTGTGGAGTATTCAGGCATTACATAGGGAGTGTCCTCATGTTCAGTGTACATACTGTGTGGCCAGCGAGCATAATGTTGAAAATTTCCCTCAGCTGATTACAAAATGGCAGGCTGGAAACATTCCTCAATTACAGAATGTGCTGAATCAGAACCAGCCAACATTCTAAGTGCAGAACCAGCCGACGATGCAAAATCAGATCCTGCCACAGACTTAGAATCAGCTGATGAACCTGCCGCTGAATCAGAACCCACCCTAGAATCTAAATCAAGGATTGACGATTGCAACAATTCAAGCTGAACCGTGAACAAAGTATATCAACGTTGGGGTTGTCACTCGCGTTGGTGCGACAACGGGAGAAAATGGACCACGTCAGCAAGTTCGGTTCGCTGGAAAGAAAAAGGTAGCATTTGATATTACGATGGAGAAAGACACCTTCTTCAAGACCAAGCATGCAATCGATAGAAATCTGGTTAAGTTACCTATTATCGAAATGTCATTTGCTTTTGATCCATCTATAGAGGCAGGACCATCGCGGCAACACGGTACCTTGCAATAGTTCTTTAAGAGTTGTCTGTCACTGGCAAGGGATCCCAAAGCCCTTGTCGAGATTGAGAAGTTGTTGCACCACTAGGATAAGACATTGAAGGATTCCACAAAGAACTCTTTGCAAAAGAGGAATACATGAAGGGAGATGAGGTTAAACATCCAAATCGGAGATTATGAGGTTGACTCGGTTATTCTGGATCTCAAATCCGATGTAAACATTTTGACCAAGCAAACTTGGAAGCTAATGGGGAAGTCGACATTGGGATGGTCATCGGTACAGCTGCGACTATCAAATCAGACAAAGGTTCAGCCCATTGGTCGGGTCTCAAACCTGGTTGTCGATGTTGAAGGTATGAAAATGTATGTTGGTTTGATGTGATAGAAGTGGTTGAAGATGGAGGTTCCTATCTCGCACTACTAGGGATTGGGTGGGATAATGATAGCATGGTGGTTATCAATTTCAAAAAATGGGTTATGACGTTTGAGAACTAGGATGTCAGGGTCATAGCTCCCATGGACCCTCAGGAAGGACGCTGGTATATTGAACCTATGAGGGATGAAGCCGGTAGAAGTTGGGATCACGCCTATAATATATCTAAAGACTATATCCACCCTACCATCAATGGTGAACTTGGATGGCACAATGATAGTTCTGCGTCCTCTGATTATGATGATGTTTTGAAAAATTGGCAAAATAGGCTACATGAAGTGTCATTCAAGAAATGCGGGTTAATCACACAGTCTCTCCGTCGCGTAGCAACTGAGACTGTCAAGTTGCCAATTTATGAAGGGCTGCCAAAGTTATCAAAATTCCTTTGAGAATTTGAAGAGAAAGTGTTTGAACCACAAAGGGTATTGGCCCTAGATGTAGCACTGAAGGCTACCTCGGCTCGATGGTGGGTGACGCACAAGAAGATGATCCATGACTGGGGACAGTGTTGGAGATTGATGATGGTGTGCTTTGGTGATTCGGAGGTCTATCATACTGGGAGATATGACGGATGGAATGATCCCGCCAGTCACTTGATGGAACGTCAGGCCTTATGGGCATTGCGACCTAAAGACGAGTGGGTCCATGCTTTTGTTCATACTCTAGACGAGATGCTGAGATCCTGGTATGTAGCGACAGAACTGCACAGATCTATAACCACTTGGGAGGAGTTGTCCATTTGCTTTGCGCAGACGTTTAATTTCTAGGATTCCAACCTAGAGGTACATAATGCATTGTAAATCATCTGCGACGTAGTGTTGAAGTTCGTCCCTGTCGCATACCCAGTTGATCCACATGCACACTGCTAGATGCAATCCATGATGACATGTTACAATATATCTAGGGAACCTGAAGATGATGATGAGTTGTAGAATGTTAATATTTCAGAGTCAGAAGGAAGCTGCGACATTGCAGCGCCAGACATCCCGACGGATTCGATGAGTCAGCTGCTGAAGATATGGAAAGTCAACATTGGGTTGGAAGAAAACTTGAAATTTTCCAATATTGGGGACTATTGGGATGAGGAAATAATGGCCAAAATAATGGACCTGCTGCATGAATTCCATGTTCAGGTACACAGGGTACTCCCAAAAGACCGAACACCTTCAGCAACCGCTTCACACAAAAATATCACAGATCAACACACCGATGTTTGTCACGTGGTTAAAACCCTTGAGAGGGAAACAGTCCATGGCCCCAACCAAATAGCTACTTGGAGCAATTTATTATGCAAAATAAATAAAGTTACATGAGCTTCTCATAATCGATCAACTAGCCAAGGACCCTATATGCTCTTTAAATAGAGATCATAGACCAATTGGGTGTTAAGCCATGGATCAATGATAGGTATCATCTAAGAGAAGTTGAACCGTCGGATCACTCTATGTCTAGAACATATCGTGACCATCGGATTAGAATATTTACAAATGCATACTAATGCATACTAAAGAAACACACTTTTACCTAACGGATATATTACACAAGTTGATCTTAACTAACTCCTAAGTGTCTAAATATCCTAACATCCCCCCTTAAGAACAACTTGGGATAGGATTGAAGGATTTACAAAAATGACACTATTAGGAGAAGGAAGGAGGCATTAGAGCCTATCCCCCCTTAAGGACACATTCCTGAACTCCTAACATAGACCGAAGTTTAGAAAACTCCACTTCTGTAAGAGACTTGGTGAATATGTCTGCAACTTGATCATCTATAGGGAAATAGAGAACTTCAATAACACTATCATGAAGAAGATTTCTGATGAAGTGAATGTGTAGCTCAATGTGTTTGCTGCACTGATGTAGAACTGGATCTTTGGCAAGCTTGATGGCACTTTGATTGTCGCACCAAATTGGAGTAGGTTGTTGCTACTCGAATCCAAACTCTAAAAGGATATGTCAAAGCCATAAAGCTTCCTGACTGGCATTAACTGCGGCTCGATATTCTGCTTCTGCTGAAGAAAGAGAAAAATCTTGTTGTTTCTTACAAGCCCAAGTGACAGGTCCAGATCCCAGACTGAAAACATAACCTGCAGTAGACTTTCGATCATCAGGATCGTCGGCCCAATCTGAATCAATGAAACCAACCAACAAAGGTTTCCCCCCTGTACTATAATGAATCTCAAACTGAATTGTACCTCGAATATTCGAAGTATTCTTTTTGCTGCTTTCCAATGAATTTCATGAGGAGTTTGCATATAATGGGAAACATGACCAACGACAAAGTAAAGGTCAGGACGGGAATGAGTCAAGTATAAAAGACTACCAACAAGCTGACAATACAAGGTGGCATCTACTTCAGGGGAAGTACAAGTGGCAGAAAGTTTGACTCCAGACTGGAAGGGAGAAGGGGCTGGTTTACAATATTCCATGTGGAAGCGACGAAGAAGGTCACAAGCATACTTAAACTGGGAAAGAAAGATTCCTTCTTTGGTTTGCAAGACTTGGAGACCAAGAAGATAATGCAAATGTCCTAAGTCTGGCATTTCAAAATTTTGCTTAAGACTAGATTTCACATGGGTTATAAGTTTAGGGTCACTACCAGTAAGGATAAGATCATCAACATAAATAACAAGTATGATGAGATGGTTTCCTTAC
>LPNX010863958.1:2255-41444 GCA_001517045.1 Pseudotsuga menziesii | reverse complement strand
AGAAGGCAGACTTGACATCCATTTGATGGACTTCCCAGTTATGTAAGGCTGCAAGGGAAAGAACAAGGCGGATGGAGTTCATTTTTGCTACAGGGGAAAAATGGTTTGATTGTAGTCAATCCCTTCAACTTGGGAAAAACCTTTGGCAACTGACCTTGCCTTAAGTATTTTAACACTTCCATCTGATGCATACTTAGTTCTATAGACCCATTTACATCTGACAAGTTTTCTTCCTTTTGGAAGAGGAACAAGATCCCAAGTATTGTTCACCATTAAGGAACGATATTCTTCATCCATAGCTGCATCCCAATCTGGATTTCCTAAAGCTTCTGCAAAAGTTTCTGGATCATGATTCTTGGAAACTTGAGCCAAAAGAGAAGAGGCTCACTGAAACTGAGAACGTGTTTGACGTTGATCTCTAGGATCATCGGCAAGATCACCAGCTGCTTCACATGTTGAACGGACCCATCAAGGAAGTATTGGTGCTGGTGCAATTGGAGGAACATGAGCAGGCGAAGGTGTATTTTCATCCTCATTGTCATCATCAAAAACTAGAGTTGGAAACCTGTCAAGGAAGCTGGAAGAAGAAGAAGAAGAAGAAGGCACAATCATCGAATCAGGCTTGCAGGCCAAAGATGGCACACCCGCCAAGTTAGGCTCGCAGGCCAAGAGATTTTCATCAAATTTAACATCTCTTCTAATGATTATATCATGAGAATGTGGCTGAAGAAGTCTAAAACCTTTTAAATCTTCAGAATATCCAACAAATGTGCACTTTTCACTTTTAGGCTGCAATGCTTTCCGTTTTTCATCTGAAATGTGAGCCCATGCTTCACAACCAAACACACGAAAGTGACTTCCATTTGGTTTAATTTTACTCCATGCTTCTTCCGATGTTATACCTTGTAAAACTTTAGTGGGTGTGCGATTAACTATGTAATTTGCACAATTTATGGCCTCAGCCCAATATTGAAGACTTAGTCCCTTAGATTGGATCATACAATTAGCCATTTCTTTTAAAGTGTGGTTCTTCCGTTCAACTACACCATTTTGTTGTGGTGTATATGGAACAGTGTGTTGTTGTTGGATTTCTTGTTTAGTGCAAAAAATAGTGAACTTGTTGTTAACATATTCTCCTCCATTGTCAGATATTAACTTAATAATTTGATGACCAGATTGTTTTTCAACAAGGGCCTTGTAGGCCAAGAACATGTAAAATACTTCTCTCTTAATTTTTAGGAAGTAAACCCAAGTGCGTCTGGAGTAGTCATCAATGAAAGTTAAGAAATATTTGAAACCAGAAAAGGAAGCAAATGGAAGAGGGGCCACACAAGCCACTATGCACAAGCTCCAAGGGAACCAAGGCATGCCAAGAGGCACATTTGTCAAAACTGTCTCGATGATGTTTTTCAAGTACACAACCGGAACAAACACTATCCTTAGAAGATACCAGCGAAAGACCAGTCACCATATTGTCTTTACATAGTTTTTGCAATGAGCGATAATTTAAGTGACCAAATCGCTCATGCCAAAGTTTGCTCAAGTTATCACTATGAGCAACAAAAACTGAAGGAAAAGGTGATGACCCAAAGTTGTTAAATTTATACAACCTGGTAATATCATCAACAGTTCCAGTAGCAAGGATATTTTGAGTATTTTTAAAATCCTTTATTACAACTTAGTGAGGTGTAAACATCACAGTTTAACCTTCACCTGAATGAGTAATTTGACAGACTGATAACAAGTTGCAAGAAATTTTTGGAACACATAGTACATCACTGGAATGACCATTTTCTACTGGAACTGTTCCAGATCCTACAACACTTAGAGATCTATCATCACCAACAAATATTTGTTTGGTGTTACATTCATGCATAGTAGAAAAGATGGCTTGATCCTTAGCCATATGATAAGATGCTCTAGAATCAATGAGCCATTCATTTGAAGTAGAAGAAGAAGATGCAGTATAAGAGTAACCAAAAGCAAAAAGTGCATGTCCATGAGAGTTAGATTCTGAAGATGAATCTAGGCTGATGTGGTGCTTCTTCATTGCTACTTCCAAGGCTGCCATCTTCTTAAAACATTTAGATTCATCATGATTATCTTTCCCACAAAAATTGCAATGACGCTCAGTCTTCTTTCCTTTTTGCTTAGATCCTTTGTCATTTTTTAAAGGAGGAGCTGACTGAGAGGGTTTGGGACCCTTGTTGTTTGGCTTATCATTGAAAATTTTTTGTTTCTTGGGAGGCTTAGACTTTTCTTTCTATTGGGACAATAAGGTTTTCTTAGATGTATCTGCATTGTTAATTATTCCAAGATGAATGAGCTTATCTTGCTCTCTAATTAAGGAATCACAAAAGGATTCAAGGCTAGGCTCTTGATAGCTAGCTGCAGTCAAGGATTCTTTCATGGAGTAGAATGTAGATACAAAAATAGAATATGTAGGTCCAAGTTTTGAAAGAATATGATAAATACATTGTTTTTCTTCTTTCTTAATCTTGCATTCAGCACATAATAGTCTAAGAGTTTTATACTTAGATAAATAGTCTTGAATGCATGAAAAATCATTTGGATTCAAGGAAAGCAACTCATTCTCAAGTTGATGACCCCGAATTTCATTGTGTTTACCAAACACAGATTCCAACTTTTCCCAAGCGAGATCAGGTTCATCAATTCTAGATATGTGGAATCGCAAATTAGTAGAGATTGACATCCCAATCAATCCACGAGCTTCATCACATCGATTTTCCCATTTAATTTTCTTATCATCATTAGTGGGTTCTGTTTCTTTCCCTGAGGTTATCCTGAAAAGTCCCCTACTTCGCAGAACATCTTTCATACGAGATTTCCATGAGAAATAGTTAGAACTTGTAAGAATAATATCACAAGGGGTGGCCATACTATAAAATAATGGCTGAAAGAATAGAAACTAACTATCTATATACAAAGAGCTCGAAAAAATATGCGGTTTTAAAAAAAACGGCACTTAAAACGGATTCTGGATGATGAAGTTATGCTTGATCAAAGAAAATGTTGAAGATGTCCCCAATAGTGACGTGGCAGATATTAACTTGACCAACTAAAAAAAAAAGCCCCCTCTTCCCAAAATCAACCTTTGACAATCACTTTTACAATAAAGTTACTTTGAAGTGAATCACTTTTGTAGAATAAGTGATGTTCACTTTTACAATAATGTGACTTTTAAATAGTGCGGCAATAAATTAAAAGACTTAAGTGACTCACTTTTATTTTATTTTATTTATGTGAGATGCACTTTTACAATAAAGTAACTTGAAAATAGAAATTGCATGCACTAAAAAGTAGCTTGATAAGACTTGAACTCAAGACTTATCAAGGTGTAAAGCAACTTTGGACCAAGTGAGCTAAGTTTAAAAGGTACAAAAAAGTATGGAAAGAGGAAGGGGAATTTTTTTTATTTTTTTAACTCTTCTCTCTCGTTTTCTGTGCTTGCTTTCTTTTCCTGCAAATCACAAAAAAAATGAAAAACAAAAACAATTTTTTTTCCACACAATGGGGTTAGATCTTGGTTAGCTTACCCGGAAAGTCTACGTTTTCAAGTTTATTCATTGTTTCTGATTTGTCATGATCACACAAGGTGCACAGCAAAGAGCATACGTAGCCGAGAAGACAAGAAAAAACACTTTCCCTTACTGTTTCTGATTCGCCGCGATCGCGCAAGGTGCACGGCAAAGAGCATACGCAGTTAGAGAAAACAACAGTCTGAGACTAAAACATAAAATATCTAATAATAAACTGATAAAATATGAGAGTTTAAAAAAAAACAAATCCGTCACTGTAACATTATACCTTCATATTTGCTGAAATGTGTGTTTCTGGAGCAAACGAAAATGGTTTTCGATACAACGAAAACTATTTCCTAATGGAAACAGTGCTCCAAACATAATGGAACAGCTCCCATAGGCTACAAATGCACAAAAAATCTAGAACTAGAAACCTATTTAAAGTTTCGGCAACACCGGTTCCAGATCTTGATCAAAACCGAAAGCGACTCTTCATAAAAGCTCTGATACCATGTTCGGGTACACAGGGTACTCCCAAAAGACCGAAGACCTTCAGCAACTGCTTCACACAAAAATATCACAGATCAACACACCGATGTTTGTCACGTGGTTAAAACCCTCGAGAGGAAAATAGTCCACGGCCCCAGCCAAATAGCTACTTGGAGCAATTTATTATGCAAAAGAAAGAAAGTTACATGAGCTTCTCATAATTGATCAACTAGCCAAGGACCCTATATGCTCTCTAAATAGAGATCATAGACCAATTGGGTGTTAAGCCATGGATCAATGGTAGGTATGATCTAAAAGAAGTTGAACCGTCGGATCACTCTATGTCTAGAACATATCGTGACCGTCAGATTAGAATATTTACAAATGCATACCAATGCATACTAAAGAAACACACTTTTACCTAACAGATATATTACACAAGTTGATCTTAACTAACTCCTAAGTGTCTAAATATCCTAACATTCCAGGATATTTTTCCCACATGGTTCTCAGAAATAAAGGGGATATTAGGGGACCTGGGGGAGATGAAAATCCCGTTGAAACCAGATGCAAAACCTGTGCGATAGAGGCCATGTTGATTGAACCCACGATACAAGGACTATGTGAAGGTTGAGATTGATCGGATGCTAGATGTTGGGATCATCGATCCTGTTGAAGAATCAGAGTGGATAAGCCCTATGGTGGTTCAAGATAAAAAGAGTGCCAAAGTCCGCATTTGTGTCGACCTAAGAAAGTTGAATGATGCCTGCATGCATGATCTGTTCCTGACTCGATTTATAGATGAGGTCCTTGAAGGAGTAGGTGGTTAGGAGATGTATTCCTTCACATATGGCTTTTTTGGGTACCACCAGATCCAGATTGCAAAGGAGGATCGCCATAAGACCACGTTTGTCACTGAATGGGGTTGTTTTCAATATACAGCCATGCCTTTTGGGTTGAAGAATGCGCCTGCGATCTTTTCTCGGGTGGTTGTCGCTATGTTCAAATATTTCATTAAAAAATTCCTGCAGGTATACATGGATGACTATACAGTCTATGGTTTGGTTAGAGATCATTTAGAAAACCTGTGATTGATGCTGGAACAATGTCGACAACATCAAATTGCACTAAACTCTAAGAAGTGCGTTTTCTGTGCGCCTTTTGGAATGCTACTCGAACACATAGTATGTAAGGAAGATTTGTTGGTTAATCTAGAGAAGATCACGCTAATTCTTAGTTTGTCGTTGCCAATGAATGTGAAGATGCTTCGGGCGACGTTGGGGCACATGAGGTACTATCGCAAGTTCATCAAAGGATACGCTGCGATTACTACCCCTATGGAGAATGTATTAAAGAAGGATGATGCATTTGACTGGAGTCAGGAATGTCAAGGAAGTTTTGACACACTGAAGGCCAAGATGGCCTCCGCACCCATACTAGTATTCCCTGACTGAAACAAGGAGTTCCATGTGCATGTCGATGCCTCTTCTTTTTTGCTGGGAGTTGTGCTTACACAACCAGGTGAGGGTGACCTAGATCACCCGATCGCATATGCCAGTAGGAAGTTGTCATTTGCTAAACAAAATTACACAACGACTAAACGTGAAGGCTTGGTGATGGTTTATTCCTTACAAAAGTTCAGGCACTATTTGTTAGGTGGTCACTTCAAGATGTTCAACAACCATTTTGCCTTGCAATATTTG
The DNA here is from genome assembly GCA_001517045.1 of Pseudotsuga menziesii. NCBI lineage: Eukaryota > Viridiplantae > Streptophyta > Pinopsida > Pinales > Pinaceae > Pseudotsuga > Pseudotsuga menziesii. Next base: position 35,710 of record LPNX010863958.1, on the reverse strand, counting down.
GTCAATAAGCCTATGTTGGGGGGGAATATTTGTCAGTGGCTGTTATGTTTTCAGTAATTTTACTTTGAAATAGTTGTGAATCCAGGACGGTTGAATGCTGGTCCTGATCACCTGTCTCGCATTGATACCGGAGAAGAACCTACCAATATTGATGACGGATTTCCAGATGCAGAGTTGTTCCGTGTTGATATCGTAGCTGATCATTATGCTCCAATCATTCAGTTCTTGACCACTTGTGTTTCCCCTTAGAACCTGTCAACCAGTCAGAAGAAGCAGTTGGTAGTAAAGGCTTCAGATTTCCAGCTGATTGCTGGGCAGTTATACAATCTTGGACCAGATGAAATCTTGTGCTGGTGTATCCTACCGCATGAGCAAGGACCCATTCTTGAAGAATCACATGCAGGAATCATGGGAGGTCACTATGGAGGAAGGGATACTGTGCGAAAGGTGTTGAGTACTGGACTATGGTGTCCTACATTGCATAATGATGCCACAGACTATGCACAGAGTTGTGACGTCTTCTAGCGCATCGGTAAACCACCACAGCAGGTTGAGATGCCACTTGTGTCGCAGGTAACTCTACAACCTTTTAATAAATGGGCCATGAATTTTGTGGGTCCAATTAATCCACCAGGGAAGAGATCTGGTGCGTGATACATCATTACCACAACTGACTATCTGAATAGGTGGGAAGAGGTCGCCCTAGTTGTGGATTGTATCGCTACGATAGCACTGAAGTTCATATTTCAGAATATTGTGACATGGTTTGGGTGTCCTGGGATATTGATAAGTGACCAAGGTAGTAATTTTATCAACCAAGCTGTGAGAGCGCTAACTAAGGAGTTGTAGGTGCAACATAAGAAAATCACACCATACCATCCGCACGTGAATGGGATTGTTGAAGCGTTCAACAAAATTTTGGAAACAACATTGACAAAGGTATGTAATGCTAATCGCGATGACTGGGACTTGAAAATTACAGCCGTGCTATGGGCGTATCGCACCACTTGTAAACGACTAACATGAAAGACACCGTTTAAGCTAGTATATGGATAGAAGGTAGTTATTCCCATGGAATACATTATTCCTAGTTTGCACATCATTGAGGCGGCCGACATGGATGAGGCAGCAGCATTAGAAGAGCACATTGCGTAGTTGATCCAGCTTGACCAGGACCACTTTATTGTAGGCTTCCACCAGCGCGTTGCAAAGGATCGACAGAAGGCATGGAATGATTGCCACATTAAGAATAAATAGTTTGCGGAAGGCGATTTGGTGTTTTTATACAACAACAAGTTCATAAATCATCCAGGTAAGTTACAGATGCACTAGTTAGGCCCGTATCTTGTTCATTCCATTACTTTTGGGGGTGCAGTTTAGTTACAGCAATTAGATGGTGCGATACTAACGACGCTCATCAATGGGAGTTGCTTAAATCCCTATAGGATGGGGTCAGAGCTGTGCACCACTTGAGGCACCGTGGAAAAAAAAATAGAATATTTTGTTAGATAACAGTAAGGCGAGCCTAGGGGAAGAGGCTGCACAAGGATAGGAGTTAGTAGCGACAGAAGGGATACCACCTGCGACAACCGCAAGGATGTGGGTTGGTCACATCAGCAATAAATGTAGGTAGTTAAAATAGTTAGATGGTGGCACTTATTGAAGCGATGCACATTAATGGTCGATCCGACCGTTAGTAGGGTGAGATTACTAGCGGATTTGGTGTCATTACGGTTGGATTTGGCCATGATGGACATGGTGGATTTGGTAATGATGGTTTCGAATTGGGAAGTGGATATAAAACGCACGTGGGATGCGGGAGGAAGTCATTGTTCAGAGCTGTTCAATCAAGTGAGAAAAGTGTTGAGATGAGTACAGTTGAAGAGTATTGAGTGTGAGTTGTAGAGTAGAGGTGCAGAGTTATCGAGTGCATAGTAAGGTTTGGGGAGTGCGGCATGTTGAGCGACCCTGAAACAATTGAGATTTCTAGTGAGCATGAATCCCCCATTTGGACCACGTTCATTGAGGAAGAAGTCATGAGCATGCCGGTAGGCTCTTCATTGATCCCCAAAATAAAGTGGCAGGCTCAGAAGCCTAGTTCCATGCCACTGTAAAAGAGGCACACCCGCACTTCAGCTAGAGTGCTAGGAGAGGGGACTGCATAGATCGGGCTGTCAAGATTGGGAGCTATAGAGTCTGTGGTTCCTAGGGGTTTCTCTGTCCATGATATCCTAGGATATGTCGCTCCAACGAGGCTGGGAGTGAAGCCGAGGTAACCCACAAAGAATCAGAAGTACCCACCCAAATTGTCGTCGCTGCTGGAAGGGGTGACTTGCTTAGTAGACATCATCCCTACCTTGATCAGGGTGAAGTTTGAGGACCACAATTTGTTGTTGCTAAAAGATGTCAGGGATGAGCCCTATGAATCAGTTCCAATGGGGCTTGGTGCACCGATTCAGTAGATTCCTCAACCATGGGCGAGCGGGTTGAATAAATATGGATTATTGGGGATCATTAATATGCCCCACTTTGGGCGACTGAATGAAGCTCATGCATGCATTAAATAACTCTTGGACTGCAGGATGCTTTCATGGTGGGATGCTCTGGTTGAATGAGCCCATTCCTGCCACAGTTGACTTAATTGTGAGCATTACGGGCTTGCCGAAGGCCATGGAAGATCCAGTGCATTATATCCATGGGCAGGATACTGACAAGAAGCTTTCCAAGCAACTGAAGGAGATATTTGACTTGCATCGTGATGGTCACACCAATCGTGTCAACAACATTAATTCACAGGCGGTGCGTATCAGGGCACATGTTTTGGCAAGCAATATTATCCAGGGGAATCGACCGGTCCAGTGCAACTCAGTTGTGGTCGCCTATGCACAAAGATGCACAGAAGGTGTGCAAATGAAATGGTCCTTGTTTCTACTCAACCAGGTGCTCAACGATGCTCTCACTACTCAGGCCGGGCAACCATTTTCCTACAGTTGGTTGTTATTTCTCGTTGCGCTTGTCACATGGATGAAACCGGAATATTATCAGCCAATGGCAGTCAATGCGGTGAAGGTGTGCCGAGGTGCACGTTATCAGAAATTGTGGTGGGTTGAGGAGCCTAGTCAAAATATGGACTGTGTGATCCATTTTTGGGTCTATTGGGAAGTGTTGCAAGCCACAGCTATCAAAGTTCCCTGCTTATCCAATTACGCAGCAGCCAAGTATCAACGACTCATTTAGTTCACTATCAGGCCTTACTCCATATATATCCAAGCATGGAGGGACCCCGACAAGTAGTGGCTACTTCTAGCCTACAAATTCACTGATGAATAATTGGATGCTCTCGTTCAGGAGTGGTCGACTTAATGACGCAACCCCATGAGCCAGGAGGAACTTTCTAAGGAGCCACCACTTGATGCCCCTGACGATCCTATCCAGAAGGAGCTAAGTGTTCACAACTCTGACAATGAATCATCGACGGACCCTGAGGCCGAAGCACAGTGCATGTGGGAGGAAAATTGAACCAAATGGCACCAAGAATACGATGCAGGAAATGGTACCCACCCAGGAATGGAGCACCAACATGCAGCGACTCATCAAAGCGGCCACTAACTCCTCTAAGTCTGCGATGCAAGCGATATGAGAGTCCAACCAAGAAGGGTTTGCTACAGTAAGAGATAAATTGAATTCTATTTATGATGTTGTTTCCAGGAGGACACCCGAGAGACCTATGATGCGAGAAATCCCATTGATCGGCACCGCACCGCGGGCTAGGAACGTGCAAGTTCCCCCAATTGTGATCGACGTGGGGAGTGAAGAAGTGAACCTGTTACTGCGGCCTCTCTAGAGCATTGCCTTCGATCTTAACAAGTTACCCACTCAGGAACTTGTAGAGCTGCAACATGTTTCCACCCAGGAATTGGTGGATAGGCAGAAGGAGCTTCATGATGGGTATGTTCAATCTTAGAGCGCAGCCGAGAAGTTGTAGAAAGAAGTTGAGGAGCTGCATCAGGTCAAGGTGCATCTGGTGGAAGAGAAGGTATGAGCGATTGAGGCATTGGAGGCAGCATAGGATGAGTTGCAGCACAAGGCTGCCGAGGAAATCACCGAGATGAAGAAGGAGCAAGACTGCCTTATTATTGAGAAGGCGCAACTATGTGCAAGTTGTGGCGAGGTCGAGCAAGCTGTTGATGAGGCTTGTCAACATATATTTGAGAGCACAGGCGAGCTTACTGCAGTCACTAAGGCTACGCTACTTGGGGAAGTTATTTTCCAGCTCCAGGACACCAATCTTTTGCTCAATGCCTTGGTCCATCCAGAGACGCCGCCGAAACAGTTTTCCTAACGGAAGGCTACTATTTAGAAGATAGCATCCTAGTTTGAAACAATGGAGCAAGAAGCAAAGACAATCACAGAGGTGACGACGTAGTTTTGGAAAATTATTGTCCAAGATGAATAGCTCAACTAGTTGACCACGTAGGTGCAAGAAGCTGAAGGAAAGTTGACGACACTGAAGACGTCGCTGCGAGCACTGCCGCTCATGGTGCAGATCACGCTGGATGAGGAGTTTAAGGACCTACGACAAAGAGCTTCTTGTGCCCAAGAACACCAACAAAAGCATCATTCCCAGTTGAATGAGTTTCAAGAATTCGGTGGGTAGTTGGCTGTCAAAGTAGCCGCAACGTTGCAGGCGATGTAAGACAATCGAAAGATGGTCAATAGCAAGGTTGGGGAAGTGTACCTCGTGTAGCAGACTTTTCTCAACTTTCAAAGCGCGGCTAAAAGAGTGCAGCTCCAAGTTCAAGAGATCTCACAGTAGTTTGAATATTTCAAGGACAAGACATCGGCATATACCCTGTCAACCTGACATGGCTCGAGGACGAGCCACAAGCCTATGTTGGGGACCTGTTAGTAGGGGTTTTGGGAAAGTGAGTTACGCAGCGTCGCGGTAGCTACACAAGATCACGCGAAACTATGCAAGACCAGATCAGCGCGATGGGCGTAAAAATAACTGCTTTTTATATTTAATGTATTAATTGACCACGTTTTGTGGACATAGGTCATTAGTGGTTATAAGTTAGTTAGAAGTGGACCTTTGATGTAAAGGCGCAAGCCTATATATAGAGCTAGTTTTGCAATTGTAGGGGAGATCATCACATGTTGAGAATGATAAGGAGAATGATCAGTGCAATATGTCTATGGTCTTGATGAGTCTTCTGTTTTGAATGCTCTATGATGTGTCTGTGTCGGATACTAGATTTTGGGATGTAATCAGTCTCCTGTTGTGGAGAAGAATTATCTGTTTTGGATTTGTTGCATAGAATTAATATGACATGATGGTTGTTTTCTAAATGTTGTTTTTTGTTTTCCTATTTCCTCTGCTGTGATGTCAATGAGAAGTGTATTGAAACTGTTTATGATTTCCTGATTTTGTTGCAATGAACTGATGATGCAATTCTGTCGTAATTCTGATGAATGATGATGAAGCTTATTAAAGTGTTGTACGAATGATAATGTTGCGATAACACTGATGTGATAAATGAATGATGCAATCTGTTAGATATGTAGTTGTGAAGATGAATTGTGATAATTGTATTAAGTATGTAATCTAATAGTTATCCGATTGAAGCCGTGGATTCCATATCTTCCCTTCTTACTGCTGGAAACTTGCTTCTGATAGCTCTCCCTTGAACATCTTGGGTGAGACTTTGTCCGCTCTGCAGATGTTTCTAGGAAGGGTAAAACCTGTCTGGGCCGGTGCTCAGGGAGATCGCGCTGGTTGGGAATCAACAGAGTGAGAACCCCTATCGATGAGGCTTTGTTGGTGGGTTTTTGCCAACATCACCTATGGCAAAATGTCTCCAATAAGATACCTACAAACACACATCGAACACAAAATATCAAAGTACCAAAGTATTATATATAGATCTATATTGGTGACTAAGGAATCCAATAATAAACATGCGAGATTATACAAGACAAGTTATATGGGAAGAAAATCAACTTTGCATTAATGAATAGTGAATATTTACAACCTATGCCTTAGTGTTGAATGCACTCCTTCACAAAACCGATGTCTTATCCCCAACAACTCCAACATCCTCTTCTATTCTCACTCTTGATGGACGAGGCCAGAATGTCAAAATGGTAGCATGAATTTTCTCTCTCCTCAACCATGGGGTATGAGCCTGTTTATATAGGCCTCAAATGGATAGGTATGGTTGAGATTTTGGTGGGTAAGGTGGACATGAGATCCCCAAAGCATGGATCTCAATTTTAACTGACCCAGGTGAATAGGGATAAGGCCTGCAGTGAAGCTTTTGATCTAGAAGCTTCGTGAAGCTTCTCTTTTTCACTTTTTACCAAGGGCACCGCTCCTGCTCCTTGATGATAGAGCGGTTCTAAGGTAGAACCACTCTTCAAACAAAGAGGAAAGGTGGTGCCACCTCCTATCTTCAAAACTACTTAGGCGGTGCTGAAGAAGGTACCGCTTCTCAGCTTAAGGGTAAAAGCAGTGCTTGTTTTTTATGTGCTAGTTTGACATCTGGAGTAAGTTTTTTACTTCAGGATTTGGGAATGAGGGAAAACATGGATGTTAAGGACCTTATCACATTTTGGTGATGAGATTTAGGTGTAACAAAATTCCCCCCCAAAGCATGAGGCTAGAGGGATAAGATAGGCGAGAGCTTTGATAGAGCAAGTTATCACCTTGAGGCAAGAATCAGCTTGATCGGAGATAAACATCAACTAGGAATCTGCAATACATCAATACTTTTGACTCATGAGAAAATATGTCTTCACCATGGCTATAGACCAATACAAGGCAGATCCATGGGAGAGATAACGAACATGGCTACTAGAATACAGCGTATATCCATGTGATAAATAACTCAAACTTGGACATAGCTACTGGATATACAACGTATATCTATGTCAAACAGACGCAAATTTGAGCATAGCCACGACCATACAAATGTGGATCCATGCTGGTACTTCACACAATATATTCCATCGCAACCTAGGGAGAAAGTTATGAGTGATTTCAAAAAAATACCTAGGGTCTTCGTCTCGTCTTCCATAAAGTACGATTCTATCCATGTGATTACAATGATCTAAAGTCGAAAATGATAGAAACCACTTGATTACCAGTCAATGATGTGAACCGTTAACAAGTGCGAGGGAGATCACCATTGGTGTCAATGATTCCCAAGGTACCCTAGTACAATATACTGAGTGTGAATAGATGTTTTGATGTCGAACACCCAATGGAATCTTTCAATCAAATGTCAATGATGTGAACCTATGTCGAGAGTGAGAGAATCTGTCATTGAGACATACAGATCTCAAGGTACTATCCTTTCGTTTCTAAGAATATTTCCCAGATGATGAGATGACATCGACAGGAATAGTCTCATCGAAGGAGGGCCATGATGAATCCCACATCAATGACATGAAACTTTGAACAAAGTTCTGGAATGTTGTAGATAATGTAACCATAGGACTGACTTGAAAGTACTGACACAAAGGTTGTCTTAACTGCAGAGGAAAACTTCTTACTTCCTTTGAACATTGGGCAGCACGAAAAAAGACTTGGCAACATGACTAAAATAGACGGACACACAATACAAATATGGACAATGCATTCTTTTGAAAGGATCAAAGGAGTGACATGACTCATGAAAGTGGATCGACTTGTAAGTCAGCTGAATACCCAATTAACTAAATGATATGTAGACAAGTTCCATGTTCAAAGGTGATAAACAACTGCCATTTGATTTGCAAAATGATTCCCTTCCCTAAATTTCCCCATCATGATCGATGAGTGCCTCTTTTCGTTTTTACAAGTCCAAAGAAGGTAACAAACACTCGTTGTAGCTCGTCCAAAGACAAGTCCAAAAAAAGGTCTTTCAATGTTTAATTTAACGAGTCCAATGAAAGCAAACTCGGTGTAGTTCATGTTTAGAGAGTCTAGACAAACTAAAGAAAACTCCAAAGGGTCCTTTTTTGTATGATTTAGTCTCTGGGGCCTGAAAAAGTGTAAAATAATACCCAAGAGAACTCTTCCAGTCATGATTGGTTGGAGCGTTCATTTTTTGTAAATAGTCTATCCGAATTGAAAAAGAGATAACCTACCGTCAGAGAGATGACTCTTCAAATACTTTTACAAGTATGAAGAATACAAGTACTCGACAATATTTTCATATTTAGGGAGTCTGAAAAGAGCTTAAAGGAGACTCCACTAGGTTTCTTTTTCATGATGAGAAGTTTTTATGAGCCTAAAAAGAATACGAAAAAGAATCAGAACTTTGATACTGAGATCTAAGAGCATGACCAAAGTGTTGAAACAAACACTCGAGGACTTTTTCCATTTTTTGGTAGTACGAAAAATTCAAAAACAAACTCCTCCATAGACACTACTGTTCATTTTTACATCCCTGCAAGACTTAAAAAAGGTTCATTAGTCTCTCAAGCAATCGAATAAATGACTTTATAAACTATATCAAAAGGTGTTTTCATATCAAAATGATTTAAAATATTATAATAATGTGAAAAATCCTAAAAATACATTTAAAAGCCAATTAAATAGCAAAAACAAGCCATTTTACTATTTACCAATTTGTGAGAGTATTTGGGAGGCTTTTGGAGCCCGATATTCAGCCAGAGATTCCAGGAGCATCAATCGTCTGTTTCGAGCATTGTCGGAGCCAGGTAAATGCTAAAACCCTGTTCTTTCATTTAATTGTGTCCATTTTTTATTTGGCTCAGCTTTATGGGGTCTTTGAATAAGCCCTAAATCTGAAATGTGGGCACCTCTCCTACCCCTTACGGGACAGGCGGTGCTCGATGAGAACAGCCCTTGTTTAGTTTCCCTCAGGCGGTGCCACCACTCTGTGTACATGGAGGACATGCGATGTCAGCTGTGAGGTTGGAAAATCAAGTGTGCAAGCCAAAATAAATAAAAAAATTGATGATTTGGATGGTTGGATATGGATTCGACTAGCTCATTTTTTTGTTTTTGGCAGGTTTCACCCAGTCAAAAATGGTTATATGGAAAGAACGACAACATGATAATGATGATGCCTTGACTGAGAGGAATGTGGGGTGCATTGCTGCTTTAAGAGGTTGTGTCCTCCTGAAATTCTTTCGCACTCCAAGTATGATATCTCATGAGCACTTACTAGAGCGTATACTGTGCATGTGGAACCCTGAGCAGCAGTATTTTGAGGTGGGAGCCCATGTTTTGACCATAGAGGTAGAATATATCTACTTTCTGACAAGTTTGTCTAGGAGGGGTGCTCCAGTTTTCATTGACTGGTTCCCAAGGAGGGGATGTGACCACCCAGGAGTTGATACACCGTTATTGTGAGCCTGGTACCAAGATGTCGGGGAAGAAGATCCCCATAAAGGCAATGGTGGATGATGCATTGTGCACTATTCTTTTCACTATGCAGAGGCTAGGAGGAAGCTAAGGGCCTCATCAGGAATCCAGAGTGCATATGCTATATGTTGTAGAAGCTATGGCACCCACTGTTTTTAACTGGGCAGAGGCATTACTTCCGATCTTCAAGGACCAGCTGACTAAATGTCGGTAAGGGGAGCTAAAGCAGTTCGGCTATGGATCCATTCTAACTTGTTTCTTTTTTGAGCGGGTACCCCACATGAGGCCCCAAGTGACCTTTATAGAGCCGAGGGCAAGAGACCCTTGTATACTAAGATGGATAAGACTTATGGCTCACATGAGAGGTGGCAGAGTCAAGGTGAAGTATGCTGCTGGATTTTTCCGTTGGTTAGATGACCAAATCCTCATGATTGAGGATTACACATATGCAGGAACTGACTTCAGGGGTGACCCTGATCTACCACTTCCACCTAGTGCATAGTGGGGAGACATCGGTAAGAAACAAGACTCTAAAATGTTGATTGTGTTTTTTGTATTTTCATGTTTTTATGTTTTTTATGAGCAGTAACAAGACCTAAATTTTCTCATGCAGATGTTGGAGCAACAAGACCTGGGGGAGCATCACCAATTGATAGGAGAGCAGGAGCTCGGTTTTTTCACCAAGGTGATGACCAGCTAGGAGAGCTAGAGGAGAACCTGGAGAGGTTAACCCTAGATATCCCAGATGCAGCTATTAATGACCTCCTGATGAGGTACCAGAGGCACACTATGGGAGTGCCAGGTCGTTTCAGCTGACTGCTATGTAGAGTAGTACGGGCTATCATGTGTTACCATGACCATCACTAGATGATGCTCTGCATGATGTAGTACTGAAAGCTGAGACCGCTTCAAGATTTTGTATGATGTTGTNTTACTGGTGTTTATATGTCTCAAATGGAAAATGTATTTCCATGAGTTTACGTGTTATTTACTGTTTATTTACAATATGATGAACCATGTTGGATTTTCAAGTTATGTATGAGCAATATACCAGTCTAGGATATAGTTTGCTAACGAATCGGCAACTGCATTGTCTGCCCTAGGGATATGCCTGTAAGTAATGACCTCAAATGATCTTTCTAGTAGATGTACTCTCGAGAAGAGGCGGAGAAGTATAGGATTTATGATGGCATAGACATGGTTCAAATGACAAACCACTAACTGAGAGTTTATGAATACTACCAAATCATGAATGTCTCGAGATGCAGCTTCAGTCAGTAAACCTAGTACTACTTGATTCTCGGTGATGTTGTTGGTAGCTGGACCAATACAAACTGCTCCTGAACTGACTAGATCGTGTGCAGGGGAATACAAAACCCAAGCAGCTGAAGAAAGTTTCAGGGTATGATGACAAGCAACATCAGCGAAGCCATAAAAGGTCATTCGATCTGCATGACCAAAACATGGTATAAATAGTCTAGACACTAAACTCAAAACCATATTGAAAATACTAAAACACACTGAAAATAAAAAAATGTACATATATACAAGGTACCATACACAATTGATCTAAGCATAGTACCTCTTCAAGTACAACCCATTGCAAGGTTTCCTGAAGGGGATTCTATCATAATCTACAAGCTCATAGGCCCCTTTCTCTAAGACTTTGGAAACAATAAAAGGACCATACCACATTGATTCGAACTTCCCTTTTCCTAGTTTATCATGTTTCTGATTGTAGGTCAAAACTAGGTCACCTTCATTAAAAACACGAGGTTGGACAGATTTATCATACTGCGCCTTGACGCATTTCTTATGTGCTTCATTGAATAAGGAAACATCTCGTTTAGTTTCGTCAAGATTGTTTAGGTATAAAAATATTTCTTGCTCGGTGGAAGTATTGGGAAGAAGTTCAATGGCAAGTTTCAAAGACGGGATCTGGCATTGAATAGGTAGGACAACTTCTAGTCCGTAAACTAACTGAAAAAGGTGTAAAACCAGTCATTGTTTTCACTGAAGTCCTATAATCCCAAAGAGCAGAGAAGAGAGTCTGGTGCCAATTGGATTTATGATCTCCAACCATCCGACATAGCATAGTTTTTAATACTTTGTTAATGGGCTCGGCCTGACCATTAGCCTGCGGATAATAGGGAGTTAATTTTTCATGGCGAAAACCCAGCTTGGCACTTAACTCTCCCATCATCTAATTTCAGAAATGTGATCCGTGATAAGTGACTATGGACTGTGGAAATCCAAACCTAGCTATTACGTGATTAAATAGAAAGAGGGTGGCAGTGTTACCATCCTCTGCATATGTAGGCATAGCCTTAGCCCATTTAGTGAAATAATCCACGGCTACTATGATGTAACCATGCCCCCCAGCTGAGGTAGGCTTAAAATGCATAAAATATATCCCCCATTTGGAGAAAGGGCCAATGGCAATGACGGGTTGTAGTGGATCAGGGTGGGTGCGCTTTTTCAGATAGAAATGTTGACAGGCATGGATAATTTTAGGGGCGAAATTTATCCCAAATGGGATATTTTTCCATGTTTTTCTCCAAAAAAAGATTCGCCATTTTGCATTTTTTGAAGCCCTATTTCACCCAATTTTGATGGGGTAAAAGTTTTTCACCCTAAAAATTGCCAAATTATTATATAAACGATATAAAATCCTTAGAAATTAAAATATTTTTTGAAAAATATTGCCAAACATTTTATAGTTGGTTTTTTAAGAATTGGTAAGATTCTCCAACATTTATACACTTTTAAATAAGTATGGTTCCTTAAAATCATCCCTGTTGACAAGGTGGGAATTTCTTAACAACCTTGTGACAAACTTTGAAGATTGAGGGCCAGAAATAGCCAGTGCGAAGGATTTTCTGGGCTGTAGCCATCCCAGAAAGATGATCGCCACATGCTACAGAGTGGAAGTCATTGAGAACCTATTCAACCTCTTCATGGGTGAGGCATCGTCAGAGAATGGAATCTATACCATGCCTATACAATGTATCGTTTAGGATAAGGTAGTATTTTGCATGGTGACGGATGCGACGACGATCGTCATCAGATAAATCGAGCTGAAATCTCTGTGTCTAGAGATAAATGATTAAATCTCCATACCACAGGTCGGTCATGCTTATTAGGATTAGAAATTCATCTGGGAATGAATCACTGGGCTCGGAATCCATCAAATTAGAGTGAAGGTCACACATCAACTCTGCAAAAACCAATGATTTTTTTGAAGTAGCTTTGGCAAACTCAAGGTCAAACTCCTACAGGATGACGATCCAACTGGAGCATTCCCCTGCTAGCACCTGACGAGTCAGGATGTAGTACATAGGGTCTTGGTCTACAAATACCGTGGTAGTGTGAAGACAAATGTAATGACGAAATTTTTGGACAACAATGATCGTAGCCAATGCTAGCTTCTCCACACACAAGTATCGAGTTTCAGAATCGAGAAGATTCTTACTAGCGTAGTATATCATGTGTTCTTGGTCGTTCTAATCCTCTTGGGATAGAACCATTATAATGGTAGTAGTAGAGGTAGCGACATATAAGAAAAAATCCTTTGAATAATCCGGGGGGTGTATCACGGGTGAATGAGTCAGAGCGTGCTTAATATTATCAAAGTCTCACTGGGCCTAGTCATCCCAAAAGAATGGAGTGTCCTTCTTGATGAGACACATATAACCATGTGTTTTCTCAGCAAAGTTACAAACAAAACGACGAAGAAATTTTTCCTTCCCTTGCAAACTTTGGAGCTCAAGGATGTTGGTTGGGGCAGGTAGGGAGAGAATAGCAGCAATATTCAACAGATCAATCCGGATGCCATCCTTAGAAACCATGAAGCCTAAGAGATGTCCTGTCTCAACGAAAAAAACACATTGGTGTGGGTTCAGTCGTATTTTGTAATGGGAACATCTCAGGAAAATGTCTCTAAGATGTTGAGGATGGTCTTCTCGGTGTTGTGAATGTGCAGGGAGATCATCAAGGTACAGATCCACGATGTTTTTAATGTCGTGAAAGGCATAGGACATAGCACGCTAGAATGTGGCTCCAGCATTCTTAAGGCCAAAAGGTAACTTCCTATAGGCGAAGGATCCCCATGGGAATATGAATTTTTTCTTGTGCTGATCGATAGGCAATATCTCAATCTCATTATAGCCAAAAAATCCATCCATGAATGAGAATATGACACTTCTGGCACAGATGTCAATAATTTGATCGATGTGTGGAGTTGGAAAATTGTACTTAGGACAAGATTTATCCAGGTCTCTGAAGTCGATATAGACTCTAATGGTTCCTTGATTTTTGTTCACATGAATGATGTTATACACCCATTTCGTCAGGGGTATAGGATAGATAAATCCTGTCTTCATAAGTTTTTTTACTTTGGCTTTGATAGCCGATGCCTTCCGGGGATGGACTTGACGCAATTTCTGCCTAACCGGTCTAGATTTGGGATAGGTTTTGATTTCATGGACCATGATGGATGGTTCTATCCCAGGGGTTTCTTCATAAGACCAAAAAAAATATCTCGAAACTCCTTGAAAAGTGCTCTATATTCTTCAGTTTCTTCTATTGAACAGTTCTTCCCAACGTGAACATGTTCAATAGTTCCAGGCTTGACTGACATGTCGATTGGAGCTATTTTAGTGATGTTGCATAGATTGCCTTCAGATTCAGAATTTTGCAACAACACAGGTGTTTGCAAAATGTCGACAATATCAGTACCCAAGAGAGATACAAAATCATTATCTGTCGAACTGGTGTTGGGGAGAAACGAGGATCTGTGATGATTATCCTCCCATACTGATTCATTTGTACTCATAATCTCCATGATAGTTTCATCTGATGAAAAATTTTGGGAGAGATAATCTAGAGTAGGAAGAGAGGGTTCTAACCAGTAGGGCAGGTGGTAAGGATCCAACGCCACAAGATCAAGATCATCTGTATGATCATCGAAAATGGATTGTATAGCATCATAAACTGCTTCATACAGGTTGTGAGAGGATGACTCAACAACTTGTTTACCCTTAGGATCATAGCCAAATGAGGAGATCATATTGAAAATTGTCATTTCTGTGCTAGAAGGAGTAGATGGGAATACGCCCATAAGGGCAGATTCCTTCAACATACCTATCCCAATCGACTGATAATGAGGAGGGGATTGACCTTGCATAGGGTTGTTATTTGTTGTAGGGGTAGTAAAACCCGGCGTACAAAAATCAAGTTGATCAATTGTTACAATCTTTCCCCAATGTGGAAACTGGAGTGTCCTAAATACCGTCGAAGCGACACCAGTCATAGAATAAAACCAATTTCTTCCTAGGAGAAGATTGTAGTCTAACGGGGCATCCACTACTTCCACCTGAATGGAAACATTTTCCCCCCCAGCTCAACTAAAAGTGTTGGCATGAGACCATGGGGTTGGAAACCTCTACCATCAAAGGCTCTTAGGGTCATCGATGATTTTGTAAGCTCAGGAGAGACAATGGATTTCCAACAGGATAGAGACAAAACTAATATTGAAGCACCTTCATCTAGAATAGACCTAAGATATTTTTCCCAACTACTTTTGTTATGATCTGAAAAGCTAGTTGGTGAGGTAGTCTAGATTTGTGGTTGTCCGGGTTAAAAAGGATCAAATTTGTGTTATCTGGGTCTAGGGCTTCTAAGGCATTTAACAAGTTTTTGCGTTGCGTAGGATAGCTTTGGAGTACTTCTAAGTGAGACATTGCACACGGTTCTTGAGCAAGGTCTTCAACAACATTGTAGAACTGTGCATCTCAGGCATTGGGATTAAACATAGGCTTTCTAAGAGTACTCTTGGGAGGACGCAAAATCATGTCAAGATTAGGTTTCTCTATAGTTAGGGGACCATTAGATGAGGATGTGAGAGAACCAGTGGGAGGAGCTTTATCTGGAGAAGGATTTTCATTTTTATTCTCTTCAGGTTTGTCATATGACTGAGTACGAGTTTTTAAACTAATAGTTTTTTCCGACATCATTCAGAATTCCTCTAAAGGACCAAAATTTCCTTGATTGGACATGTGGTCTATCAGTTGTTGTTGAGAAAGAAAGGGACCAGTAAGAACTGTTGGTGTGAGGTTACTTTTTAAAAACTTGTTAATTTCATCATGGCGAGGAAATTCCTTTGTGAAATGATTGCCACCACACAACAGGCAGGGATATTTGGCTTTCCTTTTTCCTTTATTGTCATTCTCTGGGGCCGTAGGTTTGGGATTTTCCTGTTGGTTTCTGGGTTTTTTATTTTTACCTTTTCCCTTTTTCTTATTACCAGATGATTGCATCCTTTGATAGCATTCACCTCAGCAGAAACCATAGGATTACAAGGAGCATTATTAGAAGCACTAGGTTGCTTGGCAGGTTTAGTCATTGACGGGGTCTGGATTGAACCGACAACCCCATCGATAGGAATTTCTCCAGGTGGTTTAGTCGGGTCTGTGCTGGGATGAGGAGCTTGAGGAATAAGGTCATACAAATTTTTGGATTGAGAATATACCAAGTCCAGATATTAAGAGCGACTAATAGCCTGATCTTTAGTGACAACACCACCCATGGACACATCTCAGGAAATGGGTGGCAACAAAGACTTCGTAAACCAATTAGCTAAGAGTTGGTCTGGGATAGGATCTTTAATGAGCCTTCTCCACCTTCTCCATTCATGGATATGATTCGATATGTGTGTGGAGGTGTTTTGACGCAGAGAGGTCAAAATATCTATACCCATTTCATAACGAATGGGTAGCTGAAAGTGTGTGAGAAATACAGTTTCCAATGCACTAAAATCCACAAAAAAGTGTCGTGGAAGTTCAATATACAAATTCGCGGCCATACCGGTCAAAGTGTGCTGGAAGAGTATCAATAGAATAGAATCATCCATCAAGGAGTTTGATGAACACCATAGATGGAAAGTAATAACATGATTTTTGGGATCATCTCCCTGCTTACCATTGAATTTTGGAATTCCTGATGGCAACTTTACTAGAATAGCAAGCCATGAAGGGTTGTGTTGAATGGGGTCATTAATCAACTTGGACAAATCAGGTAAGTCCAAAGTTACTAGGAAAGGTAACTGACGATTGGGTTCTACATACTGGTAATATTGATAAGGCATGTAACCACCAGTAGGGCAGTAGGTTGACTGATATATAGGTTGTTGAAACATTTGATGAGATGACATACTTCTGAAATATTAACCTCCAGGGTTATGGCTTCCAGAGCAACCAGGACCATTAGTCATGTTAGGACCATTAGGAGGAAGTCCACTAGGACCTCTGGGACCACCAGGCCTATGAGGACCACCAGGAGGAGGGCCACCAGAACCACTAGGAGGAGGGCCACCAAAACCACCAGGAGGAGGACCACCAGAACCACCTGGGACCACCAAGAGGAGGACCGCCAGGACCCCTAGTACCACTAGGAGGAGGACCTCCAGGACCCCCATGCGGAGGACTAGCGAAACCTCTTAGACCACTAGGAGGAGGACCTCCATAAGGTGGTCCTCTGACACCACCAGTAGTATGAATAGGTATTCCTCCCATTGCTGACATATAAGACCGATTGGGTTGCCCCCACAGTGTGAATGTATTCCCAGGGTATGGAATTTTAGTGTAAGACATTCCTATACGGGTGGGTTGATAATTCATATTTTCTACAGGAATTTGATTTGCTGGGTAACCATAACCCCATGAGGGTTGATGAAATACAAGTTGTGCCACCAAGGGATGACCTGAACTTGAAGGAGGGTTTACCACATTTGTGTTGGTGGGAGGGACATATAATCTGGATTGTTCTACAGTAGAGGTTTTCCTATTATTAGTAACAATTCCATTAGTGGGTAGCATAGGTCACATCGGGGTTTCCCCCCGGCGTTAGAAGGTACAGACACTACTGGAACAAAAGGTTTCCCCCCAGCCATAGAAAGTATGTGATGACTAGAGACAGACCTAGAACTCAAAACTGTACGGGCGCAAATGGAGGTTTGACCTGGATTGCGAGAAGTCTCACCATATGTTGGATGACCATCAGAAGAAGGTTTAATTTCAACCACATGCCAAGGATCCATATGACGAGAAAGAAGAGCTTAAACAGGTTCTTTATGAGGCATGGGAGTTGCTAAGATTGTATCTAATCTCTGCATTCTCTCTTGAAAATCACATGCACGGTGAATAGATGCTTGGATTTGTTTATACTCTTCTTCACTTGGTGAATATTTTTCAGGAGAGGGCCTATTTACCCTAAATGAGGCAATGGCTTGCCCAATAGAAGTTCTCCAAAACAGAGCATCTGGGCCATACTTAGGTGGAGCAGGACTATTGGTACAACCTGCCATATGCGGATGAAAGGAAGTATCAGCCAGAGGAGGTTGTTGAACCAAGGGATTAATATAAGAAGTGAATTGGTCTCCACTTTCTACAACTATATTTTCTTCCTAGTGGGAAGTAGTTGTAGCTCCTTGGTTGATGGCTTCCATTGGAATTTCTCCCATAACAGGAGGAAAATTGGGTGGCAAGCCCTGATTCATTATGGATCATCTCAATTGAAACTTAGCTAGATTGGTATTAGTTACTAAACTAACCTAGGGTCTCAAAACTAAAAACACACGCAAAAATTTCTCCTACTCAAGCTACAGGAAAACAAGCAAACTTAAATGATAAGAGGAGCTCAAATAGTCGGTCTCTCACCAGGATTGTCAATTAGGTGCAACTCGCGATATACCACAAGGGTATGTGCTTAGTAATCTCCCTGAATGTTTTTTTTGATGTATTTCTCCACACAAGATGGCCAAAGAGTTTTTCTCAAATGGACAAGGTATCCTAGTGGGGTCTCCCGATATATGCAAGGTACGTGGGAGCTCAAATCGGTAGTAGTGTTGTCTAATGCACAACCGTTCATAAGGGACCTTCTGATATACAATCGAGTATGTGAAGTACCTTTCTATATACCTCAAGGGTACATGAAAGGTCATTTGATATACCGACAGTACGTGGAAGAACCATGCAATTCCCAGGTTGTAGTATGGACAAGTAACGACAGCTCCTATGTTTAACGACACCCGAAAACGTCTCTAACCTATCACTCAAAAATCTATACAATTTTTAGACCTATAACTACCATTAATTTTAAAGTGGACGGTTAGGTGAATGCATGAGATTTTGACAGAAAAGTAAAACCATGCAAATATGAAATGCATGTTCATTCACTTTACCATTCAGATTATGCCTAATTACGGGAAGGAGAGAGATTATTTTTCTTTTCATTTTTTCTTTGAAACCAAAAACTTCTCAAACAACTACACTAAACAATTCTTTTCTGAGAAAGAAAGCAAGAAACACTTCTTCAAATCAAATCTTTTTAAAGCATGCAGATAGGGTAAGATCTCATTTCCGAGAAGAAAGACAAGAAGCACACAAAGGTATATTCAATATTTTTCAATTTTTCTATTAAACTTGGAAAGATTAAATTTAAAAATACCAATATTTTTTCTTTTGATGAGATGACAATAAGAACTAAAGGGAAGAAAAATGGAGATCTGAAAGATTATGAAGCTAATCAGAGGTCCAAGAATTCATCCTCAAATAATGATATAAATGAATCTCAACCAAAAAAAATTCTTTTTTTAGAGTAAAAAAAATTCCTTCACTATCTTAACGAAACAATGGAAACAAACAAACCAATCAAACCGGCCTTTCTTTTCAGGATTATCCAATAGCAGGAAGAGATCTAATTAAGCTAAATCTTTCAAGCACTCCTTTCAAAATAACCAAACTCACAAGCAATAATGATGATGAATCTAAGCTAGCCTTTTTATTTTAACAAACAAGCATTTACCACATAAGAATTTCATATTTGAACACTTAGGTATTTGCAAACAAGCCTGCAAAATGCCAGTTGAAGACAACAAATCCAAAAACCAAAAATTCTCTTACAAAATTTTGAAAAACAGAGGTCTGGAAAAAACCTACCTGGCACCGCTTACAGGAGGTTGTTAACAGAGTGGTTCTAAGGAGGCACTGCTTCCTGCTAACTGCTCTCAGCCTAGGGCACCACTTCTTGCTAACTACACACAGGAGGTGGCATCACTTTTTTCTCACTGCACAAGCGCAGTTCCTTGTAAATGTCTAGAACACAAAGATAGTGAAAAAACAAAGTAACAATTTGGAAAACTAGTATCAAAAAAGATAAATCAACAGTAATAAAGAGCATAGAAGGTCAGGATGGCTTAGATCTGAAGAGATCTGATGATATCAACTCAAAAACCAACTAGCTCAGATGGTAGATCTGACTAAAATGATAAGAAGTTGGAGCTTGGATTCGGACAAGTGTTTTAAGGGTAAGGAAGATCAGATTTGCTGAAGCACTTCCCTAGCGGGAGTCGCCAAATTTGTTGTCAGGAAATTCGCACCTTCTATAGACATAATATGTTCCTTCGATATGAATGGTTCAGATCTAGAACAAATGAGTTACAACAAGGCTGATAAACTTCTCCTAGAAACTACAGACACCTAGAATACAATCTTCAGAGACTGATGTGGTATTTCACCTATGGAAAAAGGTCTCCAAGAATATACCTGCAAACACACATCAAACACAAAATATCAAAGTACCAAAGTATTATCTATAGATCTATATTGGTGACTAAGGAATCCAATAATAAACATGCAATATTATACAAGACAAGTTATATGGGAAGAAAATCAACTTTGCATTAATGAATAGTGAATATCTACAACCTACGCCTTAGCGTTGAATGCACACCTTCACAAAACCGATGTCTTATCCTCGATAGCTCCAACTTGCTCTTCTGTGCTCATTCTTGATGGATCATACCAGAATGTCAAAATGGCAGCATGACTTTGCTCTCTCCTCCACCATGGGGTATGAGCCTATTTATATAGGCCTCAAATGGATAGCAATGGTTGAGATTTTGGTGGGTGAGGTGGACATGAGATCCCCAAAGCATGGATCTCGAGCTTAACTGACCCAGGTGAATAGGGATAAGGCCTTCCATGAAGCTTTTGATCTAGAAGCTTCGTGAAGCTTCTCTTTTTCACTTTTTACCAAGGACACTGCTTCTACTCCTTGATGATAGAATGGTGCTAGGGCAGAACCTCTCTTCAAACAAAGAGTAAAGGTGGTGCCACCACCTGTCTTCAACACTACTCAGGCGGTGCTGAAGAAGGTACCGCTTCTCAGCTTAAGGGTAAAAGTCGTGCTTGTTTTTTTATGTGCTAGTTTGACTTCTAGAGCAAGGTTTTTACTTCAATATTTGGGAATGAGGGAAAACATGGATGTTAAGGATCTTATCACATGTTGGTGATGAGATTTAGGTGTAATAAAAGCCAAATTTAGTTGGCCTCATTATGACTTGGAGTCATTTCTCTCATATGGTGGGAAAGAAAACTCAGGAGGATTTGCTTACTAAAGGTAAGGTGGTTTCCTCATGGTATGAGTTTATTTAAACATTGAAAAAATAGTTGTATCCACTTGGGTATATGCAGCAAGCTATGATGAATTGGAAAAGCTTTAGACAAGGAAAGGGACAAAGAGTTCAATATTACACTCAATATTTTATGGAAATGGCTTTAATGTTGGGTAACCCTCTCTATACCCAAGAAACCCTTCCTAAATATATAGGTGCTTTACATGGCTATTTAAGGCATGTAATTTTGATTTTTTAGCCTAACAATTTGGATGAAGTATGTGTATAGGCCACCCATATTGAATCTAATGGGAAGGGTTATGTTGATAACTATTATAAGAATCCTTTGAAGCAAGAGGAAAGAAATATAAAAGGCTGGGAAAGGTAAGCTAACAACCACTATTAAGAAGGAAGGTGAGAATCCCACATGTTCCCTTTGCAAAAAGGGACATGATGTTTCACAATGACAGAAGTTACATACGGAACTAAGACCAAATAAGTATGGAGGGTACAAAGGAAAAGGAAAATCAAAGAATGTTGTTGTAGTGCTACAAAATATGGGATCAGACTCTGGTGATGAGTCCAAAGTATCAGTTGTTGGAGTCCAAGGTAAGGATAAAGGTATATCTATTTCTCATCATTCAAGCACAAGTGCAAATGTATAGTATTCTTCTATTCAATATTAAAATAAAAGAGGCGAACGCTTTAATGTTAGAGTCATTAAAAAACCTACAAAAATTGATACATTATTTTATAGTGGGTCACAATTCATTTTAGTTTTTGAAGAGGTGGTAAAGAAACTGGGTTTAGCTAATATACCTCATGAAAAACCATATCCAATGGGATGGGTTACTAATGATCCACAATTTCAAGTAACCAAGAAATGTATATTAAAGTTTTCAATTTCTAATAAGTTTAAGGATGAGGTAGGGATTGATGTAGTTCCATTGGATATATGCCGCATTATACTTGGTATGCCTTGATTGTATGAGTGTAAGGCTATATTCTATAGGGAAAAGAATCAATATCATCTTTTTAAGAATGGTATTGAATATAATATACATGCACATTGAATGAAAACAAGATTTTCACAAATCTTTGCAGGTCAAATGAAAAGCTTAGTGAATGCTAGCAAGAATTTTGTGGTGATGATGATTAAGGTCAAAGAGAATAATGATGATGCATATAAAGCCTTTGCAGGGAGTGATCCAAAGCATAAATGTAAAATGTTTAAAATAATTTCTGAATATGATGAACTATTTCATGAACCAATAGGATTACCCCCCAAAAGAGGGATTCAACATGAAATCTAGTTGTAACAAGATGTGCCCCTTCCAAACATTGGCATGTATTGGATGTCTATTATGCAGAGTGAGGAGATCGAGAAGCAAATTCAAGACTTGGTTGGAAGATGAATTATCAATCCTAGCACTTCACAATGTGGTTCATGGATTGTGTTGGTGCCAAAGAAGGATGGATCTTGGAGAATTTGCATTGACTATCATGCTTTGAATACAATAACGGTAAACAAAAAGTATCCACTTCCATGTATTTACGATATGCTTGATCAATTAAAACATGTAGTTTAGTTTTTTAAGTTATACTTGCATAGTGGTTACCATTAGGTTAGAATTTATGAATATGATATGTGGAGGACTACTTTCAAGACAAAACAGGGGTTGTACGAGTGGTTGGTTATTCCTTTTAGACTATGTAACTCCCCATATACTTTTATGGGAGTGATGAATAATGTATTATGGAACTTCATTGATGGTTTTTCATTTTCTACTTAGATAGTATTCTTGCCTCTAGTCGCACTTTGGAAAATCATGTTGCTCATGTGAGAAAGGTGGTTGATGTAATAAGGGAAAAGTTGTACATAAAGATGTCAAAGTATGAATTTTCTAAAACATTTTTAGTGTACCTAGGCCATGTCATTAGTGGAGGGAAACTTAGAGTAGACCATGCCAAAGTTTAATTTATTGTAAACTAGCCAAGGATTAAAAAAATTACAAAGGTTAGGATCTTTCTTCGTGCAGTCGAATAATGGAGAAAGTTCATAGTCAATTTGTCCTCCATTTCCACACCATTACATTATTTGACAAGTTTGAAGTGATATTTCCAATGGGGAGCCAAGCAGCAAAGATCATTTGATCCTTTGAAGGAAAATATCATCACGACACCATTTCTAGCACTGACATACTTGCAACAACCATTCGAAATTGATACAGATGCTAGTTGTTTTTCCATGTGAGCCACTCTTGTGCGAGGATGTAGGTCGATTTGTTACCATTATGATACTTTATCACCTATGGTAAATAACTATCCTACCTATGATAAATAATTGTATGTGTTGGTACAGAGTGTTAAAAAATGGAAACATTATTTGATGGCCAAAGAAACAATTATACACATTGATCATTAGCCATTACAAAATTTGCACTCACAAACTAAGTTACAGCAAAGCAGGCATTTTAAATGGATGGGGTTTCTTCAACAATTCCATTTAATTATTAAATATAAGAATGGAAATTAGAATAAAATCACAAATATGTTGTCAATCCCACCAATAAAAACCATTAATGCATCTATCGTTTTACAACAAAGTCCTTTGGCTCATGATAGTTATATTAAACAATATGGTAAGGATGACAATTTTAAAAATGTGTATGAATATTTATTAGATGGCTCCTAGAATGAAGAAATGAATTATCATGTGCATGATCAATTATTGTATCACCTTGGAAAAAATTGTATTCCACAAAGTGAAAGAGTGCATGTAATAAGAGAAGCTCATACTTCTCTTATATCTGGTCACTTAGGGGTAGGCAAGATAGTAGCTTAGCTTCAAATTTATTGTCATTGGCCTCAGATGAATGAGACCAGCCCAAAATGTGTAAAGGGGTGTATTATTTGTGCTATAATTAAGCCCGACAATACCAAACTGGGTTCGTACACACCACTCTCCATACCTTCTCGTCCTTGGGAAAGTGTGTATGTGGACTTTATGGGAGGGTTACCTATGTCTAGGAAAATTGATGATTACTTGTATGTGGTTATGGATATATTTAGTAATATGTACATTTTAATACCTTGTAAGAAGTAGATCACAACAAAGATGACTGCTCAATTATACTTTCAACTTGTATGGGTTCAATTTGGGTTTCCCACTTCCATTATATCTTATCGAGATTCCTATTTTC
Organism: Pseudotsuga menziesii; assembly: GCA_001517045.1. Taxonomy (NCBI): domain Eukaryota; kingdom Viridiplantae; phylum Streptophyta; class Pinopsida; order Pinales; family Pinaceae; genus Pseudotsuga; species Pseudotsuga menziesii. The sequence goes on along the minus strand of LPNX010863958.1, from coordinate 11,679 downwards.
TTAGGAAATTTTGGTCAACTTTGTGGGAACTTATTGACTCCAATTTGAAGAAGATCAATGCTTTCCATCCAAAAATCAATGGTTAGACCGATTTAATCAACCACATAGTGGCACATCTACTATGAAGTTATTGTTCCAAGCATCCTAATATTTGCGATGAACATATGCACTATATTCAACATGCATACAACCATGACTTACACTCTTCAACACAAAGATTTCGATTTGAGACATATTTTGGTTATTTACCAAAGTCTCCTTTACACTTTATGTTTGGGAAAGACTACGTGGGAAATGGAAAGGTTGATGCGAACAAGGCTTTGAGGTTCATCCAACATATCCAATTGATACACTAGACAGTTCAGGAATAGTTGTAAAATATCCAAGTCCAATACAAGTCTAGGCATGACCAGCATTGCATGGATCATCATTTCCAGGTTGTTGATCAAGTATGGATTCAGATCAGCAAAGATTGACTTACAAGTGAAGGTAAAAAACTTAAACCATTGAGGTATGGAACCTTCACAATTTTAGACAAAGTTGGTAATAATGCTTTTTGGTTATATTTTCCTCCATACATGAATATGTATTCCATTGTGAATTTGGAAAAATTGAAATTGTATGAGCCTCTAATGATTATGGATCAAGAGGAAAATGTTCATGTTCCATCTATTGATGACTTTGCACCTGAGTTTCTTGATGAGCTGCAAGAAGACATCATTTTTAGAAAAAGGGGTAGGATATTCATGAAGGGGAGATATGGAATAACTTCATGTGGGTATCCCAGGAATGCATCCAAGTGAGGCTCGATGGATTGCGACCGGAAGGGTGAGGGAGATATACCCTCACTTAATTTTTGATTGATTCCATGCTTTTGGTGTTCCAGAATATTTTTAGTGGGTAGGTTTGATCTAGGAGGATATCCCATTTGATAAATTTTAATCTTCTTAAATTCCATAAGGGAAGGTTACAGTTGCATATTGTTCAGCGAGAGCTTTCTGATGATACCATTTTTTTCAAATATAGACTTCAAATGACTAAGTTACAACACTTTGAAGTTTTGGCATTGGAGCAGTCGGGTGTCAGGAGATGGGGTTGTTTGAGTGGAAGTTTGTTGGAAATGGGGACTATCGACCGTCGACATTGAACAGTCAGGAGAAGAAATTCAATATGTTTACATGACACTTTTGTGTTGTTTGGGCCGACTGTCAACTCCCAAATGGTGGAACAATGGAAAAGTTGGGAGTCAAAGATCCGAAGCATTTTGGTTGCAGATTATGCATTACCGACTATTGACCCCTGACGTCGACTAGTCAAAATCAGAAGCATATCAATAAGCAGCCTTACAGTTTGACAGTGGATAGTCGATAATAGGGAAATCGATGTCAGAATATTGCATATCAACAGTCCATATTGCTCGAAAGCATATTTGATCAACGGTTCTGGTTTAACCTGGAGATTTCAACTATGGATTTGGTTTTCTTGAATTGCATATATTTTTGGATGAGGATATTTGAATTGTCATTGTTTGTTCCATTTTACTTCGAATTGAGGTGGTGATGTTGTATTTTAGATCTTGTGAGTAATATCAAGATTGGTCTTTTTTTGTTTCAAGACTATGGACTTGTGTTGTAACAAGTCTATACTTGTGTTGTATCAAGCCAATGATTATCATAAATGGTACCCTATTAGAATGGATCTCCAATTGTGGATATCATATTTGTTGTATCAATATTTAACTATTGTGTTGTATCAAGACTGTGGACCTCCATTTGTTGAGGTGGTTATACCATGTGATATATTGCTATTCATTGTCACTGAGTGCTATAAGTCTCCTTTAGGGATTAGCTACCCCTATAGTGAATTTATTTAACATATAACTATATGGTCTAGGGTAATATATATGATCATTAGTATGTATGGAATAATTCTTCTGATTATGAATGATAAGATGGATAATTAATACACATATTGGACCATGCATTAATTATTTAATGATAATGAGATAAAGAATAGAGAAAGGGAATTTGAATTTCCCATGCAAATGTATGAGTGGAATCAATTTATAAAGCTTCAGTAAAATATGAATGCCTCAGTCAAAGCATCAATTGAACCATTAATGAATGTAATCAATAAAGTAAAGAAAAGCTTAATGTTCATTAATCAGCATGCATTAGTTAACTAAAGAGATCCATGCAAAAGCTAATAATAGAAATTGTGCATGGATGGCACTAATATTGAAGCACTAATGATAACTTAAGTTATAATGTTAACTAAGTGATCAGCAGTCAGTTAAATATTGAGTCAGTTAATATTCAGTTAGCCTGTAAACTAAGCATACATTTCACCATTCTCTACAAACCAGGTAGTGCTCTAAAGTGGAGGTGTCTAAGCCTCATATGCCAAAGCTCGCATTAGACCTTGTAAAGTACTCCTTCTCGAACCCCAATGACAATAGAATTATCAATGTTATCGTTATTTGGCCAAAAGTATGCTTGATTCTTCATGGAGACAACTCGAAAGTATTTATCTTCAAGGACAGAAATAGAGAGTAAGTTTTTATTCAATCCAGGGACATAAAGAATCTCCTCCACATGTATTGTGTCTCTCTAACTCAACTGGAAGGATGTGGATCCAACTCCTTGGATTGAGTATGTGAAATTGTCTCCCAGTTCTACCATGCATGCAAATTGTTTCTCTTTTAGGTTGGAGATCACACTCGTGTATCCCGACATGTGATTTGAAGGACCACTATCAATCAGCCAGGTATCTTCTCCAATGATGAAATATCCAGACAAAGCAGAGACGAGGTAATACTCCCTCCTTGTCTCTTTCTCTTCGGGTGCATCTTCTTTGGAATTTTCTTCTACGGCAGTGGAAGCATGAAATCTTCATTCTTTTTTTTTCCTCACACATAAATCCCGTATAAAGTGTCCTAGCTTTTGACAATAAAAGCATAGAAGCTTTTATTTATCAATTCCTTTATTGATATCTTTCTTCTTTTCCTAAAATAAATTCTTAGTATCGAATGGCTTCCTCCTTTTCTTGGTTCTAGCCATGAGAGATAGATTCTCCTCCTTAGTGTGCACCACTTTGTTCTAGATGTGCCCTTCTTCTTGAATGAAATCATGCCAAAGTATTTCAAAGTTGGTATGCTCTTCTCTTCCATTTACCGCAACAAGAAATGTCTCCCATGAGGTGGGGAGTCCGTCAATGGCGGTTTGAAGAACATCATCCTCATTCATCTCCATGATGATGCTTGTAAGTTGATCCTTCACCTATGAAATATTTGTGAAGAATGACGCTACAGTCTCATCTCTTTCCATCTTCATGTTGCACAGCTTGTTCTTAAAATCCCTCTTTTGAGTAGGGACCTTCTTCTCATAAATATTTGTGAGTGTGTCAAAACACTAATTTTCCATATTCAATGGTGTGATCACTGACATGAGGTTGTCCTTCACGGAGTCATATATGATCATCTTTGACTTTTCTTGATTCCTCTTGTAATTGGTTCTTCCTACATTTGTAGTAGGCCCTTCGATCACGGTGGTCACAAAGGAATCAAGATCGTGCTCTTTGAGAATGTTGATCACTTTCACCTTCCATGTGTTGAAGTTTGATGTATCTTTCAATTGGATGGAGATTGATTCCAATGCTTCAAGATCTTGCTCAATGCTTCAAGATCATGTGTAGATTTAGAATGTTTGCACAAAACTAAGCTCTTGCATGCCCTTTATCTGATACCATGTCAATGTTTGAGAAATAATAAAATATTATTGAACTTTAGAACTTTTGATAAACAAATTCAGTGCATGTAGATCTCATAAATAATTCAAACACACAAATCATTCAATCCATAAGACACGTGATGTACCTTGGGAAAACCATCCAAATCCGAAGGATGGAAAACCTAGCAAACAATCCTTTCAGTATGATAGATAATTGTAGAGAATGATTTTACAACACTTGCAGATTTCCTAATAAAAGATATCTAAGTAGCACTAGAGTCGAAATATTGTCATAGCCTTGCCAAGTGCATAGCACTCTAATAACAACATTATCCAATCATACAATGAGAGGTAGTGAATGGTTTCATGCCTTTTGGGCACTGTGAACACTATGTGTACTATCCACACATTAAATATTTTGCCTTCCTTGACTTGGTGCCAAGTTGGCACCTTGAAATTATTATCCATGCAGAAGATATGCACCCTCCATTAATTCACTGGTGTTAACTTCCTCTAACCAAATGTTAACTAATTGAATTGCAATAAACTGAATTGAATTGAACTTAAATGAAATAAATTGAACTGAATGTGAACTTATTAACTAATTGCTTGACCATTAGTTAGGATTTTAACTGAATGTATTTAGTTCTAAACAATCAGTGTCATCCTCAACAAATATTTTTCATAAATCAAGGAGTGTATTCCTTAATTAACTGGAACTTGTTTTCCACAACTTAGACTTAGTTAATTTCTTTTCAATTCGATTTCACTGGAGGTATGACATGGGAAATTCAAATCCTTACTATATCTCTATTCCCATAACATTTATCATTAATTAATTATGCATGGTCCTTGAGTGTTTAATTAATTAATCATATTTATCATATCTTACTCAAAAGAATTGTTCCGAACCTATGATCATATGTATTACCATGGGTCATATAGTCATATGCTAAAGTAAATCACTCTAGGGGTATCTAATCCCTAAAGGATACTTATGGCACCTAGTGACCATGACTAGCCATACATTACATAGTATATAATCATGGCTTGATGCAACACAATTCATATGGTCTTGATAAAACATAAGACCAGTATTGGTACAACACAATACTATTAAACTTAATACAACATAAGTTCCAGACTTGATACAAAACAAGTCTCTTAACTTAAATAACACAAGTTATTGACTTGATACAACAAAAGTCTCATGGAGAAGTGTTTGAAATTAATACAACATAGGTTTTGGACTTTATACAACACAAGTCTCATGGAGAATGACTCTTGATGTTTTACATTTAACAACATTCAATTAAAGTAAGTTAACACTCAGTTAAAGTCAGTTGACATTCAATTCAATTTATTTAAACATTCAGTTCAAGACAATTAACATTCAGTTCAAGTCAGTTCAAGTCAGTTCACTTTTAGTTGAGGAGAGTGAGCATTCAATTAAAGCTAATTGAGGAAAGGAAGGGCACTAATGATTGCATGGAGGGAGTTCTAGTTAGATCCTCCTTATGAATGCATTATGTGGTGCTTTAAGTATGTTTATTGATTCTCCTATGTGCTACCTTCTGCACGCTAGAGTTTTTGTCTTGTTATTAATATTCTAGGCATATGGCAAGTTCAATACAGTTGCATACAATTGTTTTTGCAGGGTTGCATTGGATCTCTCTTCTCTACTGATGTGGTGATATCTCTTATCGGGTAATTTGTTTATGCGTTGTAAACCAATCTTTGCAAATATATCTATCATACTCAAACAATTGTTGGGTTTTTCATCCTCCGTGTTTGGAGGGGTTTCCCAAGGTCTATCATGTCTCTCATGGTTGATTGGTTCATATGGATCATTTATGGGGTTGATTTATGTGGCTGATATATTTATTAGATTTATATGTGGATTGATATACTTATGTGGCTAAATTATGAAATACATATGTGTCTAAATTTATAGATAAATTTTTTAAAGTTTAAGCTTGTCCAATTTGGCCCAAACATCAACACCCCCGACATTGAATAGTCGGTGAGAAAATTCAATAGGTTTACATCGCACTATTGTGTTGTTTGGGATGACTATGAACTCCTGAATGGTGGAACAATGGAAAAGTTGGGAGTCAGAGCTCGATAGCATTTTGGTTGCAAATTATGCATCACCGACTACAAACCCCTAACTTTAACCAATCAAAGTCAAAACCATATTAGTCGAGATCCTTGAAGTTTGGAAGTGGGAAATCAACAGTAAGGTAATCGGTGTACAAACATTATATATCAACAGTTCAAATCCATTGACAACATATTTGATCAATGGTTATGGTTTAATTTGGAGATTTCAACTGTGGATTTTGTTCTCCAGATTTGTAGAGATTTTTGGATGAGGATATTTAGATTGCCACTATTCATGCCATTTTACTCCTGATTTGGGCATGGATTATTATCCTTCAAGTTATCTTAGACATTGAATATTGATTTTGTTCTGATTTGGGCACTTTATCCACGTATCTCTATCGATCAATTCCTTCTATTTAATAGTTGCGGACAAGGTTGGTCAGAACTAGGAAAAAGTAGAGGACAAGTAGAAAGAGAAGATTAGATAAAGAGATAGAGAGAGCATTGGTCAGAATTTCATTCAAACTGTGAAAAACTTACGGTTCCCATGCTTTAGGAAGCTGCGATGAACATGAACGCTTGAAGTATCACATTGAGTAAATTGTTGTTCTTGGGCACAGTCTTGTCTCTATAGATTCTCAATTTCATTGTAACCTTTTAATTTGAAGAAATAATAGATCGGTCGCACTGAAAGTGAACCCAGAGATGTAGGAATTTTGCCGAACTTCATTATCAATTTCTTGTCTTCAATTGTGTGGTTGCAATTATTTGTTGAAGCTTTCTCCTTTAAGCATTTCACGGAGTTTACATTTTATTTTCTTGTTTGGTTAACTATAAAGATTCTAGCATTTTTGGATCAATATAACATTTTTATATACCATAATAGATCCATCTGAAACCCGAATCTACCAAGCACTGAGAGGGATCTAATTTCTTGAGGTGTATATTTTTTTATCTTAACTTTTTGACATGTTTAAAAAAAATTGATCCCTTTGGTGCTTGGTAAGTTTGTGTTTAAGATAGATCTATATTGGTTTTAACTTTTTATTTTATAAGTGGACATATATTTTNTGAGTTGAGATGTTCCCAGGAAGTATAGAACCTAAACTAGAAGATGGATTCCTAAGGAGTGAAAGGAGATTTAGATCAGGGAAGAGAAGAAAGATAGAGGAAGGTCGACGCGCTCCTAATCTGTTTGAAGAGAGTGAGCATGAACTTCAGTTGTAGGTATACGAAGGGTCTTGTGATGAATAGGAGTACTATATCCCGATTTCAGAAGAGCAAAAGACTCTAAAGAGACTATCAAGTCACCAAGGTTAGGATGCAACTACATCACACCAGGAGTATCACCAGAGGTAGGTTCTAGAGCCTCATCTCCTGAAAGAGTTGTTAATACTGATAGTGATAGTACTGTGACTAGCACATAGGACAATACATCTCCATTAAATCAGTCATTAGATAACCCCAACACCAACGCAATGGCTGGGCATGATATTCAGTTTCCCTCATTCAATGGCAATGGAGTAATTTGGTTTAAATACTTTTCATTTGGTTTAATTTGTTTCTTTTATGAGCCAACATGAATTTTCTTAATTACTTTTTTTGCAATGTAACGTAACATAATGTTGTGTTACGTTATGTGACAACATATCCTCCATACTGGGATATAGAGAGCCTAACTACTTTTGGTGCAATGGTGTTTTTTTGTTGTATTCTACCTCTTTACCGCTATGATGTGTGTGTGCATTGTTTCGTAATTAAAATCATGGGCATGGACAAATGAGAGTAATGTGGGGTGGAGCGAGGGCCTGTATGAGCCATAATTTATGATACCGCTATGATGTGTGTGTGCATTGTTTCGTAATTAAAATCATGGGCATGGACAAATGAGAGTAATGTGGGGTGGAGCGAGGGCCCGTATGAGCCATAATTTATGAACTTAAATTTTGTTTGTTTATTTGAAATCCTTTAGTAGACCTTACTCAACTGGTCCCCGAGCTTTAAGTCTCTAGGTATTCAAAAGGTTGATAAGAAGGGGAAATCTAATTACTTTTTTTATTGGATACTTATAAAAAGACATTTCCGTNAGTAGACCTTACTCAACTGGTCCCCGAGCTTTAAGTCTCTAGGTATTCAAAAGGTTGATAAGAAGGGGAAATCTAATTACTTTTTTTATTGGATACTTATAAAAAAACATTTCCGTCTCATGAAGGATTTTATATAATATTTGAACACATTCATGTATACTAATTTCTATATTATATTGGACTACCTTCCACAAAGTATTATATCATACCTTGGAACCTTTCTGATACATATAAAAAATTAGGAGAGGATATTGGTATTTGAATTCATTGTAAACTTTTCATCATATGTATAGTACAAGTAAGATTATTAAGAGAGATGTCACAACTATTTTAGGTCATATTTATCATTCCAATTATGCCCAAATTTTTGGTAACATACAAAATATTGTGGTTCTTTCTATAGTACCATAAATTTTGGAAGTTGATAGTGATGGACACACCCAAGCACTAAAATTGCTCTGCAAATTATCTATAAATAGTTGTTTCATGACATGAAATGGAGTTGTGATTTTAGGAGTCTTACCACTACAAGAGAATGGAAAACACAAATGATCCTAAACTATATTCTAGTGGTATTTATATATTTGGTGCTCGTCATGGCGATACCATGTGACCTTGGAATTGGTCTTAAGGTCTAAAAAAAATTAAACCCTTTTTTGTTGCGATGGTGAGTAGTTTCAATGTCTATTCCCAATCAACATTTATAGAAGAGGCAAAGAAGACTCATAATTGGAAGTAGTTTAGATTCAACTAATGTTGACACAATATTGATGGGGTAAACCATAACCAACCTAAAAATTTTGATTTTTTTTTAAATTAAAGGTACATCTTTTAACCAACTTGTTAAGCATATCAAGTATAAGAGAACCATGAAATGTATATCTCTCCAGAGACATACCATTAATTTTTAACATCCATAAAACATGTCTTAAGCATGGTTTATATGTCCACTTAATGTCCATTAAGTGATGTTTATAATGCCACTTAAGCAATTTTTGTAATGTAGCTAAATAAATATCCTTAATGTCCAACTAACGTCACTTAAGCAACATTTGTTCAACATTATAACATCGCATATTTGATGCATATTTATCAATGTTGATCGGTTTACCATTCAAAATTCGCTTAACAGGAAAGAGCTCTAAACTAGCATCGAATTTGGACCCCAAATGTAGTAGTGCTTTAACTCCATTTACTTCTCTCATGGGTTTAGGACGATAACAAACAAGAAAATCCCTCTCTATATTTAACACATCTATGGATATTAGTACATGGCTATTTACAAAAGGGAGGGACACTCTTAGGAATCTGTTAGGACCCTACACTAACCCATCTTACTCTAGGAGTTAGTCAACATTGTATATGACCATATCTTTGAAATAAATCCAAGCAAGATAGTGTACATTAATCAATGTAAAAAGGGTCTCTTTATTAATTAATACTATGAAGTCGGTACTTGTTAATTATTTGAATGTGTAAAGTAATTATACTTTTGGATTTTGG